>CM053622.1:2454516-2472502 GCA_028646595.1 Phalanger gymnotis
CTGTTTCTGTGTCTGTGCATATTTCTGCGGAACAGAGAAAGACCATTTGGCTGCACTGTAAAATGAGGGAGGGGAAATAGTGTCCAATGAGGCTGGAAAGATTGATGGGTGAGATCCTGGATGACAATTAAATAAAGGAGCTTATATTTCATTTTTAGGAGATAATAAGCCTCTGTAGATGGTGATCAGAGGTCAGATCCATGTGCCGAATGTACCGACAGGGTAAGATACTTGAGGTGAAGAGGCCAATTAGGAGACCGCTGCAATATCAAACTGGGAAATGAAGAGGCCCTTGACTCAGGTAAGTGTGGAACTGAACTTTTTGAGTGGAAAGAAGCTATGACAAAGCCTGTGAGGAAAGAAATGGCAATATATGGCCGCTGATTGCCTATGCAAGCACGTAGTCTCTCAAAACAGAGAAGAGTCATGTTTATGAATTCTAGAAGACACTATCGTCAACCAGAGAAAAAACTGATAAATAACAGTATACATAGAAAGGTGTGTGTGAGCATGTGTGTGTGCATGTGTGTCTGTGTGTGTGTTTGTGCATGTGTGTGTGCGTGTGTGTGTGCGTGTGTACGTGTGTGTGTATGTGTGTGCGTGTGTGTGCATATGTGTGTGTGCATGTGCATGTGTGTGCGTCTGTGTTTGTGTCCATTTGTGTGTGCATGTGTTTGTGTGCGTATGTGTGTGTGTGCTTGTGTGTGTGTGTGTGTGTTATGGTAACCATCTCCCAGGGAGGGCAAGAGGTAGGGAAGAAAAAAGGAATAAAAAGAAATATCTCTGAGAATTTTGTTGTAAATTTGAAAGGAATAGCAAGTTATTTATGGTATATTTGCAGTTTCCTGTCTAGTCACCTTTTTTATTGTACTATTATTCAAATTTGCTTTATTTGAGAAATTAAAGATAATTTTTTTAAAAAAAGTAGCAGAGAATTTCCCCAAGTGGAATCTCATGAGATTCCATTAAAGGAGAACACTTCCAGGGCCAGAAGACAGGAGGTAATGTAATGAATAAAAGCCCTGTGAGATGGAGTAGTTAAGTAACTAGTAATCAAATTATTAACTAGGCCAGCTTATAATCAATAACTTAATAGTGATTTCCCTAGGTAACTAAAGACACCAAGGAAGACTCAAAAACACCTACATCAGAAGTGTATATTGTGACAAGGAACTCCCCCGACAGAGGAAGCTCAAGTCTGATTAGTAGGTATTTACTGAGGAGATGGGCTTAAAGTCTTCAACTCCTTCTGCTGAGAACAAGGCTTGATCATAAGACTCAGCAGCCTCCAGCTTTCAGAGCAAAGGAAACCATTTTCATCTGGACCTCTCTGGCTACTTTTCTTCTTCTTGATCTGAGTCATCCTGAAATTCAATCAAAGGCATCAAGGACCATAAGGCATATGCAGGGAGAAAAGATGAAGCCTAGGCTACCTTTTGTTTACAGAGCAGATAAAAAGCAATAATTCTGCCCTTTCTTTTATTTATTTGGTTGGTGATGGTTGTTGTCAAAAAGGATCAAAACGACATCACTATATTAGCATCAAAGTACAGTGTGTCAGATTATGTTGGAACCATTCAATCCAAGCTCAGAAGGATATTCCACAGGTTGGACACAAATAACATGAATATTTGGATTGGGGATATCTCAAAATTTGGGGGTTTGGGGTTTCTTTTGAGATATGGTAATTCTACTTTGCTCATAGAGAGCACAGTGCCTTCTTTGATGCAGAAAAAAGAACCATTCCTCAATTGATAAATGGTGAAAGGCTATAAACAGGCAGTTTTCAGACAAAGTAATCAAATCTATCTACAATCATATAAAAATGCTCTAAATCACTATTGATGAGGGAAATGCAAATTAAAAGAACTCTGAGCAACTACTTCACACCTGTCAGATTGGCTAATATGACAGAAAATGAAAACTTCAAATATTGGAGAGGGTGTGTGAAAATTGAAATGCTAATGTGTTATTGGTGAAGTTCTATGTTGATTCAACCATTCTGGAGAGCAATTTGGAACTATGCCAAAAGGGCTATAAAATCATGCATACCCTTTGACCAAGCAATACCACTATGTATGCCAAAGAGAAAAACAAAAAGGAAAAGGACCTATGTGCACAAAAATTTTTACAGCAGTTCTTTTAGTGATGGCAAAGAATTGGAAATTGAGGGGATGTCCATCAGTAGAAGAGTGGCTGAACAAGCTGTACGTGAACTGTGAGGGAATACTGTTGTGCTTGAAGAAATGATGAGCAGGATGCTCTCAGGTAAATATGGAAAGACTTATATAAACTGATGCAAAGTTTAATGA
This sequence comes from Phalanger gymnotis, assembly GCA_028646595.1. Classification (NCBI taxonomy): domain Eukaryota; kingdom Metazoa; phylum Chordata; class Mammalia; order Diprotodontia; family Phalangeridae; genus Phalanger; species Phalanger gymnotis. The sequence continues at coordinate 2,456,829 of CM053622.1, forward strand.
GCAGATCCAGGAAAACATTGTACACAGTAACAGCAATATTGTATGATGATCAACAATGAATAACTTGGCTATTCTCAGCAACACTCTGATCCAAGACAACTCCGTAGGACTTATAAGGGGTGCTGGCCATCTTCAGGAGAACTGGTAGAGCCTGAATGCAGATCAAAGATACTTTTTCTTTACTTTATTTTTCTTGTTTTTTTTTTGTCTGTGTTCTCTTTCACAGAATGGCTTACATGGAAATGTGTCTTGCAAGACTAAACTTGCATAACTACCATATTTCCCCACATATAAGACGCACTCATTTTAGAAAAATTTGGGGTCTAAAAACTGGGTGTGTCTTATACAGTGGTTCTAGATTTTTTTACTTGCATTTCCCTCTTTTTCATGCTTGTTTTCTTTGCGTTCATTGTTTCACATTTGTTACTGGCATATTAGGGTGCATTTTGCCACATTCTGCCCAAAAATAGCTGAATTCAAGTTAAAAGTGATCCAGTTTGCAAAAATGAATGGAAATCATGCTGCTAGAATGTATGTTTGGTCCTCCTCCAACTGAGAAAACAATCCAAGACTGGCTACAGGAAGAAGAAACCCTACTGATAACTCCACAACAGAAGAAGGCCATGAGAGGCAAGTCAGCAAAATGGCCTGATTTAGAGAGGGAATTGAAGATATGGATTGAAGAGCAAAGGGCAATTGGAATTCCTGTGTCCACAAAGATGGTTCAGCATGAGGCAAGAAGAATTGCTGATGAAAAAGAAGTTACTGATTTCAAAGGAGGACACAACTGATGCTTCAGGTTCATGAAACAGAATGGACTAAGTAGGCATACACACACCAGACTTGCCAAAAAGATGCCTGAAAGCTATCACCAGATGAATAAAACTTGAGTTCAATAATTTTATGCGATACATTTTTTTTTCAAATTTTGGGCCCCAAAATTAAGGTGCGTCTTATATGTGGAGAAATTCAGTATGTCAAATTGTTTTCCTTCCCAATGGAGGGGGTAGGTGGGGAGGGAGCATATTTACAACACAAATATTTTTTAAATATTAAAACAATTTTTACATATAATTAAGAAAAATAAAGTATTGAGATTTTTAAAATTTTATTCTCTCCAGAAATCAACAGCCTAGACATTCTTTTTGAAGCCATATGTCCTACAAAGACTTGAAGCACATTGTTAAGTAATTTGGGGTTTGGGGACAGAATCTCACAATACCTCAAAGCTAGAGGTGGCACAATATTGTACTTCATTATTATAAAATGCAAAATGCATAATTTCAATTATGCTAAACTGAAAAGTTTTTGTACAAACAAAGCAAATGCAACGAAGATTAGGAGAGAAGCAGAAAATTGGGAGGAAAACTTTACAACCAATGTCTCTGATAAAGGCCTCATAGCTAAAATACAGAGGGAACTGAGCCAAATTTATAGGAATAAAAGTCATTCCCCAGTAGGGGAATGGTCAAAGGATATGAACAGGCAGTTTTCAGAGGAAGAAATTAGATATCTATAGTCACATGAAAAAATGCTCTAAATCACTATTCATTAGAGAAATGCAAATCAAAACAACTCTTAGGTACCACATATCTGCTGTCAGATTGGCTGACAAAACAGGAAAATGATAAATGCTGGAGAGGATGTGGGAAAATTGGAACATTAATACATTGTTGTTGGAGTTTTGAACATATCCAGCCATTTTGGAAAGTAATTTGGAACTATGCCCAAAGGGCTATAAAAATGTGCATACCCTTTGACCCAGCAATACCACACCTAGGTCTATATCCCAAAGGGATCACACAAGTGGGAAAGGGACCTGTATGTACAAAAATATTTATACCTGCTCTTTTTGTGGTGGCAAAGAACTGGAAATCAAGGGGATGCCCAGCAATTGGGGAATGACTGAACAATATATGTGGTATATGAATGTAATGGAATACCTTTGTGCTATAAGAAATAAGAAAGATATGGACTTCATAATAACCTGGAAAGACCTACATGATCTGATGCTGAGTGAGAGGAGCAGAACCAGGAAAACATTATACACAACCACAGACATATTGATTCTGTGATGACTAACTGGTAGACTTGGCTCTCCTCAGCAATACAAGGCTGAAAGACAGCTCCAAAGGACTCATGATGGAAAAAGTTAGCTACATCCAGAGAAAAACTGTGGAGTCTGAATGCAGATTGAGGCAAACTATTTGCTCTCTTTATTTTCATCTCTTATTTTGGTTTTGTTTCTTCTCTCTCGTGAATCATTCCATTGGTCATAACTCTTCTTTGCAACTTGACTATTGTGTAAATAAGTTTAATGCAAAGTTTATGTAGAATCTATATCAGACTGCATGCCATCTTGGAAGGGAGGGAGGAAGGGAGGGAAGGGAAGAAAAGATGAAACTCAAGAACATGTAAAATTAAGTGTTATAAACTAACAATTAAAAATCTAATTAAAAAATAAAAATAAAGGACATGAACAAAAAGAATTGTACTTTATCTCCCAACCCTACTTCAGGTGATCTCTATCAATTTAGAATACATTGTATTGAAGACCCTACTGTGAGAGTGGCCAGTTATTGAAAGCTGCACAACATACAACATACTCAAAACAGAAATAGAGTGTACTCTTACCCAGAGAAGGGTTAACTGTTGGTAATAAAGAGTCAATCACCAGCCAGAGTTTCTAACAGAAAGCTCCCCCTTGTGGACAAATTTTCCACTTAGGCCCAAAAAGATAAGGCAGAATTTTCTGATAAGAATCTGGGTTACATGGCTCTGGTCCCCCTACCAAGCTGTAGCAAATATGAGTCCATGACACATAGTTCACAGATAATTAATAAACAACTTATTAATTATTCTAGCTAATAATAAATTGACCAACAGTGGTTTCTGTTGTTAACCAAAGGAGCCATAGGAGATTCAAAAATGCCTTCCATCTGGTATATACCTTGTGACAGGGAACTCTCCAAACGAGTGAAACTCAACCTTGATTGGTAGCCGTTTGCTGAGCAGGGGATCAAGGATAAGGAGCCATGCCAGGGGAAAATAAAAAGTTGCTGTTGGCTTTTGTTTCCCCTGTAAACAAAAGTGAGGGTCCCTACCCAGGTAGATGTCTTGGGGCTGGTATAACATTACCTTAAAGTTATACCCTTCTCAAACTGCCTGACCTTTTCTGGAGTTGGGTCTTAACAGAAATAGAAGGAAAAGAAGAGATCACAAATTAAGAATTAGTTATTAATGTTAATTTCTCTCAGTACCCGGGCCTACACATATGCCTCACTACCCCTGTGCCTTAACTTTGAGCCCACTCTCACGAAGGGACATATGTGAGCAAGGAGTCTGTGCCCCAGCACTGAACAACAAGACAATTGTTATTACTGTAACTATTGTTATGAAGACTTTGAAATATTGTTCTTTCTATATCTTCCCGAGACTCTCTTTCTAAAGCTAATGGAGTTCTGCTAGCTAATTAATAATGAGTATTATACATAATGGAGACTCTTGAGCTATCCTACAAGAAATGACAAAATATTGGGATTGCCCCCGAGATCATAATGGAGGAAAAAGACAGCTAACTTCTGGGTACCTAATCTGCCAGTGTAGGTGAGAATGGAAATTGAGATTCAAGTGATTGTCACATTAGCATGAACCAGAGATAGAAAGGGAGAACCCTGAAGACCACCAGATACCTTCCAATCACATAAGTATTTATACCTACTATATTCAAGGCACTGTGCAAAGCTGTGAAAATGAGAGAAAAAGACAGTCCTTGCCCTCAAGGAAATTAGGTTTTATTGGAGGAGAGAGATGCAACAGAGAAGCAGATAAATTCATGAAGGCTCATTTGAGAAAGAAGGGAGCATAAATGTAACAACCTCTGATGAGGCATTGTCTGGCCACAGGAGTTCAGGAGTTGGGAATGGTACTTCCTTCTACGTGAGGAAAAGATTCAAACATGAAAACTTCAAATCAAACACTGGACTGTCTTTAACCTATCCCTGCTTCACTTCATTTCCATTCATTGTAATGTTTATTGAGGAAGAGATCCAAGACAAGGAGGTTGATAGGTTTAACATAATTACTCATGAGTACCTGGGCTCATCCTGTCATTGAGTCATATTTATTTAAGCCCCTACTATGCGCCAGGTACTGTGCTAGACACAGAAAAGTTTTAAGAATAAGAAAACAGTCTAAGCCCTAAGACAACATGCAAACAACTCCACACAAATGAACATCATGTTGGATGAATTACAGATAATCAACAGAAGGAAGGCACTTGTATTGAGAGGGATCAGGGAGCCTTCTTGTGAAAGATGAGATCTCAGGTAGGATTTGAAGGAAGCCAGAAGTCAGAGATGAGGAAGGAGAGAATATCAGGCAGGAGATGACATGTCCAGTGTAATGAATGGCAAGAAGAAGAGTGTCACTGGTTCTGAAAGTAAGGTGAGGGTGGGGAGCCAAGACGGTGGAGTAGAAGAACCACTCAGTTGAGTTTTCCCAACATTCTCTACAAAGAACTTTAAAATAAGTTCTCAAATTGATTTCTGCAGTGGAAGAGCCAACAAAAGCTGAGGGTGCAACATTTTTACAGCTCAAGACAATGTAGGAGGTTGGAAAGAAGGACCTGTGATATGGGGATGCAAGCTTACTGAGATCCCACATGGATGAAACATCAAATACAAAAACATCTTAGAAGTGGTGAAGAGAGATGAAGAAGGAGGATCAGGAGGAAGAAGAGAAGGAGGACAGGGAGGAGAAGGAAGAGTAAACAGAAAAGGAGGAGAAGGAAAACAAGAAGCAGAAGAAGGAGAAGAAGAAAGAAGGAGGAGGAGGAGGAGGAAGAGGAAAAGAAAAAGAAAAAGAAGTTGCAGCATACCCCAACATTTGCTCAATTTTGGAGGACAGCTACCACTACTCTCAGATGACATAGTAGCTTGAAACTCACTCAATCAAAATTGGTTCAAAGAGGGAAATAAACATACAGACAGACTCAGTTGAAGATAGAAATCTATCTTCCCTAAAAGAGAAGTAGCAGATGAAATAGATAAGAGAAAGGTGTGGGGTGATAAAAGGGAGGAAAAATAAAGCAATGGTCAGAAGTAAAACAGATTTTAGAAGAATGACAAGATAAACAGAGATTGAAGAAGAAACAGCAGAAAATAAAATAAAGGGAAATGCATAGTTAGTAAGCACACCTGCAATGTGAATGGAAAGAACTCACTCATAAAAGAGAAGCAGATAGAAGAATGGATTAGAAATCATAATTTAACAATATGTTGCTTATGGGAAACACGCTCGAAACAGAGACACACATGAAGAGTTAAAATAAGGGTCTAGAGTAGGATATATTATGCTTTGGCTGATGTACAAAATTCATGAGTAGCAATATGACCTCAAACAAGGCAAAAGCAAAACCAGACTAATTAAAAGAGATGTACAAGGTATCTACATCTTGTAGGAAAGCACCATATACAATGAAATAATATTAATCCGAAACACATATGCACTGAATGGCATAGCATCCACACTCTCAAAGGAAGTATTAAATGAATTTCAAGAAGATACAATTAAACTATACCAATGGGAGACCTCAATATTCCCCTCTCAGAGTTGGAGAAATACATCCATAAAATAAAGAAGACAGAAATTTAATAGATGAATAGAGTCTTTTTAAAAATTAGCAATGATAGGCCTCTGGGAAAACAACTGAATGGGAATAAAGAGAAACATCTCTTTTTTCAGCTGGATATAGCACCATCACAAAGACTGACCATGTATGAGGGCATAAAACCACCATGCAGAAAAGGAGCAGTATTAAATGCATGCTTTTCTAACCATAATGCAATAAAAACTACATTCGATAAAGTGCCATGGAAAGACAGATTAAAAATTAATTGTAAACTAAATTATCTAATCTTAAAGAATTGGTGGTTCAAAGAACAAATCATAGAAACAATAATGATTCCATTAAAGAGAATGACAACAATGAGACAACATTTCAAATTTGAGATGTAGACAAAGCAGTATTCAGGGAAACTTTATCCTTCTAATGTGTAAATCAGTAAGAGATAAAGGCCAAATCAGTGAATTGAGCACACACCTAAGAAAAAAACAAGAGAAAGAACAAATTGAAAATCCAAAATTAAATACCAAGAGGGAAATCCTGAGGAGGGGTATGAATTCCTCTGGGTGGAATGGACAATGCTTAAATCGTTCACTCTCTTCTGGAATGGATTGATTTGGATTGCAAAGAATGCATGCCGACAGGAACCAGTGTCAGTGAAATATGCCAACCAAAGGTGATTAGCTAGAGGACTAATTATAGAATCTCCCAGGTGGAAGGGCTATTGGCCAGCATCTCTTTCAGATGTCTCATTTTATTTGTGAAACCCATGGAGATGACATGACTCTTTCAGATCTGATGTGGCTTGTACCCCTATCTCCTGACTTTGTGTCTAGAGCGCCCTTTCTTATAAACAGTATTGTTCAGTTCATACACCAAGTAAAAGATACAGGATAAAGCTAGACAACATACACTGTGAAGGAAAATAATACACCTCAACGGTGATCATCACAATCACGAGCCCAGAGAGAAGCAGAATGGTGGGACAGAAAGGGAGCTGGCCTTGGAGTCCAGAAGACCTTGGGTCAGTCCAATTTCCAAATACTGGCTTTTTGTCCCTGGCCAAGGTCATTTATCCCTCTGTATTACAAGGAACTTTCTAAGACAGCAGTTCCTAGCATTATAGTGTGTCATGGCAATCTGGGAAGATTATGAACTCCTTTTCAGAGTATTGTTTTTCCTTTGAATTTAAATGTAGGAAACATTAAATTTCAAGTAATATTAGTAAAAGTGATGCATTTCTTCAACCCAAATTTGTGGATTCTCTGACATCCACCCACAAATCTACTTGGGGGTCTATGGACCTTAGGTTAAGAATCACTGATCTAAGACCATACATTGCAGAAAAGACACTTCTGCCTACACTGGTAAATAATGATACCTAACATTTATATTATTCTTCAAGGGTCACAAAATACTTCACAAATGTTACCATATTTGATGCTTACAACTACCCTAGGCAATAGACGGTATGATCTCCATTTTATACTTAAGGAAACTGACACAGAGGTTAAGTGACTTGTCAGGATCACTCAGCTAGTCAATGTCTGAGACCAGATTTGAACTCAGGTCTTACTGATTCCTACCTGACTCCAAACACCAAGGTAAAGACCTGAGAATGTTTCACTATACTGGCGAAATCGCCATCTGATTTTAAAAAGCAAAACAAAACAAAATACCAAATTCATAGCTATTGAAGTGTCATATCTGGTAGTAAAGACATATATGATTATGAAAAGAACTGAATTGTGCAGGGGGGGAAAAGGAACCATGAATAGGCCCTTCTCTGAATGTAGATGACTCATTTCATGATGAAGTTCTTCATGGATTACTGCTTGGATTACTTTCATTTTTACATTAATAAAGCCTCTAAAAGTATTATACTACCATGAATCTTATGTAACAAGTGAGCCCCCCAAGTCTAGTCAAAGTTAAGTTGGCTCTGGAACACTTACTTTTTTGGTTGGTGTCTTGGCTAATGCTTTAAGCTCCTATCACAATAGGAGACATTGCCAGTAAAATATGATACACTATTCACAAACCATGCAAGAGGCAGTAGGATTTATTAAAGACCTACTCTGTGCCAAACTCAGTGCTAAGTGCTGTAGATACAAAGAAGGTTCCTGTGAATAGTGTGATGATCACAAAGGTTTCAGAGACATACTTTCTGAGTAATTTAATCATTTTATGAATAAGGCCAACAGGTTATTAATAAAAAGATGGTCATTTGGCAGTCTCTCTTAGACCAAAGACCCCTAATGATAATGGGGCCATGGTTTGTATGCCCTTTGAAGAGCAGATGTTCCTGGGGGATGGCAATTCATTCAGATTGTTTAACATAATGTGAAGTGTGGGATATTTTTAAATGAAAGCCTTGAGGTACCTGACTTAGATCACTCAAATCTTGGCCAAAGAGACATCAATGTCCATATCTGCCTCCAGCGGCTGTGGCACGGAAATGGCCGGAGATGGCCAAATGCCACAGAGAGTGAAAGGAAAACACGGGCCAGGCGAGTGAGTAAAGGACAGCTCCATTTACTGATCTGAGAGAAGGGGTTGATATACTCTCCAAGCTAGCAAGCAGGACAACTTCTCGTAAGATTTGGCAATTGTTAACCACATTGCGTGATTTCCTTGTACTTTGTTGCCTTGCATCACGTCAGCACAGCGTCAACGGCCATCGTGGGAACAGAATATTCTGCATGTGCACATAGTGGGTGTTGGATAACCCACATCCTGAATTTATCAGTCCAAGGACAAGAACACGCTTCAGTGGAAAACTGTCCTGCACTCGTCCTGTTGGGGACTTTTGCAGAGCTGGCCATCTACACATATCATCTATTTTGAAAATAGTAAAATCAGCTTTTCCTCAGGCCTATCCAAGAAAACACAATGAGCAGGAATGCACTTATTAGCCCAAACTTCGAATTTCTTTTACCGTCTGGTTAGATTTTGGTCTGAGTAAATCTCTAAGAGAGATTTCCCATACTGGTTGGTCTCTAGATGAGGAAGTAGAAAAGGGAAAAACCTTGGTCCTAACACAATAATTAGTTATTAAATATGAAAGAGAAATATTCGTTTCTCACAATAGCATGTTTTCAGAAGGTAATCTCAGAGAGGAGGTCACTAGCAGTATCTCCTCCTGTACAAGATAGGATCCGACTAGATTGTTTTCCTCTTCAGATGTGGACCAGTGTGAGAAGTGCCAATAAGATGGGTATGCAAATAAAGATAGAGATCACTATTATCCAAAGGTTATGACCTTCCAGAATATCACAGAATTTGTGGGGATAACATTAGCATTTATAGCTATTTCCTTCTCTATCCTGACAAACATGGTTCTCTGGGTGTTTGTGCAGTTCCGAGACACTCCCATAGTCAAGGAATGTAATATCTTTATGTCTTTTTCATGTCCATTATGACCTTATCTTGGTAAATGGTATAAGATATTGGTCTATACCCAATTTATGTGATACTGATTTTCAGCTTTACCAACAAGTTTTACCAAATAATAAATTCTTATCCCCAAAGGTTACTATAGTCATTTGCTGCTGCAAATTCGAGATCTCCTCTGTTCTACTGGTTTACCTTTCTAAATCTTAGCCAGGAATCAATAGTTTTGATAATTAAAATTAGTTTATAATATAGTTTAATAATTTGGTGCTATCAAACCTCCTTCCTTTATATATTTTTCTTTAGTTCTTTTGATATTCTTGACTTTTTACTTCCAAATAATTTTATGATTTTTCTAATTGTCTAAAATAATTTTTGATAGTTTAATTGGGAAGGAATTTAATCTATAAATTAATTTAAATAAAATTGTCATTTTTATTATGTTACCTTGCCTACCCATGAACAATTGATATTTCTCCAATTATTTAAACTGCATTTTATTTTAATAAAAGAGGCAGTTTTTAAAACTATTTTGTTCATATAGTTTCTGAGTTTCTTTGGGCAGGTATACTCTAAGGCATTTTCTACCATTCAGACTTATCTTAAATGGAGTATCTCTTACTGTCTTTTCTTGCAGGGTTTTGTTTGTGATTTTTTGAATGCTGAGGATTTATTAAGATTTACTTTCTATTCTGCTCCTTTGTTAAATTTATTAATTGTTCCAATTAACATTTTATTTGATTCTTTGGGCTTTTCCAAGTATATCACCCATTATCTGTAAAAAGAGATAGTTTTGTTATTTCATTTCCTACTTTGATTCTTTCTATTTCCTTTGTATCTCTTATTGCTATTGCTAGGATTTCCAATAAAATATTGAATAATTTTGGTGACAGTGTGCATCCTCATTTCACTCCTGAGCATCTTTGGGAAGGCTTCTAGTTTGTCCTCATTATATATAATGTTTAGCAATGGTTTTAGATAATTTTTATTAATTTAAGGAAAATACATTTATACCTAAACCTTGAAGTGTTCTTAATAGAAATGAATGCTGTATATTATCAAATGGTTTTCTATATCTATTGATATAATCATATTTTTAACTTTTTTATTGAGATAATAGATTATGATATGTTTACCTTGTGTTAAATTCTCAAAGAACTTTACCTGTGTTATCTTCTTTGAGATTCTAAATAAGGTAGTAAAGTTTGGATTATTATTATACCCTTTTACAGATCAGAAAAGTTAGACTAAGCAAAATTAAGTGACTGGACCACAGTCATAAAGCACATGAATCTGAAGGATTTTAACTCAGGTCTGCTGACACCAAATCCAGTGCTCTTTTCACTATTCAGCCTAGCTTACTCCAAAATGAGAAGATTACAGGAGCTGGGAACCCATGCCATCTGGGATGCTCAGGACCAGCAGCTACAGTAACACTCTGTGGACTCCCAACTAGTGACCTTAGGATGCCCCAGAATGACTCTCTTCCCTCTTCTCTGTGTTGGTAAGCAAAATGGGCTCCTTAGCACTTAGTTCAACAAGTGCCCTTGAAAAGTTTGGCTTTTGTTTGCTTTGAGTAATTCAGTGTATTTCATTGAGTCTTACTAAGTGCTAAGCCCCAGGCCCAAACCCCTATTAGGTGTAAAACCTATGTGGTTGTGGATTGGCAACTAAGGTGGGGCCCAAGGTGGGGCTAACTCCAGAGAGGGCCTAGTTTGCATGTCTGGGACAGCAGAGGCTTTTAGACCGCGTGGGTTTAAGTCACCTCTTTGTGACGATTCTAGGTCACGTGGGTGAGTCGCATGTGTGACTCACGCCTGACCCTGAAAAAGATATAAAACCAGGAGTTGGTTGTCTCTTCTTTGGGGCTCCTACCTACCGCAGTGGTGGTGCATGTGACTCTGGGCCAGCCCTTGTTCTGAGCTCCAGGCTGAACCTAGATGTTGATAACTATGAATCTGTATTTGGTCTGTCTGTTGTTGTTTGTAATTTGTTTGTGTTTTGCTCTGAAGTTCAGTGTGCTGGCTTTTTCCCCCTGAACGAAGTGAATGATATTTGTATGCTGAGTTAAAGTGAACTTGTCAATCCCTTTAACCTTGCTTTCCTTAGTTAAGCAGATCAAAAGAACTTGTGCTGTCCGCCAGCTTTCTGGGGGCTGGCTGTGGGTGGATCTTTCACACCCATGGAAACTACTAGCTGGATTGTTGAAACATTCTCTCAACTGCATTATTCCCAGATGCTGGAATTCCTATTCAAGGCTCCAGTAATTTCTGAGACCCCTTTGAGGTGGTTCTAGAAGGAAATTTCTTTGATATGGAGGGTCATATTTGGATGTGGTTCCCATAGGGAACATTGGCAATAAAAGAAATTTCCTGGGAGAGACTGCTCTGCACTCGGAATCATATCCCCTTAACTTGAATGATTTATCTGGTGCTTACTATATAATCCCAGGTGAATTGCTTTACCTCTTTTGGCCTCAGTCTCCTTATCTTTAAAATGGGGATGAGAATGTTAGACTGCTTTTAAGGACTTTTTCCATTCTAAATCCCATGATTCTGTGATCAAGGGAGAAAATGTGCATCCTGTGAGTTTGTGAATATGGCCCTACTGAGGCAAAGAACTTGAGGCAGTGATGTGTCTCCAAAGCTTGTCTTGGTAGAAGGAAATTATGTTTGGTACAAGTTGGACTAGGCAACTGCCATCTCTAAACTTCCATGATCCTGAGCATAGTCAGAGGGGAGATTTATGAGCATATCCAAAGATAAGACTAAGTGAGCATTTTGGATTGTGGGTTCATGAGCCCAAGTAAACATAATCTCTTGCTAAAACAAGATGGTGGACATTGTGGCCATGAGTGTCCAGCTATCAGCAAAGCTGTCTGAAACAAAAAAAAAAGTTTGGTCTTGTGTGTTCACATTGAGTCCTATCTAATATAACCAGATCCAGGAGGCCCTGCCAGAGCTTCCTCCCTGAAGTAGAAACATGAGGCAGACAAAGAGTCCCTGCAGCCCTGTTCTACCACAGAAACACACATGAGTTCCCCAAGTAGACAAGGAATCACTGAGATTCCAAAGTTTCACCTATCCTGTGAGCTCCACTGGGAAATTATAGGGAGAGGTTAAAACATGTTATTCCACTTCTGTTTTTCCCTTGGATGCACAGGCACAGCTGGAGATGCTCCAAGCAAAGACAGTCCCCAGAGCTCCTGATGATCCCAGATGTCTTTTTGAAGGCTGCAGCAGGAGATGGCTCCTTTCTCACCTAACTGCAAGAATATTGAGTGATACAGGACTGTCAAATAGCCATACAAGCCTTATAAATTAAGCCCTTAGTCTTACATCATTATCCTTGTCCTAGACAAGGGCTTGACTCATGTTCCTTTGTGTTCCTCAGTTAGAGATAGAGGACCCAAGACTGGACATCAGCAATATTTCAGTGGCTGGTCACTTCCCCATCAGTCAATTACCTAAGAAGCTGACTTTTCTCTGATAAGGTCAGCTCCTTGGTTCCTCCCAGGTTTGGGTCTTTGGCTGATGTTCAGGGAGATGGTGCTTCTCATTCAGAGAGACACTTTCTCATTGCTTTCTACCCTGGTCTTAACCTTGTTCCTGCAGCTTCCTGCTTCTGTGCGAAGGACTGACAATCCCCTCTGCTTTTCCAAAATCAGCCCCAGCCTCTCCAGAGATGGAGACCTGGTGATTGGAAGCTTTCTTCCTCTGTATTCAGTGAGAGCAAGTAGTTTTACAAGAGCAGCAGTTTTCACGAGCCAGCCCAACAAGGACTGTAGGAGATATCAGTAAGTACTTCTGTGTATGAAAGAGATAATTTTAACTGAGTTGATTTTTTCAAATAATTCTTTTTTTAAAAGAAAGGGCAAACGGAAAGGCCCCAGTTGTTATGCCCAGTGATACTCCAATCCTTGTCTCCCCTCTGAAACTTTTGGTTTTTTTTCAAATCAATGTTCACCTCTCTGATTGTCTTACAAACCTGAAGATACAGAATATTCTTTCTTTTTGTCTCTCTGTCTCTATCTGTTTTCTGTCTGTATCACTGTCACTTGTTTCTCTTTCCATCTGGTTTGTTTCTATCTCTGTCTCTGACTCTATATTTTTTGTCCTTAGCTCTGTCTCTCTGCATTTCTTTCCTACACTTTTTACTTCCTCAGAGGTCTTGCCCATGAGAAGCTCCAGAGATAAGAGTTACAAGGACTCACTGTAATTTATTTCTCCACATCCCATGTTCTGACGCTCAGTGTCTATACTGACACTACAAATCCATGTCCTTGCGTTCCAGACTAGAGATCCCTAACATGACTGGCTAGGTTTCAGGGGGAACTGGGGGATCCTTAATGCGGCATTTCTTGGGATGACAGAGGTAGGTTTGTAAACCAGCTAGAGTATCCTTTATATCCTTAGGGATATAAAACACTGAGGATGAAATGACTGTCAGACTTACAAATATGTAAAGTGCTCTGACTTCTCTTTGAGTGATATGTGAGGGCTTTGTGTTGGTTTCTCAAGTGAGGTTCTGCTGAGCTCAAAGCAGGAAACAAATCGGAATTGGACCTTACTTCCAGGATTTTACTAGACTACACGAACATTGTTCTCATGGCCAGACCAAGACTAAAATGTTGTCTGGGCTCAGCTCCTGTTGCATACTGAGAAGTACACCAAGAACCCTTTGTCTAGCAGTGCAGCTTCAGATTTAGACCTCTGTGAGTCTGCACATCACGAACCAGGGGAGAAGAGAGGAGGTGGTGGGGGCAGACTTGAACACACAGACACACATTTATCCTTCACAATATTTCTTTCCAAATTGCGTCATTGTAAGGTAGATGAGGAGTTAAAAGAGGGTACAGAATTGTGGGATAGGGTTAGGGGAGATGGATTATGGAAAAATCCAAATGGTCCTTTTTGGATGAGCATTTGTGTTGGTAAGCAAAATGGGCTCCTTAGCACTTAGTGCCCTTGAATTGGCTTTTGTTTGCTTTGAGTGTATTTCCTTGGGCCTTACTAGATACTAAGCCCCAGGGCCAAACCCCTATTAGGTGTGGAACCTATGTGGGTGTGGATTGGTGACTGGGGTGGGGCCCAAGGTGGGGCTGGCTGAGGGGAGGTGCTAACTCCAGAGCCATGCCCTATTAGGTGTTAACCTAACCTATATGGATGTGAACCTCCCAGGGTCCTAAGGGGAGGGGCTAATACAAGAACCAATCATAGCGGCCTAAATTCTGGTCATTCAGATGACGTTTGATGAGTCTGAAGCCCTATAAGAAGGGAGGCCAGAGCCATTTGTGCAGGGCTCTCGAGATGGTGTTGATGTTGAGACTCTGGGCAGCTCTAGCTAAGGAGCCCTCCAGCTTGTAAACCTGGATGCTGAGACTTTGTTAAATTCTGGTAACTATTATTGGGATTTGAATCAGACAAAGTCTGTCTGTTGATGTTTTTAATTTGTTTGTATTTTGCTCTGAAGTTCAATGTGCTGGTCTTTTTCCCCTAAACTAAGTGAATTGTATTTGTGTGCTGAATTAAAGTAAGCATGTCAACCCCTTCACCTTGCTTTCCTTAGTTAAGCAAATCAAAAGAACCTGTGCTGCTGGCAGCTTTCTGGGTGCTGGCTGTGGGTGGATCTTATACCCCCACAGAAGCTGCTAGCTGGATTGTTGAAACAGCATTCCAATTTTTCCTCTGTATTTCTGTCTACCTGCCTGTCTCTTGTATCTTTCAGTCTTTCTCTCACTATTTGCATTTCTCTGTTTCACTTTGTACCCCATTTCCTTCCTCCCTAATTATATTTCCTCTAGTTGTCCCACATGAGGAAATAAATTCTTTTACTTAGAGTAAAAAAGATCTGAGTTAAAAACTGGCTCAGAAATTTACTAGGTTTGGGATTCAGGGCAAAACACTAGACCTCTCTGTGCCTCTCCATGGGTAAAAACAGCACCAGCTTCCCAGGATTTTAGTGAGGATCAAATCCAATCACACGTTTAAGCTTCCTGAAAACCTTGAAACACTATGTCAATGCTGGCAGTTCTATTCTTACTTATTTCTATTTCTCCAATACTTCAAAATATGCAGTGTCCTTTTCTCTTCCTTTATTATTCTCCACCTGACAAGACTGGTGATGGTCGTCCTTAGAGAGGGAAATGTTCTTGGCCTCTGTGCAATTTAGAGCAAGGTGCTGCTCTGAATAAGATTTCCTCTTCATCTCTATGTTGCCTTTCATCAACTTTCTTTGTCAGCCATGGCTCTGGATGGAGACAAAAAAATGTTTATTCTGCAGTACCTCATTGTAATAGAAGAGAATATAAGTGGCTTACAAAGATATCAATCAATTCAACTGGCATTGTTAAGCACCTACTGGTGCCAGGTCCTGTGCTAAACTCTGGGGATACAAGGATATGAATGTGATAGTCCCTGTCCTCATGGTTCTTACCTTCTAAATGAGAGAACATATTCATATATAAATATGAATAGAATAGAATAAAAATGTTTACCAGGTGGGGAGGGCACTAGCTGTGGAGACAGACAAGAAAGACATCGTGAGGGATGTGCCTTGGGGATTGAGGGACAGCTGATAAAAGAAAACATGGAAGGAATGGACACAGAATCTCAAATTCTCAGAGACCTGGCAAGCACCTTCTCATGGGAGAAAG
>CM053622.1:2473002-2490506 GCA_028646595.1 Phalanger gymnotis
GGGGGGGGAGGAAATGGGGAGAAAATTTGTAATTCAAACGCCTGTGAAAATCAAGGCTGAAAACCAAACATGTCAAAAATAAATTTAAAAAAAAGAAAAAAATCAAATTAACCAATGGTTTATCTATTTTTTCATAAATATAGATTATACATTATGACCAAAATGGAATTTATACCAGGAACATAGGGATGGCTTAACATAAGGAAAACTACTAACATAATTGATTACATCAGTAATAAAAGTTAAAGATTATATCAATAGATGCAGAAAAAGCTTTGGATAAAGTACAATATTCATATCTGTTAAAAAACACTTGAAAGCACTAATGATTATGGATGCAAAAATCCTAAATAAAACACTAGCTAAGAGACTACAGCAACATATCACAAAGATTATACAAATGGCATTAATACCAGGAATGTTGGGCTGGTTCAATATAAGGAAAACTGTTAATATAATCAATCATATCAATAACAAAACAAACAAAAAACATATGATTATATATATAATAAATACCAATAGATGCAGAAACAGCTCTTGACACTCATTCCTATTTTTAAAAAGCACTTGAAAGCATAGATATAAATCAATTTTTCCTTAAAATGATAAGAAGCATTTTCTAGAAACCATTAGCAAGCATTATTTGTAACAAGGTTATGCTAGAAGCCTTCCCAATAAGATAATGACTGAAAGGAAGATGCCCATTATCACCAATATCATTCAATATTGTACTAGAAATCCTAGCAATAGCAATAAAAGAAAAAAATTTTAAGGAATCAAAATGGGCAATGAGGAATCTCTTTTGCAGATAATATGATAATATACTTGGGAAATCCTAGAAATTCAACCAAAAATCAGTTTAAACAATAATTTTAGCAAAGTAGGATATAAAATAAGCCCACAAAAAATTATCAGCGTTTCTACATATCACCAACAAAGCCTTGCAAGAAGACCTAGTAATAGACGTTTCATTTACAATAACTGTAGACAATATAAAACACCTGGCAGCATACTGCCAAGACAAACCCAGGAATTATATGAACATAATTACAAAACACTTTTTTTTATACAAATAAAGTCAGATGTAAATAATTGGAGAAATATTCATTGTTCATGGGTGGGCTGAACCAATATAATAAAAATGACAATTCTACCTAAATTAATCTACTTAATTCAATGCCACTACCAAAAAAAAATTATTTTATTGAGCTATAATAGCAAAATTCATTTGGAAGAACAAAAGGTCAAAACTATCAAAGGAATTAATGAAAAAAAACATAAAGAGGTCTAGCAGTACCAGGATTTGTTGAACCAGGTGTTCCTAACTCCAGGTCCAGCATTCTATCTCTCCACTAACTGCATGGGGAGGGGGAGTGATGAGGCAGAATACCAAGGTTCTGAAGATGCCAACGATAATGAGGGAGGTGGGAATGATTGGATTGTGTTGGGCCATCAAGATAGGAATAGTGATACAAGAACTAGGAGCAGGTCAGCCTGGCCAAGTGCAATTTGAGCCAAAGATTGAGCTGTAGGATTTAGAATTGAAAGGGAGCTCAGATGTCATCTAGACCAAACTTCTTGTGTTACACATGAGGAAACTGAGGCCCAGAAAGATAGAGCTACTTGCCCAGGTCACCTAGTAAGTCACAGAGTTGATCTAGGCACCAAATCCTCTACTGGTTCCACTCTACCACACTGTGAACCATCCTGAATGTAGGTGACAGGAAATGGGGTCTGGAGCTCAGGAGAGAGGTCAAGGTTAGATCTTGGGAAGTCATCCATCTATACTCCAACTGGTGGGCCACTAGAAGGGCTGAGTTCAAAACCAGGCTCTGGACAAGTCACTTAAACTTCATCAGCATCTATAGAATTACATACTAAGAGCATTATAAACAGGGGTAGGCTTTCCAAGCAATCTAGATCTCTTCCCCCAAAAGGGAAAATATCTGGAGAGCACAAAGGCTAGCCCAATGAGGACCAAATCCCTCTTTTCCTCAAAGGGGAAGAAAACCAGAAGAAGATGATGTCTATGAAATTAAAGAAAATCTTTATTAAGCATGAAAATAGTATGCTCCTGGGAACAGAGAGTCTTGAAGCAGTTCAGCTAAGCATGGCATATATAAGGATACACACACACATACACACACACACACACACACACACACACACATACACATACACATACACATACACATACATATACATATACATATACACACACTAAGCATGGCATATATACTTTCCAGACAGAAAAGGCAGGGTATTGGAGAAAAAGAGAGGGGTAGAGAGCTCCAAGCCCATGGGTGGTGAAGCCAGGGATGGAGAAATCCAGGGACAGACAGTTCCAGGGAAAGAAGCACTGATGTATTTCAAGGCTTGATTATAAACAAGATAGGCAGGATGTCTCCAAGGATCCTATACACTTCTGCAAGTCTCATAAATTACAAGATAAGCAGCACGTTGGATATGTCAGGATGCCTCCAAGAATCCAAGGTTAGCTGATAGTTTGTCTCCAGAGACCACTCAAGGCTGGCTTGAGCTAAAACAGCTGCAGGGTCACTGATTCTGCACTTCCAGCTTGGTTTCACTCTTGGTCACTAAACAGGATTGTTGGTTTGTCAATCCATTCTATATCGTGATTGTTCAAATCAGTCCCATAAAGCTCCCCTCAGTTACCTGAATAATTGGGGGATTATCAGGGGACTCAAGCAAATCAAGGGAGTTAACTTATCCATTTTCATAGGACCTACCTCATTTGTGAGACTCAAATATAGTAGACCTAAAAATACTGTCTGGATGCTAGTTTTTATTATTAAATAATAAAGCATCTGGATAATGCAGTGGATAGAAATAGGACTTAAAGTCAGATAGACCCAAGTTCAAGTCTTGCCATAGAAACTTACTAGCTTTATGACTTCAGACAAGTCTCAACCTCTCTATGCCTCAGTTTCCCCATCTGTATAAATTGGGGATTCAATAGCACTATGCTCCAAGGTTGTTGTAAGGATCAAATAAGATAATATTTTTAAAGTGCCTGGCACATAGTAGGTACCTTATTTCCTTCCTTCCTACTGCTTAAGAAACAGAGATGTTGATCAGAGGAACAGATTAGCTGCACCTTATACAGAAGCTAAAAAGCACAGTAGCTTAATGTTTAATAAAAACCAAATATCCCAGATATTTGGCAAAAACTGCTATGGAAGCTGGAAAGCAGCCTGGTGAAAATTAGGTGTAAACCAACATCTCACACGTAAAAGCACATGATTTAAACAGAAAGGGTGATCAGAAAAATAAATTGAGGGAACTAGGACAAAAAACCTTTCAGATCAATGGATAGGGAATGAATTCTTGATAAATCAAGGGAGAGAGACAAAGAAGATGAAGCAAGTAATTCTGTTCACAAAAAATTCAAATGGTTTTTGCATAAATAAAACCAACACAGCTAAAATTAGAAGGGAATCAGGGAAATGGAGAAAAAAAAATCTTTGCATCTCCCTGATAAAGGTTTCATTTCCGGGATGTATAAGGAAGTGGTCCAAATTTATAAGAATAAGTGCCATTCCCCAATAGATAAATGTCAAAGGATATGAACAATCAGTTTTCAAAGGAAGAATTATAAGCCATCAGTAGCCACAGGGAAAATATGCTCCAAATCACTAAAGAAAGACAAGTTAAGGCAACTCTGAGGTTTCACCTCATACCTCCTACATTGTTAAGCTTGCAGAAAAGGAAAAGAACAAGTGTTTGAGGGACTGTGGAAAAATGGTTAACTCTTGAGCATTATAGGTAGAGCTGTGAATTGGTCAGGCAATTCTGGAAAGTAATTTGGAACTATGCCTAAATGGCACTAAATGATGCCTATGCTGTGACCCAGAGATACAGCTGGGAAGGGGAAGAGAAGGGCATAAGCATTTACCTAGCACTGTCTATGTGCCAAGCACTGTGCTAAACTCTTGTTCTCCCTTTAACAAATGATATCTCATTCAATTCTCACAATTTTCCCCTTTATCATTTCTTATAGCACAATGGTATTCCATCACATTCATACACCATACCTTGAGGTATCATTACCCAATTGACCTGAGATTCCAATTCTTTGCCATAGCCAAAAAGAGCTGCTCTAAAGATTGTATCTATATATCCTTCTTATTCTGTTCTTTTTGGAGTACAAGCTTGGAGGAGTGCCATCTTTGAATAAAAGGTTATACACAGTTTAGTGACTTTGGGAGCTTTTTAGTGATTTAAGTTCCAAATTGTTTTCTGGAATGACTGAACCAATTCATAGCTCCTCCAGCAGCATACCAATGTACCCGTTTTTCCACAGCCCCTCCACCAGTTTGTCATTTTTCATTTTGGTTGTCATTGACAATCTGCTCATGGGTATTTTGCCTTTCTCTAATAGTGATCTGGAGTGTTTAGATCTTGTTCTTATATGAATCAGTTCCATATTTATCTGGGAAGTGAGACCTTTGTCAGAGAAAACTTCTGCAAAGATTTTTCTCCGGGTTTACTATTTCTCTTCCAATTTTCACTACACTGATTTGTTTGCAAAACTTTTTTTAATTTTATGCAAGCAATTTTTTTTCCTTCTATAATACTCCCTTAGTTGGTCATGAATTCTTCCCCAACTATTTACCTCAAATGTAATTTCTTCCTGCTCTTCTAATTTGTTTATGATGTGACCTTTTACAGCTAAGTTTTTTGGGTTGGTTTTTTGGGGGGGGGGGTTGTTTGTTTTTAAGGAATCCAAACACCCATTTTGTTAAACTAAGCTTAGTGAGTGCTTTGTGTGAAAAGAAGCTGCAGTCATTTGGGTTGAGTAAGTGACGTTATGGAGTTGATTTTTAAAAAAAGACAAGACCTAAAGAAATTTACAAGACTAATGAAACTTTTATCCACTATACATTTGAAGTTTATCATGGCTCGCCTGCCGTCTTTGTATCTTTTTTTTTTTTTTGAGTGGGGAGGGTCAGGCATTTGGGATTAAGGGACTTGCCCAAGGTCACACAGCTAGTACATGTCAAGTGTCTGAGGTCAGATTTGAATTCAGGTTCTCCTGACCAGAGGGCCAGTGCTCTCTATTCACTGCGCCACCTAGCTGTCCCTGTCTTGTATCTTTTCCCACACCTCTACAGTTGAGTATTGCGTTCAGTTCTGGACACCCCATATTCGGATAGGTATGGCTAAACCCATAAACATATAAAGGAGAATCACCAGGATACAAGGGAGGATCGAGCATGTCACATGAGTCAAGGGACAAGTGACTGGTTTTGAAGGGAGGAGACTAGTTCTCTCCCGCTTAACACACTTGGATGACCTTGGACAAGTCACAAGTTTAAACCCCAATCTGAGGAGGATATCACCTCTTTCCCATCCCATTTGATGACATCATAGAAAGAAGACAGGCCAGAACCCCCTCCCCCAAGAATTCGTTAGCGTCTACTATGCGCTAGGCGGGGGGATAAGAGTAAAATGAAAGAAACAATCCCTCCTTTCAGCACGGAGCTGATGTTCTAAGGAGGGATCCAACATATGCACACACAAATATCAAGTGAACAAGTGGTAATTACTAGACTAAGTAAAAAGACGTGTTTATGCCCCGCTTTCCCAAACCCCTCCTCCCCCATCAGTGAAGATACTCCTCTGGACTTCTCTTTTTCCTAAACCCCAAAAGAAACTAAGTTCACTCTTCTTCCTCACTTCTCAAAGCTCCAGTGTGGCTTTTTTCATCCCACAGCTCAGAGGCTGTGTCTTCTCTCCTCCCGCCATTCATGTATTTACGGCTACGCGCCGCTGTAATAAAATGTCAGCTTTTTGAGGCCAAGCTTTGTTTTCATTTTTGTCTTTGGCCTGGCTTGGCCTGGCATGTAGTAGGAACTTAAGCTCTTGTCTGACGTTCCTCCCAGCTAGGACAATTTGTGATTCTTACTCTGGAAACAGAGGAGGGAGAGCAGACCGGGAGAGGGGGAGGAGACTGGCAAGGAGGGGGAGGGATATCAGCCAGCCAATGGGGTGCCCGTTCGGTGAGGGGGCGTGCCCCTCCTCATTCAGCGCCATCCTGGCGCAGAGCCCAGCGCTGAGCTCCAGTAGCTCAACCCTAGGCGCGGCTCCAGCTCTCGCCATGGTCCTGAACTTGTACCTGGATCTGCTCTCCCCCTCCTGCCGCTCCCTTTACATCTTCGCCAAGCTGCATTTCATCTCCTTCGAGATGATACCTGTGGATCTGATGAAAGGTCAGAGCCCCAGAGAGCCCAGAGAGCACCTGTTCTAAAACCAGCTAATCGAGCAGGAATAGTCTAAAGGGGAGGGATGGGGTGGAATGGGGGTCGGGACGCCCTGCCAGGATCTGGAGTTTGGAATCAGTCCAGAACCCATCAGAGGAGAAAGGCCATCCTAGGACCAAGAATAGCAAGGAACCCGGGAAGAGCTTACCAGATAAAAGGGTCATTCATCCTAGAACCCATCAGTGCAGGGGCCAGTCTAGAATTCCTCAGTGGAGAGGATCCGCAATAGGAGGGGTCCAGCAGATTCCAGTTGGAGAAAGGACCAGTCTAAAACTCACTAGGGTGGCAGGATGAAGCCTGCCTAAGTTTTCCAGGCAGCTTAATGGCCTGTGAAAGATCATAGACTTCTGGTTTGAAAGTCTCTCAGAGCCCACTTAGCCCAGTGACTTCATTCCACTAATAAGGAAACTGAGATCGGAAGAAAATCGCCTTCCAAGTCACACAAGAGCCTAGATTTGAACGTAGGTCCTTGTACTCCACATCTATAAAGGGAGGAATGAAGGAGGAAGGAACTTCGCTCCTGTGCTATCATTCTCCACCCCCATTAACCTCTTATTTCCTCCTCTCCCCCAAACCCCACAGGACTTGGCCTTCAATCCCTGATCTCCCCAAAGGGAACACCTCCTCAGCCAAAACTCAGCTTTCCCTTCTCCCTCCCTTCCTCCTCTGCAGTCTCTGGACAAACCTCTCCACCATTCTTCTGTATTTCTGAGAAATGTCAGGCTGGAACACCAAGGATTCCTTGCAATTCAACAAATATTAAGCACCTACAATGTGCCAGGCTCTGTGGAAGCTCCTTGAGGGCAGGGACTGGGGGGAGGGGAAGGTCTTTGTAGCTCAAGTGCTTAGCATAGCCAAGGTGCTAGGCTTAATAAATATTTAATTGATTGATTAATGTAAATGCAAATTACTTTACACAACCAGGGGAAAAGAGTGGCAGGAGTCCCTGGGAATCCCAGAAGATGAGTGAGGCTCTCAGTCTTCAGGCTCATACTCAGCTTCTGGTTCTACTTTCCCATCAGTCCAACTAAGGCTTCAGCCTCCCCCTAAAGACCTCACAGAGTCAAAGATGGAACAATGGTAACCATAGGTGTTTGTGCTGTACCATTAGCTGTCACAGAGGGTTCAGGACAGTCAGCTATACTTCTGAGAGGATGCAAAACTGGCATCTCACTCCTTAAGTGGCATGCCTCATGTGGATTCCTTGGCTTAGGTCATTCCCTGACAGAGGGAGAGGGAAGGAAAAACCTGTCAAACAGAATAATGAACTCACTAATGCTTTAAGATTGCCTCTGACCCCACTGCCCCTCCCCCGTGGTTCTCTAATACCCTTAAAGGGATTTGGGAAGGAAGGCTAGGCTTATATTGGCTCCAGCTCCCACTTGTAATTGAAGAAACTTGTGTTCCAATTGCCAGGGTCCCCTGTACTGAAGTTCTATTTCACCAGTAACAGTTAGCTTTTATGAAGGAATATTTACTTCAAAGGTGAGAGCAAGAAGAAATATATAAATGTCCCCTTCAGCAATGCCTGGGGGAGGGACATAATTGCCACCCGACTCAGTCTGTGGAGAGAGGACTTTAGGTTCACAACTTAGCTTATTTTCTATGGACCACAGTCCCAAATTCCAAGTCCCAAGTGCTCTGGGGCTGACTGGCTCCACCATTTGGACTGGGATCCCATCTCCAATATCTTCCCAGCTCCCCAGGCCCAGTAGGAATTCTGATGTCTGTACCTAGAACTGCAAAGGACAAACCAAAACACAACCCACAGCCTGATGCTCTGGGCCAAAAGGCAGAGAAGGGAGGAGGGGAAAGTAGCCCTTTCCCCCTAGCCAGTTCCTTTATGGCACCCAGCTCTAGATGAGCCCTCATCCCCCTGGATGCTGCTGGGAAAACTGCACATGTCCCAGGATAGCAGTTCTTAAAGATTCAGCCTGTTCTGACTATGCAGCTAACAGAAAGGACCTGTTGCCACCTATGTGACAGGGCAGCTCCAGGTGAAAGGAGCATATGCCAAAGTCCCCTTACATATGCAGAGCTCCATCTCCCACCTCCACAGGTCTGTCCCCCATGCCTGGAACACTCTTTCCTCTCAGAATGGAGAACCAAATTCAGGGCTCAGATTATGGGCTGCCCCTTTCAAAGGGCCTTCCTTGATTCCCACAGTTGTTGCTGCCCCCCATCTTGAGGTGTGTATGTTCATATGTGTTCTATTTTTTTTAAGTTTGTGAACATGATCCTCCTAGAAGAATGTCTGTTCCTTGAAGGCAAGGACTGTTTCCATCTTGTTCTACACATTCCCAGTGCCCAGCACAGTGCCTGGTCCAGAAGAAGTGACTAATGAGTATTTGTGGAGCAAGTATATGAATGAACAACTGCCCTTTGAGATAGGCATTGGGAGTCTTAGCCCCTTTTTAGCCATGAGGAAACAGGGTTGGAGAGGATCAACGGCCTTGGGCAAGGTCATATAGTCAGTAGGTGTCAGATCCAGGCTAGAAACCCAGGTTTCTCCTGACTCCAAGCCAAACACATTGCACCCCAGAGTTGGCAGAGTCTTGCTCACACCAAGGCTTCAAGGTGGGTTGTCTAAGTCTCTGATTCCCAATGAGAAGATGAGGAAATTCAGAGTCAGAGAGGGGAAGCAACTTGACCACAGTTACTCCTCTTAACTGCTGGCCCTGGAATTCACATCCAGGTCTTCAGACTCCTGGTTTGCTGTCCTTTCCATCACATTGAGAAGTATGTACTCACACAGGGACTTTCCCTGGCTATCCCCCTATGGCAGCTCTGGGGGAAGGCAAGGCCTGGCCATTGTGGGAGAGGCAGGACTGGGCTGGTTCCTGTTCCCCTCCTATTCAGGACCCTATGTTGCCTCCTCTTTCTCAGCTGAACACCACAGTGAAGAGTTTGTCCAAATGAGCCCACTAATGAAGGTGCCAGTCATGAAGGATGAAGACTTCATCTTAGGAGAGAGGTAACTCCAGGCCAGGAAGGCTTGACCTTGGTGGCAGCTGCTGCTCCTGCTCCAGCACTGGCCTGGCTGCTATACTGTGGTCCTTGCCAGAAGGAATGGTCATGGGAGCCTAGAGAAGAGAAGACTCAGAAGGGGCATAAGAACCCTCTTCAATCTTTCCTGTAGACCAGGAATTAGACCTACTTGGCCCTGGAGGGCAGTACCAAGAGCAGTGAGGAGAAGCCCACTAAGTCTGAGGGTCAGGGATGGCTTCTTAACTGTGAGAGTTGTCCCAGAGTGGAATGGGCCTCCTCTAAAGGTGGTAGGCTCCCCCTACTCTGGAAGTCTTCAAGCTGGACTCAATAGTCTCTCTGAATTTGTTCATTATGATGCTACCTTTTCTCCCTCCCATCTCTCCCCACCCCTTCCCATCACCACTGAGAAATCAAGAAAAACAAAATTCCTGTTACAAACATGTATAGTCAAACACAACAAATTCCCACATTGGTCATGTCTATACAGAGTAATGCCTCAATCCACACTCAAGTCCATCATCTTTCTATCAGGAGGTGACAGCATGTTTCATCATGAGTCCTCAGAAATTAAGTGGTGGACAAATCCCCCTACCCACAACCCCAAACTGGTTCATTTCCTTCTCTGAGCTCCCAAAGCATTCATTAGATCTTGTAGTTAGTCAGTATGTTAACTAGCATTTATTAAGCACCTACTGTGTGCCAGGCACTATATCAAGCACTGGGAATACAAAGGCAAAACATAGTAAAGTCATAGTCGTATCCTAGAGGAGCTCCCAGTCTAATGGGGGAGATAACACAGAAACAACTACATATAGACAAGACACCTAATGTGTAAATGGGACAGGAAACAGTGTATCTGATCCTATGGACCATGAACTCACTGAAGACAAGGACTGAGTCTTCTTCAGGTTTGGCGCCTCACATCATCGAGCCCAGGTGTGGCTCAGGGCAGACAGGGGTCCGAGGCCTTGGCTAGACAGAAAGGAAGAAGCAAAGTGCCAGGTTACTGTGTGACCTTGGGTAAGTTGCTTGTCCTCTCTGGCCTCAGTTTCCTCATCTATAAAATGAGAGGGGGCGGATCAGGTGATATCTAAGGTTCTTCTGGCTCTAAGGTCCTATGTCCCCTATCTCTAATTTAACTGGACGATTTTTTACTAAATGCTAATGAGGTTCAAGCCCGGGTCCAAAATTATAAGATATGCATCAGAAATACAAGATACAGTGCCTGCCTTCAAAGAGCTTCCATTCAAATAAAGGGGATAAAGCTCATACACGTCACAGAGCACTGGCATTGGGGTGATGGTTTGAGAGGTTCGTGGCTCTCTCAAGGACTGAAGAATAGCAAAGAGTGGTCTGGAATGAATTCACACTCAAGCATTCTTTAAGTCAAATTGGCATAGGTTTATTGTAATGCCAATATGGCGGGCAGAGCTCCTTAGGGAACTTGCAACTGAACAGGAATGATGCTAAAGCTTATATAGGAAAAGTAGTGGATTATGGGGCAAGTATACTAATTAGGTGGCAACATACAACCTTGGTTACTGGGATGCCAATCAGTGATTAAAGATCTTTCCCACCCACGCAGACCTCAGGTGGGGCCAATTAAGGGAAGCTTGATTGAAATTTGTAGGCAGGCCTTTACTTACTTGCACTAAGCCTCAGGCCCGCACCCTTTTGCAGATTGAGCATGCCCTTGGGCCCTAAAAAGAATATATAAACCCAGAAGGTAGGCATTGAGCACTGAGAATTCAGAAGTCAGAAGCCAGAATTCGGAATTCAGAATCCAGGGCAAGGAGGAGAAATAAGAACTCTGAGATGACAAGGCTGCAGAAAGAGTTCAGAACAGAGAGTGAAATGGAAACCAGGGAGTTTCATACCTGAGGGGGGAGAAAACAAAGGCAAGCAAACTGGATTTGTGAGTGTTGATGTGGAGGCCCCAGCAAGGAGGAAGGTTACAGGATGATTTGGTTCGTTGCTATAATACTTTTATAATTTCCTTGTAACTAAATTGAGGTGGGCTTATTGGTTTTGGAATATAATTACTGCAATATTGAATTGGAGTAATTGGTCTTGGGATCTGATACTCTGGTGTCTAAATAAATGTTATATTTCCTCTGCCTTCTACCTAGAGAGTTTTTCATACTTTGCAATTCCAAACCATATAGGCATGTTCATGGTCATCCTTGAGGTCATGAATCTTGCCTTACTGATACAGTCATAGGCATCATTCGCTACTGGAAACTGGGGAAGGGGGTTCTAAGGGGTGTGTTTTTGATCTGTTATGTCTGTAACAAGATAGCTTGGGGAGTTGACGTCTATAGTTCAACCTCTGGATGGTATACTGTAACTGTGGGAATCAGTACATGAATAGTTCTGCTAGTACAAGATATTCCAGTTCATACAAGGGAAATTCTACAGAGATCAGCTTGTTCTTATAATAGGAAAAGATAGTTTGCCTCATTCGGGCCCACTCATGAGTTATTGCTAGGCATAGTGTCTTTGGGCTGGGGTAAAATTGTCAGGGATAGTGTTTTGAGGCTAGGGAGAAATGCCATCTTGGAAGTGGGGTCCAAGCACAAGCACCCAAGCACCCCATCAGAGGGACCTACAAGGCATCTAATCCCATGTATACCTGAAGAGAAATCCCTCCTATCACATACTTGGAAGCTAGTCGCCCAGTTTTTCTTTTAAAATCTCCAGCAACGGGTGAACCACCACCTTTTAAGGCAGTCATTTTCCTCTGGCACAGCACACATTGTCAGGAAGCTGCCACTGACAGCAAGATGAATCTGGCTGCTGTATAAGCTCCTTCTGCTCCTGGTTCTTCCCTGGGGGCCAAAGCAGAATGACTTGAATCCCTCCTTTATGAGAGGAAGACAGCTCCTGGCCCCTCTGAGGCTTCTCTTCTCCAACCCAAACTCTCCCAGTTCTTTCAGCTGATCCTCCTGGGACATGATCTTGTGGCCTTTTACCTTTTTGTTTACCCTCCTCTGGCCTCTCTTCAAATTACCAATGTACCATGACAAGTTAATCAATATTAGAGGGCAGTATGTGCTCTGTCCACATGAGAAATACAGACTGGAAGAGCTATGTGGAGTGCATATGGCAGGGAGCCTAGCAGGGAGTGTCAGAGTTAAGGAAGGCTTGAGAAGGAAGGAAAGAGGGAGGAATGGAAAGGGAAGGAAGAAAGGAAGCGAGGGAGGGAGGAAGGGAAGAAGGAAAGGAGAGAGGGAAGGAAGAAGGGGAAACAGAAAGAAGACAGGAAGGAAGAAGGAAAGGAACAAGAGAAGGAGGGGGAAAAGAAGGATGAAGAGAAGCAAGAAAGGGTGAGGAGGGAAAGAGAAGGATGGAAGGAAAAGACAGAAGAAATGAAGGGAGGGGGAAGAGAAGGAAGAACAGAAGGAAGAGAAGGAAGAAAGAGGATTAGGTAGGGAGAAAGTCAATAGAGGGGAAAATAAAGTGGAAGGGGAAGAGGAGGAAAGACAGAAGGGAGAGAGGGAAAGAGGGAAGTTTTCAACTGGGTCATAGAATATCAGATAATACAAATAGTTGATATTTATATGATGCTTTAGGGTTTGAAAAATGCTTTTCGCATTCTCATCTGTGTTCACATCCCTGAGAGGAAAGTTCCTACACATATTATCTCACTTTTACAAATGAGAAACTAGGGAGGTTCAATGAGTAGTCCAGAGCCACACAGCTGCTGTCAAAGCTAGAATTTGATCCGAGGTCTTTCTGCCTCAAGTCCAGTGCTCTTCTCATGACATGACACTGTCTCTCTTCTAGAGCTGGCAGTTGTTAGCCAAAACCTTCCCTACTGATCAGCCCTGTCCCCAAGTGAAGGGGGGACCCCCTCAGGAGGTGCTGGGTTCTCCCTGATTGGATGTCTTCATGACATGGCAGCAAGTGCATTTGGGGGGATTCCTTTGGAGTAGGGGTTAGAGTAGATGGCTACTGTGGTCCTTTGTGATTTGGGGACTCTGAAATTGGGGGACCTCAGATGAAAAGCTTGGGTCTCCTAAACCCATCCCAGGGCTCTTCCCCTCATGTCCTCTGCCCCCTGAGGATGGCAGTAGGAAGGAGTGGGAAGCTCCTGGTTTTTCAGAAAGCCCAGGATGGAGTCCTAGTCAGGAAGAAGGTGCCTGTCTTGGGGAGTTGGAGTCACACAAAGGAGCTCCTGGATTGGGATGATGGCCTCAGCTCTACTTTGGCCCCTTCTGACCCCTTCTGGCCAGGGCTAGAGGGGTAAGAGGCTAGAGCTGCTCAAGGTCCAGGAAAGGGGAAACAGAAATAGAGAAAGTTGAAGGGAGAAAAGGAGATCTAAGTGTCCTGAAGTAGCCACTCTTCCTTTCTCTTTCCCACAGTGTGGCCATCATGCTTTACCTGTGCCGAAGATTCAGGACACCAGACCACTGGTACCCGAATGATGCCCAGATGTGTGCATTTGTGGATGAATACCTAGCCTGGCAACATCTGAACTTAAAAAAGCATTGCACCAAAATCTTGTGGATGAAGGTGGGTGAAGCAAGGGCACCCAGAACCCCAAGCCCAGGAACAGCCTCCCCCTTCTGGCCTCTGCTTCATGATTTTATCTCATGTATTATCTCCCAAACAGCCCTTGCCAAGCTCAGATGAGATCCTTAGAAAGGAAGCCCCCTGAGGATAGGGACTGTCTTTTTCTCTCTTTGTATTCCCAACACTTTGCACAGCGCCTGGCACAGAGTAAGTGCTAGTAGATGCCTGTTGATGGATTGGTCGGTTAGCAGGACAAGGATGAATGAGTTGCCCATCACTGAAGGTATTTAAG
The DNA here is from genome assembly GCA_028646595.1 of Phalanger gymnotis. NCBI lineage: Eukaryota > Metazoa > Chordata > Mammalia > Diprotodontia > Phalangeridae > Phalanger > Phalanger gymnotis. The sequence continues at coordinate 2,487,082 of CM053622.1, forward strand.
TAGGGGCTGATTGACCCCATCTGGGCAGTAAAATTCCTGAATTGGCTGGGTAGAGGCTGAACTCGGAGGCCCCAACCAGCTCCACTTTGATTCCACAAACATCTGTTAAGCACCTATATTTTGGAAACTTTTGTTATTAGTTAATGGAGATACCAAGATAAAAAATGACCCAGTCCTTGCTCTCCAGGATCCAACAATTTATGGGGAGATGACTTGTGCACTGCCCAGGAGGATGTATGGCGGCATTGGGAGAGGCCCAAGAGTTGTTCCAGGGAAATTTAAGGAGGAAGAGAACCTTCAATAGTGGGGTGGGGAAGGGGAGATCAGGAAAGTCTTCACAAAAGAGTGGGCCTCAGGGGGGCTTTGAAGAAAGAGTGAGGTGGAAGGAGCTGTCCATGAAGGAGGGGCAGCTGCTGGAGGTGGGAGCAGAGAGCTCCTTTTCTGGACCACACTAAGGTGCCAGGATTCCCATGGAGGAGCCTTCCTTCTTGATATAAGATGATTCTGGTTTCCCCTTGGGTTAATCTGTTCCTTTTGAGTAAGGTATGCTCTTCTATTGCCATAGTCTTTGAGTGAGTCAAATCCCACCATCTCTATTAACTGAGGTATAAGTACCTATTATGTGCCAGGCACTATGCTAAGTGCTGGGGATACAAAAAGAGGCAAAAGATAGTCTCTCCCTTCAAGGAGCTTACAGTCTAAATGGGGGAGACAATAAACAAAACAAAATGTACAAACAAGCTGTCTAGAGGATAAACAGGAAATAATTAACAGGGAAGGCACCAGAATTAAGAGGAAGGCTTCCTATAGAAGGGACTGGGGGTGTCTAGTCTGGAGAAGAGAAGATTTAGAGGGAACAATGGTACATGTATGTGAGCACTTGAAAAGCTGTCACATGGGGATGGGCCTCATTCTTCCTGGCCCTAGAAGGCAACGCTAGGAGCTGTGGGTGAAAATTGTAAAAGACCCAAAGGCTCGAGGTCAGGAAGACCTTCGGGTGGTGGGCTCCTCCTCCCTGGAAGTCTTCCGCAGAGGCCAGATGGCGCCACCTTTGATGCATGAGTAACACCAGGCAGCCACCGGTAATTCTGGGCCTGTAATTCAGAAGTATGTCCATAGCTCAATTTGCCTGATTCCGTTCAACTCAAGGAACCTTTACTGAGTGCCCATTCCATGTAGAGCACAGAAGTTCATAGGGGAGGCAGAGGGCTTAGAGAGGTCTTGACAAAGCTTAATCTAGAGGGGGTAAGTCGAGGACTTTGTAGCATCAGAGGGGTGCAAGCAGAGCATCATGGGAGGTTCCCAGAGGGAATGGACATTCCAAATGGGAAAATGGAAGAAGGCTGCCTTTGCAGATGGCCTTGAAAGGATGGCCAAGAGGGCATTCCAGGAATGGGGTACCAAATGCTCAAAAACGTGCTCGTGATCAATTGTTCCTTCCCATCCCTGCCCTCGCCCTGGCCTGACTCCATCTGGGCTGCCTCTCGCCCACTCCCCTTGTGGATAACTGGATGATCTGTGACTTTTTTCTCCCTCCCTTCTCATTTCCAGCCCATCCCTTCCTCTCTGCACCCACTACAACCCATCATTGACGCCCCCTGTTTATGACTCAGCTGGGCTCTCCTCTCCCACCTCCAGACCATTCTCCATCCTTACCAGTGGATGATCATGCAGATTTGATCCCACCCTTCTCTGCCCCAAATCTGCAGGGGCTAGCTCTGTTCTCCTGTTCAAGTCTGACTCTCTACATTTGAGGATCTCCACAGTCTAGAACTCCCCCCTCTTTGCGACTGCTCCCCTTCCAGCCAAACTGGCAACCTGTCTGTCCACACTGCCACATCTGCCGGCCTTTATCCAGGATGTCTCATCCTTCTGGGATTATCTTCTTCCTTCTCTTCACGTGTTAAATTCCTATCCATCTTTAAAGCCCAGTGCACATGCTCTTTGCTGTCTAATTCCTCCTGCAGAGATTGATGTACTCACGAGACATGGAAGGAGCAAGGGGCCTTCTCAGGCCCCTAGTGCATCCTCGAAGCCTCTGCTGGAAGACCTCCAGGACAGGAAATGCACTGTCTCCCTGCACTTGGCACTAAAGCCCTTCACAGCCTCACCTCTCCCCACCTTTCCAGCCTTCTTGGGCTCACCTTCCCACCATGAAGGCATGATCCATGCTCTTCTTCACAATCAATGCTCCATCTCCCATCGCAAGGCCTTGGCATTGGCCATCCCCCACATGTGCAATGCCCTCCTTCCTCACTTCTACCTCTTCAAATCCCCAACTTGCTTCAAAGATTTGGGGGTGGGATGGATCCCCCATAACCATCCCAAATGCTTGCCCTCAAAGGCAGTGCCATTGGTGTTGGTGCAGATGCAGAGGATGCTGCAAGGCTGGCTCGAGTGCCCAGGGAAGCCTGCTCCAACACTGCTCTGAGCTGCCCAGAGGCTCATGCATAACTGGCAGCACACCCAGACCACCTTCATCCATCAGTCAGCTGCTGTTACACAGAGAATCTATGCTGAGCCCTGGGAGGGGGTGGGCAGCAAGAGGGAATGAGCAAGGATGTAACAACAGCTGTCCTTTAGAGCCCCACCACCCCCTCCTGGCTGCCCCAGCTTCCTCCTCAGCTAAAACCCCACCTCCTACCAGCCTTCCCAGACCCTCCTCACCGGGAGGATCTTCTCCCTGCTGATTAGCTCAGGATTTTGTATGTGGTATTTGCAGCAGTGAGCTCTGGGAGACCAGGAACTGCCTTTCCTGTCTCCTCAGTGCTTAGCCCAGCACCTGGTATACAGTGAGCACCTAATGAGTGCTTGTCACTGTGGACTTATTGAGTGACAAAAGTCAAGAATCAGAAAGAACTTCAGGAGACATCTGGTCCAGACCACTGCTGACCAGGAAGCCTGACTCTCAGGAATCTGCTGGAAGACCCCAGGGGAAGAGGCACTCCTTGTGTACACAGGCCTCACACACACACCACACTGGTCCAGCACTCAATTTTAGGCACTTTTCCCTTCTTACAGTTGTCCCCACCCATCCTGATTCTGCCCTCAGGGGCCAAACAGGCCTTTATAGCCCCTTCTCTAGGTGACAGCCCTTTAAATTCCTACAGGAAGCTCTCTTGCTTTCCCTGGCCTTCTCCCCTCCAAGCCACATTCCCCTAATTCCTCCGACTGATCCTCATCTGTCAGGGGCTCCAGGCCCTTCCCCAACACCTGACCAGTGTCTGACCTAACCAGGGATGACATGTGGCCGGAGTGAAGGATGAGGGACTCTCCTTTTTCTTTTTTAATAAATTTTATTTAACATATTTAGTTTTCAGCATTGATTTTCACAGGAGTTTGAATTACAAATTTTCTCCCCATTTCTACCCTCCCCCCCACTCCAAAATGGCATATATTCTGGTTGCCCTGTTCCCCAGTCTGCC
>CM053622.1:2491006-2507840 GCA_028646595.1 Phalanger gymnotis
GAACCACTCAAACATATACACGATTATATTTGAGATTATAAATTCGGCCTTCCTACTACAGTGGGTGAGAAGGGTCTTTAATCAATGATTGGTACCACAAAGGTGTAGGCCTGCCCCTAATCAGGCCTGCCTTTGTTGGCCCCACCTGAGGCCAAATCAATGGGCAGGAAAGATCTTTGTCTTACTGATTGGCCTTCCACCTATCTTGAAAGGAAACTTGAATCTTAAAGAGCTACAGCTTTGGGGGTCAAAAAGAAGTCACCCCCTCACTATCTTTTTTTTTAAGATCAAGAGGATTTTATTTACAATAGAATGGGACTACATTTTGTTCCCTCTTCACTTTTTTTTTAACTTTTCAAAATCATTTATTTTTAACATTTAAAAAAAAATTGAGTTCCAAATTCTCTCCCTTCCTCTTGCCCCTCCCCCACCCACTGAGAAGACAAACAATGATATCAATTAACATGTGAAGTCATGCAAAACATATTTCCATATTAGCCATGTTGCAAAAAAAGATGAAAAGCAAAAAACATCAAGAAAGTGGAAAAAACGTGCTTAAATCTGCACTCGGAGTTCTCTCTCTGGAGGTAGAGAGCAAGCACTTAATGATCTATCTATCTATCTGTCTGTCTAATATGGTGACACAACAAGGATTTTCACTGGCCATGATAAATGCTGGACTCTGTATGTGCTGATGACAGCTGGGTGGCTCTGACCATAAAAGGCCCATTTGTCTATAGGCCCTGGAAGAAATCCCTACCTTGAATTCTCCTGGAATCTTCCCTGCTTGATCTGGCCTTGGCCTGAGGCTATAGCCTTACATTATCGTCAGGCCAAATCTCTGTCTAAGCCTTGCCCTCTATTGATGCTACCAATATGCATGCCTTCAGTTACTTCCCAACCTTGATATTATCAATGTGCATGTCTTCAGCTACTTCCCTGCCCTTAAACCCATTGTCTTGGTTCCTGGAGTCTGACCTCATCCTTGGACTCCTCCTCAAGACCCTCCTCTAGTCACCCCAGACCACCCCTCAATCTCTCCCACAATCTTTTCTGTATTTAAATCTCATCCGGCTTCCAAAAAGGGTGCAAATTCCTTAAGAGTCTAGCCAATGGCGTGGCTTCTGGAGGATCTGGCCAATATCGCTAATCCCTAATAAACTTTGTCTTTTTTCTTTGGCTAAGAAGGCTTGAATTGAATTCTTTGGGCAGGACCCTGCGTGTCGGTATTTTGGGGTCTCAAGCACCCCTAGAAACCTATGGTTCCCTACCTACGTCATTTTGCTTAAACCTCTTCAGTGTAGTGGATAGAGTGCTGGGCCTGAAGTCAGGAAGACTCATTTTTGTAAGTTCAAATCCAGCCTCAAACATCTACTTAGCTGTGTGACCCTGAGCAAGTCACTTAACCCTATTTGCCTCATCTGTAAAACGAGCTGGAAAAGGAAATAGCAAACCACTCTAGTATCTTTGCCAAGAAAACCCCAAATAGAGTCATGAAGACTCGGGCATGAGTAAAAAACAATTAAACAACAAGGGTGTATGTGCTGGGGTAAGGTGAGGAAAAAATCAAGGCATGTCTGATCTTTGTCTTGGACAAAGAACCATGATCACAGGCCTAGATAAAGAGATTAAAAGAAAGGCTTTAACCTAATAATCTGAGTGCATTATTCGTAGCCTCTGGATATCACCAAAAGGCTGTCACCCTGCCTAGACCAGAAAAATAATTTTAGTCACTATATCCTAGTAGATCCTAGCTGAGACAGCCATCAACTGGTCCTGAAATAATGTAACCCAGAAAAGTGAAAACAGGGAGCAAAGCAGAGCAGCAACCAGTGGAAAGACAGTCATAGTATGATGCGGGAGAAGCTGAAAACAAGAGGCAGAGGGATCAGAAGAGATATCACACATCGGGGGAGGGAGCAGCCGCTTCTCAACATGCAGCCCCCATTCGGGCCCAGGCAAGAAAACAGAGTTCGGGAAGCTGCCAACTCAGGACAAAGAGTATGATAACGTCGGCATAAGACACGGGCCCCCATGCAGCACATGGAGACATGGGCTGCTCTCCCTGTGTGTCCTGGCACAAGGGTATCTACTGTGGGGGTGCCACAGCCCATCACAATCCAGATATATGTATTTACATACACATATGTGCATATACACAGCTATGTGTGCGTATATGCATATGGTCACATCCACGTATGTGCAACACATACACTATACACAGAAATGTGTGTATACACATACCAGCCCACACCTATCTATATGTGTGCATATACATATGTGTAGGCACACACACGCACACACACATATACGTGTGTGTATATATACACACAATTTCTTTCATAGAACACAATGGCTCTGAGAGCAGGAATGATTCATTTTCATCTTTGTATATCCCCCTGCATCTAGCACAGTACCTAGCATATAACAGGCATTAATAAATGAGTTTTGACTGGAAAAAAAAAAGTGTTGATTGGTCATCTTGTCATTATCCACAATTATCCCATTTCCATAAATTCTAGAATCTGATCATAACCTCATCATTCTGTCTCTAACAATGCCTTATGCCTCCAGACCAGCTCCTCATGCCTCACCAACTACACTCATTTCCAATGTCTCTGGCTTCTCCATCATGCCTCCATAACCCTAAATTCACCATTAGGAAAGATCCTATTGTTGCAAAATCCAACAATACTTGGTACTCACAATTCATGACTGATGGAAGGATAGAGGGGATAGGACAGATCTCTTCAGACACCTGACACTCTCTCATCTGGCCATACTCATCTTGGCTTCTCTATGCCAAGTGTGTCCCTTTCCCCTCTTTTTCAGCTTTCTTTTCTGTGTTGTCTTCCGTTAAATTGGAAGCTCCTTGAGGTCGACTCCTTTCTTTTTCTTATTTGCATCTCTAGCACTTAGCACAGTACGTGACACATAGTAGGTGCTTAATGTTTACTACGACTATGACTCTTTCCAAACCTATTCTTCACCTTCACAACTTACAATCCTTCCACCATATTCTCCAAGGCCCTCACCTTTGCTCTGGTTTCACTCTCCTCTCTTCCCAATTTTGACCTTTTAGTTAACCAGTTCAACTCTACATTTGCCTTTACTCTTGAATCCCTTATTCTTGACACCAATCCCATTTTACCAATCCCTAACCCTAGATTACACTCAACATCCACATCCTTTGCTCCTGTTTACCTTGTGTTGAATTGAAACGGGTGCCACAGGGATGTGTGATAAGAAAGCAGGCTCCCATGGCTACACCATAGTATCGTGTAAGAAAACTAAAAAATAGGAAGGGGCCAAGTCGTGAGGAGCTTCAAATGCCAAATACAGGGGTTTGTATGGTACATGCACAAATCCCATCAGCTTGCTCAGCTGATGCAAACTCTCTATGTGGAGGATGATGGGAAGACAGTATCCACAAAAAACATGTTACATAAAAGAAGTGTCTTGGAGACACCAGCCAGTGGAATGTAGTTGGCTAACCATGTGCTTGGGAGAAGTCTTTTTCCATTGGCTATGTAGATAAAAAGATGGCATCTTCAATGATAATAGTTTTATACATAGTGCTTTTTTGTTGTTGTTCAGTCATTTCAGTCACGTCCAATTCTATTTGGGGTTTTCTTAGCAAAGATACTAGAAGGGTTTGCCATTTCCTTCTCATTTTACAGATGAGGAATTGAGGCAGAGTTAAATGACTTGTCCAGGGTTACACAGCTAGTAAATGTCTGAGGCCAGATTTGAACTTAGGAAGATGAGTCTTCCTGACTAGGCCCAGCACTCTGAGCACTATGCACCACTTAGCTGTCCATATGGTGCTTTAACTTTTGCTAATTCTAGTGCGTCTCTGTTAATTATATCTTATTTTCCCTGTATATAGCTTGTTTGCACGTTGTGTCTGTGTTGACAAGCAAAGTGGTCTTTGTTTTCTTTGAGCGGTTCGGTGTATTTCCTTGAGCCTTGCTAGGTGTTGAGCCCCGGGCCCAGAGCCCTATTGGGTGTGGAGCCTATGTGGATGTGGGCCTCCCAGGATCCTGGGGGGAGTGGCTGGGACTGGAGCCGATGGAGGCCTGTGGTGGGAGGGGCTTGTGGAACGGTTGGAGCAGAGCTAAGAGGCAGTTAGGGAGGCAGTTGGAGAGGTTGTTGGTGACAGGAGTTAAGAGCTGAAGGAGAGAGGAAGCAGTCAGCTAGCTGGAATACAGCTTGGAGAGTGTGGTGGAAGTGGCGGCGCCGGCGGCAGAGACAGCTACAGCTGAAGCTGAAGAGAAAGCCGAAGCTGAAGCAGGAGCTGCGGAAGCAGAGCTGACCCGAAAGCAGAGCTGACTGGCGTGGAGACCCAGGAGTGCGAGCAAGGACTTGAGGCCAGTAAATAGGATTTGGCTAAATACTATCTTGTTTTCCTGTGGCCTCCTGGTTACTCTTGTGAGGTGGACTTATTGGGCCTGGAAGCTTGTGATCAAAGTGTTGAAATGGGGAGGCTGGTTCGTGAATCTGTTTCTGTGGAGCCTAAATAAATGTTTTATTGTGGTCTACTTAGAGAATTTCTCATACCTTGCGATTTCGAACTATTCACACATATACATGATTATATTTGAGATTATAAATTTGGCCTTCCTACTACAGTGTCCCCCATTAGATATGAGCTCTGTGGAGGCAGGGCCTGTCTTTTGTCTCTTTTTTTATCCCAAGGCTCTTAGCACAGTACCTGGCCCACTGAGGAGAGAGGCATTTTGGAAAGACATAGGGCACAATGTTTCATCAGAAAGTGAGAAATCTAAATACCCAATAAACCCATTTGTAAGGTTTCTCTTCAATACCAATTCCAAGATGTTCAACAAGGTAACCCCTTCAGGTGAAACTTTTTCCATAGCCAATTCCATTCAAACCATTTATTAAACACTATGTGCAAAACATTTTACTAGATCCCAGCAAAAAATATCAAGATTAGATAATACATATGCTCTATGATCACAAAGCTTAACACCCAGCAAGCGAGTTGGACACACACAAAATACAAAATAACCTTAGGCAGTAGGTACTACAGGTACGGTGGTCACCATTTTACAGAAGATTAAAGCATGCTTGGGGGGCTTAAGTAACTTGCTCAGGGTTACACTATATATGTTCAGGGTAGGAGACAAGCCCAGCTCTCCACTCATCAAGCATCAAGTCCATTAATACTCTGCCTTGACCTACTGGGCTATAGGCTGTTGGGACAGGAAGGAGGAGACATGAAATATATCGTGAGACAGTAGAGATGACAGGATATAGTGACTAATTAGATATGAGAGGCAAGAGAGAGTAAAGAGTCAAAAGCAATGGTAGTTTTCCTACATGGGAGAGTAGGGAGATAAGGGTGTGATTAACAGAAATAGTGATACTTATCTTAAGTTCCAGAGATCATGACGGGACATGAAGGGTCAGTGAGACCAGAAGCTCTGAGACTGAATGAAGCTCCCAAGAGGAAGAACGGAAGGGCAAGAAAAGAGGGCAAAGGGCAGCAAACAGGACAAAGAAGTTCAGAGATGAAGAACTGGCATGGCGTGGTGCAGTCCAGAGTGCTGCACTTTGGCTGAGAAACCCAGAGCCAAATCCCACTGTAAAGCTGGACTTGTTGGCAGAAGACAGGCAAAACTTGTAATCCCCAAGAGCCTCAGGTTTATAATCTGTAAAGTGAGGCTAATTATGCTTCCACAATTTGCTTCATACAGTCATAGTGAGGAAGAATACTGCAAATCTTAGCGGGTTATCCAGACAAATGAGTGATTAGACTTAATATTAACCAAAAAAGTTGCAATATCTGAAAACATGGAGTTAGATGTACTCAGAAAGAAAGGTTGGGTGGTGATGTTAAAAAAAAAAAAACCCATTGAGCCAAAGGATGATAAAAATTATGAGGGAAAAGGTCACTATTTGGCAATTAGGAGGTCAATAGTGATTGTTAGGAGAGCCACTTTAGTAGGGAAGCCCAAAAGAAATCAGATTGCAAAGTTCTGTAGTGATAAGGAACTGGAGAAACTGGGTATAGGGAGCTTATGCCAGAGGTTTGGAAGTAAAAGGGAAAAGGGAAGGGAGATGGTAGATGGATCAAGTGGAAGGTCAAAGGTAGGCTTTTTAAAGTACTGAAGCATGTTTCCAGGCAGTGTGGAATGTAGCCATTGTGTGGGACAGTTTGTAGACGTAAGCACAAGAGACAAGACACAGCTAAAGCAATGTCCTAGAGCAGGGAGGTGGGGATGTGAAAAATAGTGCAGAAAAGGGTTATTTGCCTTGGCAAGAAGTCAAGATTCCTCTTCTCCATGACAAAAGAAGGAAAGCACGATTAATTATTCTGTTAATTTTTGAGGACTGCAGCTACATAAGAAAGCTTACTGAAATCCTTCTCCCACTCGTAACTTTTCTTTTAATAAAGTATTTACTATATACAAAATTTTGGACTGAACTCTGACTTAATTGGTATAAGGAGCCTATAGCGAGCAAGACCTCTACACCAACACTGATCATGAAACTCATAGTCTTACCCAGTTGCCTGGAGCACTGAGAAGCTGGGACTTGTCCAGCATCACTCAGCCAGGTGTCAGAGGCACCATGGTCTTCTAAGCTCTGAGATCAGCTCTCTCACTACACCACTGCCCCTATACATTATCAACAACCTTGAACAACAATACAAATAATTGAACTTGCTTTGCAACTATTTACATTTAAACAAATGGAATTTAACCTACAAAATGCCGTAACACCTTTTGATCCAGCCTTCTTTGTCTCCATCAGGATTCTTAGTTTTCCACTGATTCTCATTCCTATTTCTTCCTCTCATCTGATTACTAGGATACACTGTTCTCTTGGATCTTCATTTAGACACTCCACATCATCCATATTTCCTTATATTCCTCAGAATTGCCAATCTTAATTGCAGGATAAAATTCCATTACACTTTTGGACCACAATTTATTTAACCATAAATAATTAGACATTCATGCAGAGAATTGTTGGTATTCACTATTCTCACAAATCTTCTTAAAAGGAAGGCAAAATGTGTCAAATGAAGATTTGATTTGGCAATTAAGATATCATTGGTAATTTTTGAGAAAGCAGTTTCAATTAATGATGAAACTGTATGCCAGAGTACAGAGGGTTTAGAAGCAAGTGAGAAGACAGGAAACGAAAATGTTGATTGTAGATAGCGTTCTCAAGGTTAGCCACAAGGGGAGATATAGGACAATTTCTATTGGTGATGGCCAGATCAAGTGAGAATATTTAAATATGGGGGAGACATGATTATGTTTGTAGCCAATAGGGAAGCAACCAGTAGATAAAAAGAGATTGAAGAGAGTGGAGATGATAAAAGGAGGCACTTTGCTGGTGAAGTTGGGATAGAATGAGCTCGAGGATGCAGGCAGAGGGTTCATTATTAATCAGATACAAATACAAACAACATCAAGGCAACACCTCGCACTAGTAAAAATCAGCAAAAATAATTCGAAGCAGCAAGGATGAAAGGGTGAAGAGGCAAGTATTCATTCATTAGCAGTGGAGCTGCAAACCTATAGGATCTCCTAAGAGAATAATTTGAGAATGTACAGTTAAAAGTTACATTTACTATATTCTTAAGGCTTTTCTCCACTATGAATTCTTAGAATGAGAATCTCAGAATTAGAAAGGACCACAGTTGCAATCTACTTTAGACTATATGTGAACAGTAAGTCCCCAAACATACCAACAAAATCCTCATTCAGACTGTGCTTAAAGGCATCCAGTGAGGGGTAACCTACTACCTGCCACTCAAGGCAACCCTGTCTACCAATGGATTGCTACCCTAATTGCCTAAATTTTCTTTTAAAACTTTCCTGACTGCCCTTAGTCCTACCCTCTAGGGACAAACAGAACAAATAGAATCCTTCTATGCCTTGACAGTTATGATGTCCCTCTGTAAGCTTTCTCTTCTCTGGCCCAGATATTCCCAGTCTGGAAGTCCTTCCCTATCCTGCAGTTACCTAGGGCTAGATGTGTTTAGAGAGGTTTCCCTCCAGCTCCCAGGAGGGAAAGACTGCCTGTGCGACCTTGGGCAAATCACCTCCCTGGGCCTCAGTCTCCTCACTAGTAAAGAAGATGGGCTAGATGGTCACTGAGGCCTCTTTTAGGTCTACATCTATGATTTATTGTAAGGTGCTCTATTTGGAGAAAAGTCTTCCCTTTATCATTATATTCATAAAGATTTTCTCCAGGATTAATTATCTGAAATTTACTAAATTTTATTTGCTGGGGAAGGGGCTTCCCACATTTATTATATTGATGTTTCTCTCCACTATGAATTATCTAATGTTAAATAAGCTCTGTGGCTTGAGAAAAGGCAGTCTCTTACTGATTACATTCATAATACTTCTCTCCAGTATGAATCCCTACTGCTGAATAAGGCATGAACTATAGAAGACTTCGTCAAATCCTTTATGTTAAGGTTTCTCTCTGTTATGAGTTCTCTGATGTCGGCTAAGTCCTGTGCTCCAGCGAAAGGCCTTCCCACATTCACTACATTTATAAGGTTTCTCTCCAGTATGAATTATCTGATGTCGAATAAAGTGAGAACTCCTGCGGAAGGCCTTCCCACATTCATAACATTCATATGGTTTCTCCCCTGTATGAGTTCTACGATGACGAGTAAGGTGTGAGCTATAACGAAAGGTCTTCTCACATTGATTGCATTCATAAGGTTTCTCCCCAGTGTGGATTTTATGATGTTGAGTAAGGTGTGTAATCTGGCGGAAGGCTTTCCCACATTCATTGCATTTATAAGGCTTCTCTCCAGTATGAATTTTATGATGTCGACTGAGTTCTGCCCTCTGACAAAAGGCCTTCCCACATTCATTACATTCATAAGGTTTTGCTCCAGTATGAGTTATCTGGTGTTCAGTTAATTCAGTATTCCGGAGGAAGGTCTTTCCACATTTATTACATTCATAAGGTTTCTCTCCAGTATGAATTTTCTGATGTTGAGTAAGGCCTGAGTTTTGACAGAAGGCTTTTCCACATTTACCACATTTATAAGGTTTTTCTCCAGTATGAATTCTATGATGTTGAATAAGGCCTGAGCTCTGACGGAAGGCCTTCCCACATTCATTACATTTATAAGGTTTTTCTCCCGTATGAATTCTATGATGTTGAATAAGTCCTGTGCTCTGACGGAAAGTCTTGCCGCATTCATTACATTCGTAAATTTTCTCTCCAACGGGTATTCCATGCTTTTTGATAAGTTCTAAATTATAACTGAAGGATTTTCCACATTTCTTATACACAGAAAATATCTTCTTTGAGCATATACTATTATATTTTCTTAGCTCTGAATACAGTCTGAAGCTCTTCTGCATGTCATACTCATGGAAACTTTTTTCAATCAATTCTCTCTGTTGTGGAAAAAGGATTGGCTCTGGATCGAAGCTTCTCCCATATTTATTATATTCGTTTCTTCTTCCTTCATTGGGAGTTTTCCATTGGATGAGTTTTATTCGTTTAGAATGTCTCTCCTCTAGGCTCAGCTGTTTCTCTAATCTAGCATCACATTCCCAAGAATATTTAAACTTAGAGACACAGAGACCAGCTCGTGTGAGTGTCTCATTGGATGATTCTTTTACAGAAATGGCCAGCTTTGGAGATGACTCTTTGACTTCAGGCCTAATGTCCCAATCTGAAAGAAAAAAACATTTAAATAGACTCTGTTTCAGAATGTGTGCTTATTTCCCCTTTCTGTGTATTTGTAACACATTTTTGCCATTATTATTAAGATATGTCAACATGCATTTTTTTTACCTTGCATCACCTTTTATGTCTTCTCAGATTTCCTTTTATTTTTCATATCTGTCATTTCATACAGCATGACAATATCCAATTACATTCATATGCCACATTTTCTTCAGTTATTTGTTCAAAAGGGAATGAGGACGATTTCCCTCTTATATCCAACATGTAGGATGCAGCTAGGGCCATTTTCATGTGGGCAGATCTTACCAACACCATGCTGAGGGCATAGTCCTAGTCATGTGATAACGAGGTTAAAGAGTGTGAGCAATTATGGAGCTCCTTCTGTGTGAGTGAACGCTTCCTAACCCATAGCTCTGCCATCGGGGCAACAGCATGCTTGTTTTCCTATGGCACTACCAGCCTCTCAGGGGCTCGTTGCTAACTCTGCGCCAGCTGGTTAGGTGTACAGTCACATACTGCTATAGAGACCTACAATGTTGCCTAACTATAGTATGGGTCTGTGTATTGAGGATACTATAAAGGCACTTAAAGGTCCCTCCAGTTCTCAGACTCTTTTCACTCTAGTAAGAAAAATCCTTTGTGAACAGGCCCCCAGTTGAAGAGAAGGAAGACAACTGGAGAAGAACACTTGGAAGAACTGGGGAGGGCGGGGAGAGAGAGAGAATGGAAATGAAAGCTGCATCTGCAGTACTGGAAGGGATGTCACCTAGAAGGAGGACTCAATTTGTTCTACTCGGCCCCAAAGGCAAGAACAAGAAACAGTAAATGAGAGCAGAGAAGAAACAAATCCAGGCTTGGTCAAAAGAAAACATTTCTAACAATCAGATCTAACAAAAGTGGAGCTGGAAGCTTTGGCAGGCAGTGAGTTCCTCTGTACTAGACACACTCGAGTAAAAGCTAGATGAACAATTCAATATCACATAAAGTGGATTATCTAGTTATGGGTAGAACAAGATGCCCACTCAGGCCCCTTCTCATCTGTAAGTCCCACAGCGTCAGGGCCACACAAGAGCACTTTTCTGGGAATTCAGCACTGTTGGAGTGGCCAGACTCAAAAGATACTCACTAATGGCTTGAAATGAACTCTAGTGAATGTTTCCAGGAGCTGCCCTTGGCCCTGTGCTGTCTGACACTTCCGTCAGTGACTTGGAATAAAGCACACACAGCATTCCTGTCACTGTCACTGTTCTCTCCAGGGTCTCTTCCTATTGATCTGACCCTCCATTTTAGTCACCTTTGCTGGTTCATCATCACCCATATCTCACATCTGTATCCTCACCAGCCTAGTCCAGGTCCTCACTGCCTCTCCCTGAGAAGTCCTACTAAAATCACTTGCACATCTAGATACAACTGGCAAAAACCAGAAGTGATGGAAAGAGAAATATAATTTATAACAATGACAAAATTTACCAAGTACATAGGAATTGAGCTACTTGGACACACAAGAACCATGAATAAAGACAATGAATAAAAAACTAAACATAAATATAGAAATTATTAAACAAATGGGGAAAAAATGGCAGAGTAACAAGAAGTACAGAAAGATTCCCTTGCCACCTCAATTCTTCCAAACAGATGTTACATGGAACATTCCAGCCCAGGGAGAGGCTAGAGACCTCTAAGGCAAGAAGAGGACTCAGATCCAGCACAAAGAGGCCTAAACTTAGGCAGAGTATAGCGACAGGTGTGCACTGGCAGCTCTGTCATTCACTACCCACTTCCAGGTCACAGATCCAGGGCAATACTGCAGGTCTGCTGTGTACCAGGCAGGAAGCAAGTACAGAGGCCAGAAGCAGCTGAGTAGTTCTGACCCCAAGACTGAGTGGTGTTCTCATTTCCAGTTTTCAGCCTAATCTGGAGCCTACAGCAAAAGAACCAGGGCATGAATCGCAGACCAAAGGGAGGCCAACAGTTCTGTCACCATTAACCATAAGGAGCTTTCTGGATGCCTAAGACTAGCAGAGACTAGCAGCAGTCTACTGAAACTTCAGATGGGGCAAGTCAACAGATGTTCTGACCCAAACCAGGTCAACTCTCAACCAAGAACTCATAGAGCTCTGACCAGGAGGCCAGCAATCAGGCTTTGCCCTGGCTCAGTCCACTCTGAGAACACCAAAAGCTTGCAGGTCCCCAGCCTTAGCTCTCTCTTAAATCCTGGAACACTCAATACTCCAATAAAAGCAGTAACAGAAATAGTCTAGCCATTCCTCCAGAAGTGTACAGAGAATGACCCTAAAATAAAGTCTGAAGCCAAGAAACAGGCTAGAAGAATGAGCAAAAAAATAGAGTCCTACCATAAAAAGCTATAGTGGTGGCACTCATGATACAAACACAAAGATCACCATCATAGCCAATATTTATTTATATAGCACCTACTATGTGCCACACATTGTTCTAAGCCCCACCTTCCTGCCTGTTAACACGCACGAAAAAAAATGAATGACTCCAAAACATCTATAAGAAAAGCCTCAAAGGAAAACATGGCTTGTACACAAATTCAACTAGAATTTTTGGAAAGGACAAAGCAAGATTTGGGGGAAAAAACGAGTTAAACTATTTTTATAAATGAAAGCTATGGAAAAAAAAATTAGAAAGGGAATTAACAGGTTAGCACAAAAGATAAAAAACCTTGCCCCAGTAACAAACTCCCTCAAAATTAGAATGAACCAAATAGAAGCCAAAGGATTTTATCGGACACCAAGAAATATTAAAAAAAAAAATCAAAAGACTGAAAAAAGAGAAGAAAATGCAACAGCAAAAACAACTGATGTTAAAAAAAACAGAATGAAGAAATATAATTCAAGAATTGTTGTACTACTTGAAAGCTATGAGCATAAAAAGAACAAAGACATCATTATTTCAAAAAAATCACAATAGAAAACTGACCAAATCTCCTAGAACCAGGGGGCAAAGTGGAAATAGAAATAATCTACCCTCCTAAAAGAAACCCCAAAATGAAAATGCCCAGGAATATTGTAGCAAAAATCCAGAGGAGGGAGCAAGAGGGAGGGCAAATTAAGGGAGGGAATGACTAATTCTAAGCAAAACGAACTGTCTAAGGACATACAAAACTATTTAGAACAGCTCTTTTGAAAACTGAAGGCATGGTCATCAGTTGGGGAATGGTTGAACAAGTTGTGGTATATGACTGTGATGGAAAACTTACCGTGCTGTGAAAAAGGAGGAAGGGGATAGTTTCAGAAAAACCTAGGAAGGCCTGTATGAACTGATGCCGAGTGAAGTGAGTAAAACCAGAAAAACAATTTATTTACCAACAAGAGTATCATGAAGGCTAACAGTTTTGAAAGACCTAGGAACTCTGATCAGTGTAACATTCAACAACAACTCCAGAGGACTCAGGAAAAAACACAGTGCCCATCTCCAGATAGAGACATGGAGGGCTCAAAGTGCATAATGAGAAATAAGGAAGTACGTGGGGGAGAATGGCCAATGTAGAAATTTACATGGTTAGTCTAACAGGGGTTTTGTTTTTCTTTCTTCTTAATTGGGAAGACTTGGAGAAGGAAAGAAGGTGGATTTTTGCTGATTCAAAAAAATTAATTTTAAGTAATTAATTTTAAATAAAGAAATAAGCAAATAGTGAAAGATCTACTACTCATAGTTAGGAAAAGCTAACGTAGTAATGATGGCAATACCAATCAAATTAATTTACACAACTATCGTGACACAAATCTAAATATTAACAGGCTCCTTAACATGGAATTAAACAAAGTGATAAGAAAATATATGTGGAGAAATAAACGAAAAAGAACATGAAGAGGGAAAAGGTGGGACTCACTCCAACAAACAAGAAATTATTGAAGACAAAATAGATGAATGTAATTAAATAAAAATTTTGCATGCAAAAAGTCAGTGTCTCTACGCTACAAAAGAAAACTAGGTTGGGAAAAAATGCCATAAATATTTCTGCTAAATATCTGACATTTAAAAACTAAAGGCAGTGATACAAATTGTAAGTTTAACAGATCCATTTCACAAAAAATAAAAGGTGAAAGCATACAAAGATTCACTTCTTCCACAAAACAAAATCTCTGGCAATGAAATACAAAAGAAAACAACTCTGGCACATAAATGAATGAAGATGTTTTGAAGTGTCTTGAAGATGTTTCTAAAATACAAAGATTAAATGGCAGTTAAGCTACAAAGCATCACCTGGTAAGCTGAGAACTGGGGTTGTCTACCTGAAAAGCTGTATGGTATTAGGCACCACGGCCTCTGACAGTGCACAGAGTGTAGAACGGAGTTAAGGAAGACCTGAATTCAAATCCAGACTCAAGACACTGAGTAGCTGTACGACCCTGGGAAGGTCACTTAACCTCTGTCTGCATGAGTTTCCTCCACTATAAAATGGGAATGATAGCACCTCTACCCTAGGGCTGTTGTGAGGATCAAATTAAATAATATTTGTAAAGCACTTGGCACAGTGCCTGGTGCTCTATAAACGCTAGCTATCATTGTAATCATCATCGCCAACATCCTCATCCTTGGGCTGGGTCCTGAGGGTGTGACTGAAGGGAAATAAAGACTTCCTTTTACCAAAGTTACAGCAACTTCATCTAGAATAACAGAAGAACACTGAAGCAAATGGGCCAAATGGCGAGGTCACAGCTGAACAAAGCCCCTCCCACCCCCATCCTTCCTTACAGATTCAAAGAGAAGTGGAAGGAGGAAATACCCAGAATCAGCCGTTCCATATACAAGGCTGGGATGCAAAATTTAAAAAAAAAATGATAAGGACAATATAATCCTGATAAAGACACAGAGAAATGGACAGAAGGGGGCAAGAAGACAACCAGATCTTTTTATTATTTTGTTCAGGTTACTATGCATTTTGAAAAGGAAGAATACTATCCCCAGGGAGATATGGCAGCTTAGGCAGTTATGTTCTGTGTTCTGACCTAAGGGCATGCCCCAATCCTTGGCCTGTAAGGCTCCTTTGTCCAATGGGGAAGCCTGAGAGCTCATCTTGCCCCCAGTCCTGGCACACCTACTCTTTCTCTCTGGCAGCTTAAGGTCCCAGGTGTCAATAACAGAGTGTTCTCCAGATTCACGACATTCACAAGACTGTCTTGGAGACACCTCTCGGGTTAAGCTTTACAAGTGCTATACCACCTCGAATAACCTTATTCCCAGTGAAGGGTCCCCCAAACTCACCTGCACAGCTGCTTCCTGGGACTCCACCCTTGGGCCACCAAAGTGCTCCACCTTGCTCCAGCTGACAGATCATGTCGGGTTTGGAAACAGCAAGGCCTGTTCGTTGGGAATGGCAAAGAGGTGGGCACTGAAGGTCATTTCTAGATTCCATCTTTCTCCCACCCCCAACCCTTCCAGAAGCCACAGGCAGGAGTGTAAAACCAGCAGCAGGGGAAAAGACTCCTTAATAATGCTCTGGTTTGTGCTCTTAGGAAATACTGGGGAATGCGTCATGGAGCGGCACAGGGCTGGGTTGTTCACACTACCCACTGACAGGATGGGGACCCCAGGTATCTGTACTGGAACTTGAAGGAGACTCTGCCTTGAGCAAACAGCAAGTAGGGGAAGCCCAAATTCAGGAACAACAAAATAAGCTGATGGTTTCTAGTTCTAAAAATCAAACACCTTTCATCTGGAACCATGGAGCATGAAGGCTCTGGCTCCTAGCCACAGAAAGATTAGCCCCCTGTGGTCTCTGCAGGTCCAACTATAACTGCTAAACCCCGATAACTCTCCACAGCATTCACCAAAGGAGGAAGCAAAGACCCTTCCTGGGCAGAGCCCAGGTCCCAGAAGAATCTCCTTACCCAGGCACACCAGGTTCCCATAGTTCTCCAGCATCACCTCCCGGTACAGCTCCTTCTGAGCAGGGCCCAGGCGTCCCCACTCCTCCCACGTGAAGTCCACGGCCACGTCCTGGAAGGTCACTGACTCCCGAAACACCAAAGATGCTCGTGCTTGCCCAGCAGTCATCCTTCATGTGGATCTGAGGAGAAGCGAAGGTGGTAGGACAGTTAGGGAGACTACTCACAGCATCTGCGCATCAGGGTTCAAAGTCGACGTTTACCAAGCACCCAGCAAGCACCTCAGTTGGTGTGAGATTCTGAATCACGTCAAAGAGTAAAAACAGGTCATAGCTACACAGAACTTTTCAACTTACAAAGTGCTTTGGCAACAACAGTCTTGTGAAGCTGAGGCTGCAAGGACTTGTTCTCCCCACTGTACAGATGAGAAAACTGAGTTTAAGAAAGGCTAACAGGAATGTTCCTGGTCACAAAGCTAGTCAAGTCTCCGAAATGTGACTCCAATTCTTCACCCTGCTCCATAGCTCAGGCACCCTTCTTAGCTGCCTCCCCAAAGGAGCCCATGGGAATCCCCACAATCATCCACCTGAAATGCCAAACTGAAATACTGTATTTAACAGGGCCACACTGACGTCAGAAGAAACAGCACCCTCTCCATTAAGAATCAGGAATCATTTTTATCTGAAAGCAAACATACACCATTGTAATTTCTTCCTAACTGCACAATTTCAGATTAATTGAAATGGTTATGAGCACAACCCATCCAAGTCCCTTTGACCTAAAAAATTAAATCTAACAAACATATTCTAGTCAAACACCAGGAATTAATAAAGTACAGAATCATGGAATTTCAGAGGTGAAAATAACTTCAGCAACTAAGAACAAGAATTCACACCAGCACCAGCCGGTGCTTGAAGAAGTCTGGTGAGAAGGAGCCCAGGACTGCTCTGGGGCCTCCAAGTTTCACTAAGTCTTTCCAGATAAGCCTCATTCTCAATCACCTCTGAACAAATAACAAGCATGCAGTGACTGATTACAGTGTTTCAGCACTGGAGCACCAGGGACACAAAGAAAGGAGGTGACATTAGGGGTAGAGGAGACATGATTAGGTGCATCAGCAGCAGAAGGAAGGACATCTTGGAGAGGAAGGCGCTGGCAGCTGAGAGAACCAAGACTGGCTGCATCTAGAGAATAATTAAACCCAGAGGGATTAATGAGAGTGAGAGAGCAGAGAGCAAAGAGAAGAGGCCTAGGACAGAGCCCCAGGGGACACC
>CM053622.1:2507940-2526287 GCA_028646595.1 Phalanger gymnotis
GAGGAGAAGAGAGGGAGGGAGAGGAAATGGAGAAAGAGAGGAAGGAGGATGAGGAGGATGAGGATGAGAAGAAGAAGAGAAGGAGGGAGAGAGAAAGAGAGACAGAGGAGAGACAGGAGGAGAGAGAGAAGAGGGAGGAAGCGGAGAAGAAGAAGAAGAGAGGGAGGGAGAGGAGAGGGAGAGAGAAGGAGAGAAGAGGGAGAGGAGGGGAGAGAGAGGGTGGCAAAGAGAGAGGATGAGAGTGAGTGAGTGAGTGAGTGAGTGAGAGAGAAAGAGTGTGTATGAGAGAGAGGAGAGAGAGAAGAGAAGGAGGAGGAGAAGAGAGGGAGGGAGGCAGAGGAAATGGAGAGGGAGAAAGAGAGGAGGGAGGAAGAGAAGGAGGATGAGGAGGAGGAAAAGAAGGAGAGAGGGAGGGAGGGAGAAAGAGAGACAGACAAGGAGAGGAGAGAGAGAAGAGGTGAGGGAGAGAGAAGAGGGAGAAGGAGGGAGGGGAGAGGGAGTGAGAGAGGAGGGAGAGATGGAGGGCAGGAGAGAGGACATCACGGCACTGAGGGGCTTTTCAGGGTTTAGCTGTCAAAGTGGGGAGAGATGGGACCCCTGCTCTCCAGGATGACTGAGGCCAACGGGTGTTTGATGAAGACTGGGAATGACGGGATAGGGATGGCTGATGGAGCGGACGGGGAGCGGGGGTGCCCTCCTTCTCCTCTTCCTCCCTTGCCCTATCCTTGCCAAGGTCGGCACAATCGTCTCCATTTCCCAGGCCCGCCCCAAGGGTCACCCCAACGCCTCCATCTTTCTCCCCCTCCCCCTCCTCCCAGCTCCTACCCCCCCACCCTCTGCCGTCCTCATCCTCTCATCCAACCCGAAAGCTTTAAAGCGCTCAGCACAATGCGTGGTACACAGCAGACCTCTAATAAATGTTTCTTCCCTTCCCCTTCTCCTGGACTACTTAATACCTTCTAAGTGGCCAGAAGAAAACTGAGAGTGGGAGGAGGCCCCACCCCCCAACCCCCAGGTCCTGGCTCTCAGCCGGGCCCTTCCTTCACGGGCGGTGGGCTCGGACCCTTCTGTACAGTTACTGCGGGACATTCCTGGACAGGGGCAAGCCGCCCTCACACACTGGCGGCGAGCTCTGGGGAAGGCCAGGGGCCTGGTCAGGGGCAGACTTCCAGCCTGCACTCTCTGTCATTCAGTCAATCAACAAACATTTATGACCGTCTGGTTCTGTGCCGGACGCTGCAGCCCAGAATACGGCAGCCAAAGGCGGCCTGGCCCCTTCCTCGAGGGCCTCCCATTGGGGGAGGGGAGGGAGATGAGTGAGCGGAAGGACTCCTCACGTATTAAGCGCTGACTGTACACACAGGCACTGCGCACACTACAGACCGAAGGTCCCGGAAGAGCCGCACGACCTGACACTGCAGTGGCCAGAGAACCCTGTGAACCCCTGAAAAGCCCCTGCTTGGGCCATGCGGTGAGATGGGCAGCCGGCTGGCGCGGGGGGTGGGGGGCGGAGACCCAAGTTCAAATCCAGCTTCGCACACTCAGGAGCCGTGGGGCCCCGGGCCGGTCACTGAACATCTGCCGGCCTCATTTTCTTCAACTGTAAAGGGGGAGGGGGGTGCTAACATGGCGTAAGCGTTTAGCATAGCGCCTGGTACGCTGCAGGAGCCCCCTCGGTGCTTGGGGAGACGAGGGAGGAAGGGGCGGACGTGGCGGAGCACGCGGGGGGCACGAGCCCCGCGGCGGCGCCCTCTCCACTCACCCAGCAGGGCCGCTTCTTCCGGCCAGCCTTCCACTCAGGGCCGCTCACGGAGGGGGCGGGTGAGGGCGAGAACAGAAGCTCTTTGATTGGCTGCAGTCGCTCCTGGACTGTCCAATGGGCACAGTCGCTCGCGGAAGAGGCGGAGCTCCCCGAAGGCCCAGGGGGTGGCCGAGGCTCAGGGCCAGGAGCACGCCCCACCTTCTCCGCCCTCGGGCTCGTCCTCGGGTCCGGCCAGGGACACCGGACTGCCGGATTCGGCCCCCGGGGCGGCCGATACACAGCGGAGCCAAGGAGGCGGAGAATAAAGCGGAAGAGGCGACCGGAAGAGGCTGACGACTGTAAGGCCGCGGGACGGAAGTGACATTTGCGCCTTCCTGGGCGTCTCCCCCCCCCCCCCCCGCGTCTATGGCAACTTCAGTGATTGGCAGGAGAGCGGGAGATGGGGCGGGAACTCGGGAGTCCAAGAAGGTCTCTGTTGCCCCCTTGGGGCTGGGCGGCCCCGCTGTGTTGTGGCAGGCCTTCACACTCCCTCCCTCCAATCTTCCATCCATCCATCTGTCCATCCATCCATCCATGCATCCCCCACCGTATGCCAGACACTGTGCAAGGTGAAGTTGAAACAGCCCCTGTAGTCAGGCAGCTTCGATGAGAGGCCTCTGTCAGGGGAATGGGGAGCCAGGCACTCTGCTTACCACCAACCCACACTGACGGAGGGTCCCTGGGGCCAGTCCCTTGACCTCTCTGGACTGGTCAGAGGGGCACCATTCCTACTTGGGGAGCGGCCCCAGAAAGCTGATGTTCAAGGCCGCTTCTCACCAGCTGTGTGACCCTTCCGTTGACCTGGAGTACAAAGAAAGGCAGCCCTCCGGGAGCTTCCATTCTAATGGAGGAGATAACGTGTCAATATCTATGTGCAAACAAGACTGCCCACGGTCCATGGGCAGTAACCTGGGGCAGGGGTGGGGGCGGTACATGGACACCAGAAATGGGTGAAATAATCTATGAGGAATGGCGGGTGGTGGCTGAATGTGTGGAGAAAAGAAGGGACGGTTTGGAGGGGGAAATGGCGAGTTCTGTGGTGGCCAATAGTGTAAGATGTCTACAGGCCTCCGATGTGAACTGTTCAGCTGGTAGCTGCTGATGCGGCACTAACTCAGGAGATAAGAATGTGACTGGACATATAAATATAAGGATCATCTGCATAGAGTTGATAACTGAATTCATGGGAGCTAAGGAGATCTCCAAACAAAATAATGTAAAAGGAGAAAAAAGAGCCAAGGACTGGGGGACACAGACATTTAATGGGTGTGACAGGGGTGAGAATCCAGCAAAGACGACTAAGAAGGATCACTCACATGGGCACGAGAACCGAGAAAAGGCAGTATCAGGAAAACCCAGGGAAGAGAGAATATCCATGAGGAGGTGACCGATAAAGAAGGAGATCACTGTAATGAAACCCAGAAGGAGAGATGATCAACAATGTAAAACGTTACATGGAGGTCAAGAAGAGTCAGGGTTGAGAAAAGCCTATTAGATTTGGAAATCAAGAAATAATTTTAAGACAGCAGTACCAGTTGAGTGATCGATCAATCGATAAACCTTTATTTAAAGTGCCTACTGTGTGTTGATTCTTCTCATTTCATCTGCATCCATTCAGATTTCCCCATTCCTCTGAAATTTTTGTACATACTGGTCCTTTTCCCACTTGTGTTGTCTCTTTGGGATACAGCCCTAGAAGTGGTATTGCTGGGTCAAAGGGTATGCACATTTTTATAGCCTTTTGGGCATAGTTACAAATTGCTCTCCAGAATGGCTGGATCAATGAACTGAAACTTTTAAGAGGAACAAAAGAAGATGGAGACATTGACAAAGGCAATAACAGAGAACTTGGTCAGAAAAGGGAGGTCAGACTTGGTACTTCACAAGCTTTAATTCCATGAGGAATACAGAGATTAAGGAAGAAATAAGTCTATAGACCATGAATCAAAGAATAAAAGCTTTAATTCCAATGAAGAATCTAGAGATTAAGGGAGGAAGAAGTAAGCCTATAGACCATAAATCAGCAATAAAATATCAGCATAGACAGAATTTCTAGGCTCTGTGTGTGTGTGTGTGTTCATCTATTCCTGATGAAAAGGCTAGTGCTGGACAGAAACTTTGAAGTTCAAACAGTAGAGTTAAGAGAAACACAAAAAGTAAATATGAATGAACAGCAAAGGACAAAAGGATAAAATGCTTACATTCTATTATAGGAGGATGAAAAGCGTGCCCCCCCTCCCAAAAAATAATCTTATAATCAGAGTTCATAAAGTCTAATTAGACAGAAGGCATGAATATGTTTCTGTTATGTCTTGATAATCTTAAAAGAAGAAAAAATGGGGGGAAGAGGAAGGCCCTAGAGGAAGAGAAGGAAAGGAAGGTTAGAGAAATTCTCTTATGTGTAAGTAGAAGTCTATAGAAACAAGAAGGTAGGGGCAGGGACACCTGAACCTTACTCTCATCTGAACCAGTCAAAAGAGGAATGATACATAAACACACACAGGGTTAGGTACAGAAATATTTTATTCAAAAGGGAAAGAAAAGGTGAAAGGGAAAAGAGGAATTAATCCTAAATAAAACAAACTTTAAGGTGTATAAAGATATTTATAGCAGGTTTTTATGGTGGCAAGGAAATAGGAACTGAGGAGATGCCCATCAATTGAGGGTTGTTGTTGTTGTTGAGTTGTTTCAGTCATGTCCAAGTCTTCATGACCCCATTTGGAGTTCTCTTGGCGAAGATACTGGAGTGGTTTGCCATTTCTCTCTGCAATGTTAAAGTGATGTCATATTATTGTGCTGTAAGAAATGATAAAGGGAATAGTTTCAGAGAAACCTGGGAAGACTTGTAGGAACAGATAGGGTGAAGTGAGCAGAACCAGAAAAACAATTTATATGACAAAAATATTTTAAAGGCCTTTGACCTTTGAAAGTAATAACCAACCACAATTCCAGAGGACTCACAATGAAACACACTACCTGATACCACTCCCTTAGAAGGAGCTGATGAACTCAAAGTGCACAATGAGTCATTTTTAACGGCCAGAATGAGGAAATTAGTTTTGTTTGGCTTTCTGTGTTTGTAACAAGAGTTTTGTTCTTCATTCTTTTTCCATTGGGGGGAGTGGGTTGGAGAGAGAGAAGGAATATTTTTGCTGATTGAAAAAAAATAAAATTTAAAAGAGAGGAAAAGCAAAATGGTCCTGAGGTTTTACCTCACAAATAGCAAATTGCCAAAATGGGAATAACAGTCAGTACTGGAAGGTTTGTGCAAAGATAAGCAGGTTAAAGCATTGCTGTTAGACCTATGAATTGATACAACCATTCCAGGACGCAAACTAGGATCGTAAAAAGAAAATTACTAAAATGCCCACACCTTTTGACCTGAGACTCAACCTCTAGGTATGTACCCCAGAGATCAATACACCTAAATATTTATAATATAAATTTTTGTGGCAGCAAAGAACTAGAAACAAGATAGATGCCCATCCACTGGGGAATGGATAAACAAATCATGGTACATGAGTGTAATGGAATATTAACACACTGTAAGATATGAGAACAGAGGCATGGGAGACTTTTACAAACTGAGGCAGAATAAAGTGAACAGAACCAGGAAAAAATATATAATGATTACAAAGATGGAAATGGAAAGACCAGCACAAAAGAATCAAAACTGAATGCTAAGAAATTATGATCAAGCTAGCCCTGCAGAGGAAATACGAGAAGACTCCTGCTTCCACTTCTTTGTAAAACTAAGAGAACATGGGTGAGAAATATGATAGGAAATTAGACTTTTTCATAAGCTGCTAGTTAGTTTTGTGGAATTTTTTTTTCTTTCTACATTAGATTTAGTCTGATTTTCCAGCCCATAAAGATCATTTTGGACACTGATCCTACCATCCAATGACAAAGCTTTGCTGTGCAGTGTGTCATGTGCAAACCTAACAAGCAAACCATCTCTGCCTTTGTCCAAGATGAAGAAAAATCTATAAACATTTAAGCATCTATTATGTGTCCGGTGCTGTGCTAAACACTGGGGATATAAAAAGAGGCAAAAGACAGTCTAGGCACAATCTAATTGGGGAAGACAACATGTAAAGACACATATATAAAGCAAGCTACATACAAGAAAAATATAAAATAATGAACAGAGGGAAGACTGGAATTAAGAGTGGTTGGGGAAGGCTTCCAGTAAAAGACAGAATTTTAGTTGAGACCTAAAGGAAAGCAGGAGGCAGAGATGAAGCATTGGGGACAACTAGAGAAAATGCCTGGAGCCAAGAGATGGAGTGTCTGGTTCCTGGAATAACCAGGAGGTCAGTGTCTTTGGAGTAAAGAGTGTGTTGGGAAGGAAGGTATAAGAAGAATGGAAAGTTAGGAGAGGGTTAGGTTATGAAGGGCTTTGAATGACAGAGCATTTTGTATTTGATCCTGGATGCAAGGGAGCCTGAAGTTTATAGAGTAGAGAAGGGGATGATAACATGGCTAGATCTGGGCTTTAGGAAAATCACTTTGGTGACCGATAGTGGATTGATTGGGTGAAGAGACTTGAGGCAGACAGACCCACCAGCAGCCACTGTAATAGTCTAGGCATGAAGTGATGAGAGCCTTCACCAGTTGGGTTGGCAGTGTCAGAGGAGAAGGTGGATACTTTCAATTGATGCTGCAAAGGTGAAATTGGCAGTTCTTGGCAACTGATTGGATATCTGGGGTGACAGTGGGGAGCCAAGGACGACACCTAGGTTGTGAGCCTGAGGGACTGGAAGGATAGTGTCCACCTCTACAGTAATAGGGAAGGGAGGAGGGGGTGAAGATTTAGAAAGAAAGATGAGTTGTTTGGGATATGTTTAGTTTAAGATGTCTACTGGGCATTCAGAGATGTCTAAAAAGGCAGTTGGAGATGCAAGATTGGAAGTCAGCAGAAAGGTTAGGGCAGAATTCATAGATTTGACAATCAGCCTAAAGACGGAAGCTGATGAAATCACCAACTGAAGTAATATAGAGGGGAAAGAGTGTCTCGTAGAAAATTCTGTGGGACAATTGGAGGACACGATCTGCAGAAGGATCCAGCAAAGGAGACAGAGGAATGGTTGGAGGGGTAGGAGGAAAACCAAGAGAAAGGAGTTTTCTGAAAACCTAGATTGGTTGGTTGTCGTCCTTCATTCTCAAAGAGAACCAAAATGACATTACTATAGTGGAGTCAAGGTACAGTGTATCCAGCTGCGGCTGATCAGATCTGGTGGCTCTACCACAGGTCAGGCACAAATAGTCTATATGAACATTGGGAGTGGAGATGTCTTGAAATTTGCTCACCTCATGTTAATTTTGAGCTACTGCAATCCTGCTTTGTCACTGGTGCTGGACCAGTATCTCCCATGTCTCACAATCGATTCCAAAGTTTTTCAGAGACCTTGAGAGTGTCCTTATATCACTTCTTCTGACCTCCATGTGAGCCTCGGCCTTGTGTGAGTTCTCAATAAAATAGTCTGTAGGCAAATGTACATCTGGCATTTGAACAACATAGCCAGCCCATCAGAGTTGCTCTCTCTGCTGTAGAGTTGGAGTATTTGGCAGTTCAGCTCCAGAAAGGACTTCAGTGTCCAGTACCTTATCTCACCTGATGTTCAGAATCTTCCTAAGACAATTCAAATGGAAGCCTTTCAGTTTCCCAGCATGGTGCTGGTAGACTGTCCAGGTTTCACAGGCATAGAACAATGAGGTCAGAACAACAGCTCTATACATCTTCAGTTTGGTAGGCAGCCTAATACCTCTTCTCTCCCACACTTTCTTTTGGAGAGTCACAGGACCCCTGTCAGTAATGTGTTTTCTGTGAGTTGCCTTACCAGCTAGATGCATTGTACACAGAGAAAGCCTATTTGCTAAAAGGAGCCCCTCAGGAGCCTGCAGTGAGCCAAAGTCCTGCTTATTCTAAGACACTCTTTGCTGGTGTTGACTGACCTTGCTGACTCTGCCCCAAAACTGGCCCAAACCAGCCTTGTGGTCAACCGTTCCTGCAAAACATCCTACTTCTATGCTCCATCTGTCCCTGGGAAACACTGTCCATTTTTTTTCCCCAAGCCCTCCCCAAACTTCTCCTTTGTGGTTTCCAACCATACATCTGCCCTGTCTCTCCTGGGCTGTGGGCTCTTTCATACCTTCTACTTCAGACCTTGACACTAGTGTCTGATTTTCCTTCTAATTAAACTTTTCTACTTTCAACCCAGCTTGGACTCCTCTGCATTTTGAAGGGCGGGCTTCATCCATTGGCATGAGCCACCCAAACTCTGAGCTGGTTCTGGCAATCCCTGCATCACCCTCATCTATGTGTACATTCCTGGAAAGCATACTGCCAAGGTAAGTGAACTTATCCACAGTATTCAAAATTTCTCCACTTGATGTAACCAATAGTTCCATGTATGGATGGTGTGGTGTTGCCTGGTGAAGAACCTATTTTCTTGGTGTTAATTGTCAGGCCAAAACTGGTATAAGCAGCAGAGAATCCACATTTTGTTGTATCTCAGCTTCAGAGGCTACACTAAGTACATAATCATCTACAAACAAAAAGTCACACACCAATTCTCCCTCCATTTCAGTCTTGGCTTGTAGCCTTCTCTAGTTAAATAACTTACCACAGTGTAGTAGATGACCTTGACACCACTTTTGTCTGTGTTGATGGCATCTGGCAACATTGCTGAAGACATCATGCTAAAAAGCATGGGAGCAAGGACACAGCCCTGCTTTACTCCATTGGTGCCTGGGAAAGTGCAAGAGCATCATCCATTATCAAGAATCTGTGCAAACATGCTGTCATGAAACTGATGGATAGTACTGATGGACTTCTCTGGTTGTCCAGAAAAGTTAATCAGTAATGAAAAGCTAGAGAAGAGACTACCAAGGAAGAGAAGGTAATCCACAGTATCAAAAGCTATAGAGAGGTCAAGGAAAATGATGATTGAGAAAAAACCACTGTATCTGATAAGTAACACATCATCATCAAAGGATGATGATGGAGGCAGTGGTGAAGATGATCTCACAAAAATGTACTGCTCACCACTGCAGGGAAATTTATGAAATCATTTCATCCCCAAATCAAGATTAGATGAAATAAGAAATCAAGAAGCAAATAAAAGTCACCAAGTTGTCAATGAGCATTTTATTAATCAACTGTTATGTGCCAATCATATAGTGGTGGGAATACAAAAAAAGGGCAAAAGACAGTCCATACACTCAAGGAACTCACAACATTAGGTTAATGTGAAACATTACTGAAAGCTGCAAAAATTGAGTATTTACCAAATACCTAGCAATACATGACTTGGTTGATAGAATAATCTACCATAAACTTACTATCTTTAATGGACTAACAGAAAACCAACCTCCTTCAACAAATATAAACTTCAAAACATCCTGGCAAACTCAATAAATAAACTGTTGTATACTTCATAGAAAACAAGTACATGTTATCCCTGTCTTTCTCTCTGCTACCAGAGTGGTCTCAAAGATGCTTTCAGTGATTACAAAGAAAATGAATTTAATTCCAATATTCTTGTTCAAGTGATGGTCATTTACTCCACCAGCCAAAAAAATTGCAAACAATATCGAGATAGTGCCTTCTCCCAATACTATTTCTGTGTGAAAGCCACTCAAAACGATTAGAATAAGGTAATGATTGTAAGAAAAGCATATTAAGCAATAAAGGTATGAAACAGTAATATATCACTGCAGGGTACCAGATACCTAGAAAGACACAATGAGGTGGCCAAGACAATACACCACACAATTATTGTCCTTTATCTTCTATACTACAGATACAAACCACAAGTGTTCCTTGAGAATTTAGCAAATACACTGAACTGGAAAAGGAGTATCATTTCTGGCAAAACTGCTGCCTATAAGAGGAAGTGAAGGGAAACAAGCACTTATTAAATGTCTGCTATGTGCCAAGCACTGTGCTAAGCACTATTACAAATCTCATCTCATTTGATCATCACGATGACCCTGCAGAATAGATGCTATTGTCCCAATTTTACAGTTGAGGGAACTAAGGGAGACCCTGTGCCCAGGGGTCTGCCTCAGTATCTGAGGCCAGATGCCAAGTATGAGGCCAGTATCTAAGGCCAGATGCCAACCAGTTGTGATATAATGTTTTCCCAAAACAATTTTAAAACAATATTTTTAACAGTTGACATATACTAAATAGTCATAATTTCCAGAATACATGGAACGAAAAGCTTTCAAAAGGAACCAGGCCATCCATGGGGTCTTTTCTGTTCCTGGAGTCATAACATAAAATTTTTCTGCATCTAAAGAAAGGCTTACACGGAATAAGAATTCAATTACGATAGGAAGTCATGTGACTGAGTCCACAGAACAGAAAAGACTAATAGCAGGTGTGCCACTTCTTGAACCATTTCCATCTGAACCCCATCAAAAACAGCTAAGAAGGTGATGGTAACAGTAAGGCCAGCCCTGCTGTGCTTCCTGTTACTATGGCTGTCCCACTTGGCCTACAGAAGAACTTATACTAATTAAACTTAACAACAAAATAATTATTTCAACAACCTAAGCAAAAGGTGCAGCATTTTAGAAGAATATTAACCAGGATGGTCACTTGTGTAGGGCTGTTAATGTGGAATATTAGGTTATGTGCCATATTAAGGAACTCTAATAGATTACTCAGCAGCCTGGTGCAATGGAAAGAAACCTGGATCAGGAAGCAGAGGATCTGAGTTCAAATCCTGTCTCCCAAAATGTACAACTTCTGTGACCTTGAGTAAGTCACTCAGTCTCTCTGGGCCTCAGTTTGCTCATCAGTAAAACGAAGCAGTTGGATTAGATGAGGTTTATCCAACTACAGATCTAGAAACCCATGAATTTCACATCTCTTTACATTCACATTACATTACATTCACAAGTTATTTTACCACTAGAAATCACCTTAGATTGAAGAAGTTCTGTGTTCTAGAGGAAGACCTTCTTACATCTTTAAGGTTCTCTCCAGTATGAATTTTCTGATGTCTGGTAAGGTGTGGTCTCCAGTAAAAGGCCTTCCCACATTCATTACATTCATAAGGTTTTTTCTCCAGTATGAATTTTCCAGTGTCGAGTAAGTTCTGTGTTCTGACAGAAGGCTTTCGCACATTCATTACATTTATAAGGTTGTCTACAGTATGAATTTTCTGATGTCTAGTAAGGTCTGGTTTCCGGCATAAGGCCTTTCCACATTCATTACATTCATAAGGTTTTTCAGTAGTATGAATTTTCTGATGTCAAGTAAGGTGTGAGCTCCCGTAAAAGGCCTCCCCACATTCATAACATTCATAAGGTTTCTCTCCAGTATAAATTCTCTGATGTCGATTAACGTGTGAGCTGTAATGGAAAGCCTTGCCACATTCAGAGCATTCATAAGGTTTCTCTCCTATATGAGTCCTCTGGTGTTGAGTAAGTTCACTACTCCAGTGAAAGGCCTTCCTACACTCATTACATTCATTAGGTTTGTCTCCAGTATGAATTCTCTGATGATGTGTAAGGTGTGAACTCCAGAGGAAGGCCTTTCCACATTCAAAAGATTTCTCTCCAGTATGAATCCTATGATGTTGAGTAAGACACGAGCTATAGTGAAATATCTTCCCACAGTCACTGCATTCATAAGGTTTTTCTCCAGTATGAGTTCTCTGATGTTGAGCAAGCTCACTGCTCCAATGGAAAGCCTTCCCACATGCAATACACTGATAAGTTTTCTCTCCACTACGAATTTTCTTTTGATGAGTAAGATGAGACCGCTGTGGGAAGGCCTTCCCACATTCATTGCATTCATAAGGTTTCCATCCAGTATGAATCCTATGATGTCGCATAAGGCATGAGCTATACTGGAAGATCTTCTCACAGTCACTGCATTTATAAGGGTTCTGTCTTGTACAAATTCTCTGGTACTGAATAAGCTCCTTGTTTCAGTGTAAGGCTTTCCCACATTCATTGCCTTTATAAGATTTCTCTCCAGTATGAATTCTAAGATGGCAGGTAAGTTCTGCCTTTAGACTGAAGGCTTTGAAACATCTTTTACACTTACAATACATATTCCATGTTTTTCCA
Source organism: Phalanger gymnotis (assembly GCA_028646595.1). Classification (NCBI taxonomy): domain Eukaryota; kingdom Metazoa; phylum Chordata; class Mammalia; order Diprotodontia; family Phalangeridae; genus Phalanger; species Phalanger gymnotis. Next base: position 2,519,834 of record CM053622.1, read on the forward strand.
CAAGTTCTAAACTATAACTGAAGGATTTCACACATTCATTACATTTAGAAAACATCTTCTTTGAGCAGATTCTCTTACATTTCCTTACACTTGAATACCGTTTGGGGCTCTTTTTGTGTTTCTCACATTCAAAGAGATTCTTTCTAGCAATTACTCTCTGTGGTGGAAAAAGGACAGGCTCACATCCAAAGCTTCTGTCACATGAATTATATTCATGGCCTTTCACTTGATTAGAAGATTTGTTTTGGATGATTATTTGTCTCAAGTGTTTCTTCTCTTTCTTTGGCAAATTCTCTAATCTGGCATCCCGCTCCCAGGCTTTCCCAACATGGAGACACAAGAACCATCCCCTCTGAGTCTTTTCTGAGGGAGCTCTTCTATTGAAATACCAAGCTTTGGGGGCAACTTCTTGGTTCCAGGCCTATTGGTCCCATCTGAAAGAAAAAAAAAACACATAAATTCCTCCCTCCATTCCCCTTCCCTGCACATACCTATTTTTTTCCCCATTCTTTCTATCTTTTTCTTTATCTTTTTCTCTCAATACCCACATAATTGCTCTTTTCATTAACCTGGTTATATGCAATCTGCATACTGATTTTACTTTGCTTGATTCCCTCTGATCACTTCTCATAAGGCCTCGGATACTTCTCTGTATTTTTCATATTTCTAATTTGTATCTTACATTACAATAATATTCTTTTAAATTCAAACAAAGCAATTTTCTAGCCAATCCACATTTAATAGATACATGAATAGTTTCTGGTTTTCCACAACATGAACAATGAAACTAGGAATATTATTTTGTGCACATAGGCCTTTCTATTACTCTCCTTCTTAGGATAACATCCTAGTATGATTATCACTGAGTCAGAAAGTATAAAAAATTTTATAGCATTTACTCTTTAACTCCATATTGCTCTCTTAAAAGAATAAACCAAATCATAGCTCTACTCTATTAGGAGTATAATAGCTTACCCGTTTTTAGATAGTAGCACAGTACATAATTTTATTCCTTTCAAGTTTGTACTGCAATTTAATAAGTGCTAGGCTTTATATCTCAAAATTGTTTTAATTTTCAGTCCTCTGATTATTTCAAAGTTGGAACACCTGCTCCATGACTATTAACAATGTTGATTTCTTTTTTTTTCTTTTTTGATCTGTGGCTACACTTCAATCACTTACCTACACCTAGCCATACCAGATATTAAACTGTACTATAAAGCAGCAGTCATCAAAACTACTTGGTACTGGCTAAGAAACAGAGTGGTGGATCAGTGGAATACGTTAGGTACACAAGACACAGTAGTCAACAACTATAGCAATCTACTTTTTTGATAAACTCAAAGAATTCACCTTCTGGACTAAGAATTCACTATTTCACAAAAACTGCTGGGAAAATTGGAAAATGGTAGGGCAGAAACTGGGCATAGACCAATATCTTATACCACGTACCAAAATAAAGTAAAAATGGGTTCATGATTTAGGAATAAAGGCTGATACTATAAGCAATTTGGGAGAGCAAGGAATGGTTTACCTGTCAGATTTATGGGAAAGGGAAGAATTCATGATACAATGAGAGATAGAGAGCATTACAAAATGCAAAACAGATAATTTTAATCATGTTAAACTGAAAAGTTTTTGTATAAACAAAGCCAATGCAACAAAGATTAGGAGAGAAGCAGAAAATTGGGAGAAAATCTTTACAACTAATGTCCCTGATAAAGGCCTCATATATAAAATATGCAGGGAACTAAGCCAAATTTATAGGAATACAAGTCATTCCCCAATTGAGAAATGGTCAAAGGATATGAACAGGCAGTTTTCAGAGGAAGAAATTAAAGATATCTATGGGCATATGAAAAAAATGCTCTAAATCAGTATTGATTAGAGAAATGCAAATCAAAACAACTCTTAGGTACCATACCTCTCCTGTCAGATTGGCTAACATGACAAAGCAGTTAAATGATAAATGCTGGAGAGGATGTGGGAAAATAGGAACATTGTTACATTGTTGGTGGAGTTGTGAACAGATCCAGCCATTGTGGAGAGCAATATGGAACTATGCCCAAAGGGCTATAGAAATGTACATACCCTTTGACCTAGCAATACCACTTCTAGGGCTGTATCCCAAAGAGATCACACAAGTGGGAAAGGGACCTATATGTACAAAAGTATTTATAGCAGGGGCAGCTAGGTGGCACAGTGCGTAGAGCACCAGCCCTGGAGTCAGGAGGACCTGAGTTTAAATCCTGCCTCAGACAATGGACACACTAGCTGTGTGACCTTGGGCAAGTCACTTAACCCCAATTGCCCTGCCTTCCCCCCGGCAAAAAAAAAAGGTAAAAGAAAAACTTTATAGCAGCTCTTTTTGTGGTAGCAAAGAATTGGAAATCAAGGGGCTGCCCATCAATTGGGGAATGGCTGAACAAGTTGTGGTATATGAATGTAATGGAATACTATTGTGCTCTAAGAAATGAGGAAGATACGGACTTCATAATAACCTGGAAAGAACTACCTGATATGATGCTGAGTGAGAGGAGCAGAACCAGGAGAACACTGCTCACAGCCACAGACGTAATTATTCTGTGATGACTAACTTTGATAGACTTGGCTCTTCTCAGCAATACAAGGTTCAAAGACAGTTCCAAAGGACTCATGATGGAAAGGGTTATCTACATCCAGAGAAGGAACTATGGAGTCTGAATGTGGATTGAGGCAAACTATCTGCTCTCTCTCTTTTTTTTCTGTCTCTTCTTTTTTGGTTGTTTCTTCCTTCTCATGATTCACTCCATTGATCATGGTTCTTCTTTACAACTTGACTATTGTGTAAATACGTTCAATGAGAAGGTATATGTAGAACATATATCGGATTCTATGCCATCTGTGGGGGGGGAGGGGGGAGGGGAAGAAAATTTGAAACTCAAAAACTTGTGAAACTGAGTGTTGTAAACTAAAAATAAAAAAAATCCCCCAAAAAAGATCACTTATCTACAAAGGAATAGATCTTATTTTGATAAACTGACGTCATCTCCTTATTACCTGAAATCTTGCAAATCTATTACAGTTAGCTTTTATTAAAAAACAAAAGGGAGAAGAAATTTCTATATATCTAGCATGGCATATATCAGAGAAACACTTTATACTAAAGGGACAAATGCTGCTCAGTGTTTAAGTGTTTAAATACTGCTCATGGTCCATAAGACCATGGACACAGGACTCAATTTTTTATTGATGGGATAGTTCATAGAGTTCTGGGCCTGAAGTCAGGAACACCTGAGTTCAAATTATGCCTCAGACACTTCCTAGCTATGTGACCTCAGGTATGTCATTTAGCCTCTCTCTGCCTCAGTTTCCTCATCTGTAAAATGATGACACTGTACTGAATCCCTAAGGCCCCTCCAAGCTCTCAGTCTATAATTCTATGTCTTCCTCACAGTAAGGACCAATTAAGGGTAGTAGAATTTAGACATGTTTAGCCAAGAGAAAAAAACCTGAGCTGCATCTTAAAAAAAGAAAAGGCCACCTAAGAAGAAGCACAAAGGCCCACAGATGGGAGGAGTACATTGAATGGGGAACAGAGAAAAGGCCAGGTTTGCTGGACCACAAAATACAGGAGGGGTATAGGTCCTATGACCCTAGAAATATAGGTTGGATTCAGACTGTATACGGCTTTAAAGACTAAAGAAAGAAGTAAATGTCTTACCCTAGAGGCAATAGGGAAGCTTTGGAGTTGGTTAAGTAGGGGAGTGAAATGGTCAGATTCGTACTTAAGGAAATTTTCTTTGGCAGCAGTGTGTAGGATATACTGGAGTGGTGAGAGAGACCAATTATTAGGCTGCTGCAATAATCTATGTTACAGTTGATGAGGGCCTCAACCAAAGTAGTCACTGTATGAGTGTAAAAAATGATATAAAAGACAGAAACAGTTCTAAGAACAAATGTGGGGGTGGAGCCATTAACAGAGAAAAGGCTCAGTCTCATTTGAGCTCTCCTAAATTACCTGCTAAACAACTTTAAAATAATTCCTTAAAGTGAATTCTGGAGCAGCAGAACCAACAAAAGGATGCCATGAAACAATTTTCTGGCCTAAAGCAACTTAGAAGGTCAGCAGGAAAAGTTTGTCACACCAGGATGACAGTGGAGTGCAGAGCCACGTAGGCAACATCCCTGGCAAGATGGCAGCAGGCTGCACCTCAGCAAGCCAGCAACAAGCCTTAAGCAAAACTGAATCAACAGCAGCACTTTCTGGAATTCTCTACCTACAGACAGTAAAGGGGGTTAGACAACTAGTTAGAAGGTGATTACAGGGGTCCCTTTGCTGGCAGTGGGTGCAGGACTCTGTTGCATTGCCCATGTGTGGATCTGAGTCACAACTCTAGACTGCAGCCCTAGGTAAGTAGAAGCATTAACACAACAGAGCTTGTAGCCTCAAGAGAACAGGAACCCTGGTCATAGTTCCCAGGTGAAAAAGAGTGCTTGTGGTTCCTAAAAGATCAGAGCACAAGCCAGAAGAGTAGTAAATACACCTCTCCTAAGATCATATTACCTTGGAAGAACTGAAAGCTTATAGATCCCCAGAACTAGCTCCGAAAACAGCCGCACAAAAAATCTGAAACTTGGAACGGTTCCCCCTCCAACCTGGGGGCAGAGCCTAACTTTAACATAAAGTTAAAAGTCAAAAAACAGGCTAGAAAAATGAATAAACAACAAAAAAAGAACCTGACTGTAGAAAGTTACTATGGTGACAGAGATGATCAAAACACAACTCAGAAGAAGACAAAAAAGTCAAAAATGATAAAACCAAAACCTCAAAGAAAAATGTGAATTGGTCTCAGGCCCAAAAAAAGAATTCCTGGAAGAACTCAAAATGGATTTTAAAAATCAAATAAGAAAGGTAGAGGAAATATTAGGCCAAAAAAAAACTACGCTGATGTAAGAAAAACATGGGAAAAAAGTCAACAGCTTGGTAAAGAAAACACAGAAAAATACTAAAGAAATCAACACTTTAAAAACAGAATAGGCCACATGGTAAAAAAGGCACAAAAATCCACTTAAGAGAATGACTTAAAAAGCAGAATTGGCCAACTGGAAAAAGATGTCAAAAATTCATGGAAGAAAGGAACACCTTAAAAAGTAGAACTGACCAAATGAAAATGGAGGTACAAAAGCCCACTAAAGAAAATAATTGCTTAGAAATTAGAACTGAGCAAGTGGAAGCTAATGACTCTACAAGACATCAAGAAATAATAAAACAAAATCAAAAAAATGAAAAAATTGAAGAAAATATGAAATTTCTCATTGGCAAAACAACTGGCCTGAAAAACAGATCAAGGAGAGATCATTTAAGAATTTCTGGACTTAAAGCCATGATCAAAAAAGAAAAAAGCCTATACATCATCTTTCAAGAAATTACCAAAGAAAACTGCCCTGATACTCTAGAGCCAGAGGATTCTATAGAAATAGAAATTGAAAGAACATACTCCTGAAAGAGTTCTCAAAATGAAAACTCCCAGGAATACAATAGCCAAATTGCAGAGCTCCCCAGTCAAAGAGAAAATATTGCAAGCAGCCAGGAACGAACAATTCAAATATTGTGGAGTCACAGTCAGGATAACACAAGATTTAGCAGCTTCTACATTAAAGGACTGGAGGACTTAGAAAATTATATTCCTGAGGGCAAAGGACCTAAGATTATAACCAAGAATCACCTACTCAGAAAAACTGAGTATAATCCTTTGGGGGAAAGAGATACTTAATGAAATGGAGGACTTTTAAGCATTCCTGATGAAAAGACCAGAGCTGAACAGAAATTCTGACTTCCAAATACAAGACCTGAGAGAAACATAAAAAGCTAAATAGGAAAGAGAAATCATAAGGGATTCAATAAGGTTAAACTGCTTACATTGTTACATGGGAAGATGATACTCAAAACTCCTAAGAACTTTCTCATTATCAGAGCAGTTAGAAGAAGTATACCTAGAAAGAGGGCATGGGTATGTGTTGAATATGATGGGATGATACATTAAAAAAAATAAAATTAAGGGGTGAGAAAGAGGAATGCACTAGGAAAAAGAGAAAAGGAGAGTTAGAATTGGGTAAATTACCTCACATCTAAGAGGCATGAAAGAACTTTTACAATGGAGAGGATGATGGAAGAAGTGGGGGTAGGTGGGAAGTATGTGAACCTTACTCTTATCAGAATTGGCTCAAAGAGGGAATAACATACACACTCAGTTGGATACAGAAATCTACCTTACCCTACAGGAAAGTAGAAGAAAGAAGGAGGGGAAGTGATAGAAGTGAGGGCAAATTGGGGGAGGCAGTAGTCAGAAGCAAAATACTTTTGAGGATGGACAGGGTGAAAGGAAAGAGAATGATTGTGTCCTTAAGGCAAGATAGGGCTCCTTAGTACTTAGTTTAACAGGTGCCCTTGAGGAGTTTGGCTTCTGTTTAC
>CM053622.1:2526787-2542309 GCA_028646595.1 Phalanger gymnotis
CTGGCCACACCCCTTCTCCCCACAATTTGAGCCAATGGGAGGTGACTGTGTTGCCCTCCCCCCATTGCCTCTCTTCCCCCGGCTTCCTCTTGTCCCTCCCCAAGCCCTTCCTGGCCATGTCTCTGCCTCCTGCCCCTCCTGAAGGCGGCGCTGCCCCAGTTTACCTCCCCCACCCCCGAGAAATGGGGCCAGGGCAGCCTGGGGGTCAGCATCAGCCACAGCAGGCATCCCACTTCCTGGGCTTCTGGCATGTCCATCTGGCCCTCCTTCCCTTAAGTCGTGCCTTTGGCTCTGCAGGGTGCCCTCCAGGAGCACCGTCCTCCATTCTCCCTTCACCTCTCTCTCCTCCCTTCTCCTCCCCAGGAGAGGCCCCTGCCTGTCCCGAGGGGCAGAAGAGCGGAGAGGAAGCCATGGCCCCCCAGGTGAGTGGGACTCTCCTTCAGTGCAGACACAGCCATTGACCCCATCCATAACTCCATGCGCATTGCTTAAGCGCCTACGGTATGCCAAGCCTTGTGCTCTGGGCCAGGGACAGAAATACAAATACGGGATCTTGGTTTGAATCCCAGCCCAGCTGCTTTGTGACCTCGGCCAATCCTAGAATCCCTCTGGGCCTCAGTTTCCCATCCTGTCATCATGGGTGACCTCGTGGTTCCCACCTAGATCTAATCTATGGGGCCATGATCTTGGACAAGGCCCTGAGAAAGAAAAGGACTTTCCTGAGGTGACATCACCTGAGAGACTCCAGATCCCTTCCCCTCCACCCACACCCAGGGCCTCCTTCCTTTAGTGTCAGCCCCGCTCTGGCCCAGGGTCTCTCTCTGGTTCCTCTGACCTTCCTTGTGGCCTTCATTTATCATGACATTCAAGGCTCTTGGCACATTACCATGATTTTTTTAAACCTGTTTTCAGAAAATAGTGTAAGTTCAGTAACTTAGGAGGGATGAAATGAATGTTTGGCTTTGAGCCCTCAGAGAGCTCAATGGTGAGACTCAATCTTTGTCGAGTCCTGCGCATTTCATCCCTCCCACAAGGTTTATCCCACGGATGGTGCCTGGGGAAGCCCATTGAACGAATGAATGATTATTTCAGGAATCAGTGACATTCAAGGATGTGGCCGTGGACTTCACCTGGGAGGAGTGGGGCTACCTGGACCCTTCCCAGAAGGAGCTTTACTGGGAGGTGATGCTGGAGAACTACAGGAACCTGGTCAGTCTTGGTAAGGATGGCTTCCACCTGGAATGCAAGATATGCCCATTAAAGGGTAATTGTTTCCTCCCTTAGTGTATTCTGGGGGACGTGTCTACTGTTTAGCTGTGATTCTTTGGCTTTAAGAAAAAACAAGTGGCTGAAAAATGCTTTTATGACCAAGAGACAGGATTCTCAACATATCTGTTGTCCGCCATATGGTTCTGGGTCTGTAAAATGGAAACTGACCGTTTCATTGTCTTGTACCTCTTTGTCTCTGTGCCCTCAGACCAGAGTCTCTCTAAATTCCCAGTGCAGGTCTTTGAAGACCGGAAAGTTCCAAGTCATCTTAGTAAGAGGTGTGTTATGTGAACCACTTTTCTTTCTGAGCCCAAATCTGCGCTGTGCCCCATTTTCCCATGTTCCTTAGGAACACCAACCAGAACATCCTTCAGATGTCTCTTGTACTACCCTCTGGACTATGCTAGCATTCACACTATTCCCAGAAGAGAGGGGAGCTAGGATTGAATTCTGAGGTCTCTCTCTCTCTCCTTACCACTTTGCTTTTTCCATTGATCAGGCTTTGTGGTTGCCAGGCCAGATGTGATCTCTCAGTTGGTGCAAGGGGAAGCACCTTGGATACCTGAGGGTCACTTTCCAAGAAGCAGCTGTCCAGGTAAGTGAGTAAAAACCAGTTGATTGGATTGGATTATGCAGTAGCTCAGAGAGTCATTCCTGGTGAGTGTAGACAGGGAGCTATTTTCCAGTTCTCTACACCTGTGAAGAACAGCCGAAGTTGCTGTCACGAGCTCCTATGTGGCACTGCGTCTTCCTCTCAACCCATCAAGTAGCTGGCTTTTCTTGTTCCTCTGGTCTCAGAGAAAGCTCAGTAGGAGATAGTTCTTTGTTTTCTTCCATTCTTCAGTCATTACTTTATTATAGTATCCTTGAACATCAGAGCAGAAAAGGACCTGATCCCCACTTGGGTTGGAACACACTCCCCAGGCTCTCTAGCGGAAGATCTCCGGTAATGGCAAACATATTCTCTATCAACCAAGTCTAACATGTACAGCAGGGGAACTAGCGCATTTTCTGTTTTTCTCCTGAGTGAGAGACTAGGCCCAAACAACCTAGCTGGACATTTTTATCTTTGAACCATCCCACTGAAGATTCAAAGAGATTAATCTTTTTATCTGTAAGTTTGGGGAAGCCTAGTTGATGCCATGGTAGAGAAGCATTAGAACAATGTGGAGAAACATTGAAGAAAAATCAAAAGCTCCGAAAGCAACCCTCCCACCAAAGTGGGTGCCCATGCATATGCTAGAGGTAGCAGAAGCTTTGATGTACTGCCATAAAATAGATTGATGGGCTCCATGGGAGAGTGTATACCTAGGTGTATTGTAACTGTGCCATGTGATTCTGGACAAGACTTGAGCGAGTGCTTCCTGGCTTCCAAGTCCTTTCCAATTCTGAAAGTACCATCCTGTGGTTATATGTTCAAAAGATTCTCCATAAGTGGAAACCACATAAAAAGAGCTTCCAATACAAGAAAATAAAATAAAAATGGTAACTGAGTGGTGTAGAAGTCAAGTGAAGGTGGGAAATCCCTTTGTTTTCTCCTGACGTGAAGTGAAAGATTCTGACCAGAAACTTCAAAAAACAATCTGGGAATTTCTTCTCTAAAAGAGTATGTATTATTTGACATCAGACTCAAGGCTTTGGAGAGAAAGCTTATGAGAATAAAGTGATTGAATCTAGATTTTTGTCCTGGACTCAATATCGGTTTGTATTAGAGAAACCTTAGGTGTGTTATGATTGTTGAAAACTCTTAATCCAGAACTCAGAGTGTATTCAACACTGCCTGCCTTGCTTCTCTTAAGATCAATTCTCTTTCTCTCTTTTAAATGTTGACTTGAAGGAAATAATAAGAAATGTGTCCTGTTTTCCTTTACATCCCCTTGTGATATCTTTCTTTGGTCCCCAGTTTTAGTATTCTGTTGCTTATTTTTTTTGCCGTGTGTAGTCATTGTATGGTTTCAGATCTTGTATTTCTCATGATGCAGTCCTTCTCCCTATACTTCTCTTATTCCCTCGAATTTAGTAGGAAAACACAATTACAAAGGTTGGACATATGCCAGACTTTGTCCAGCTGCTCCCAGACATTGGACCACAGGCTTATTTTCAGCTTTCTGTTAGTACAAATAATAGTTTTGAAGTTGACTTTATTTGTATGAAGTGGTCTTCATTTACTTTCAATGCTCCCCTTAGGGTACACTCCTAAAAGTAACATCACTAGGTCAAAGGCTTTATGAACTCTTTCGGACCTGCAGTACATATGTATATTCACACATTATATTCTCAGAGTTGGCATCCAACTCACAGCACTCCAGAAGTGTAATGGGGTTGAGCTCCAAGTCTGGAGATTTGGAGGTCACGTGAGCCAATTTCTTAAACCCATTATCTGCTCAGTGACCCTTCGCCCACCATCTTGTCTCTTATACTCATTTATGGTCCATCTGAGACTACCCACTATTCCTGGAAGACAGCGGGGCTAGGATTGACTTCTGAGGCATCCCTCTTTCCCCATTACTTGCTCTTTCTAATGAGCAACTTCCATAACAAATACAGAGCTAGAGGGGAGACAGGTGCCCCAGTGATTGCCATTTTCTCTCTTTCTTTATTAGCTCAGAAGAGAATCTGGTTCCTATAGTCCTCAAGCTGCTTTTTGAGACATGGTAAAGAATTAGGCCTGTGCCCAAGTAGGCCTGCAGTCTGACACTGAAGTAGATTTTGATGGCCTAGTGATGTGTTTCTCTCTGTGATATCTAGCTGGTTAGCCACTGTTTACTTTTCACTATAAAGCCCTTTGAATAGATCTCTAGGCTAATAATGGGTAATAAGTGGACATAAATAAATCAGGCTACAATCCATTCACCAGTAGATAAATGTTTCAAGCACATGAACAGGCATTTCTTTTTACTTTTTTTTGAATTTTGTATTTTATTTTTCCCCACTTACATGTAAAAATAATTTTCAACATTCATTTTTAAAATCGAGTTCCAAATTCTCTCCCTCCCCACTCCCTCATTGAGAACACAAGCAATTTTATATATGCTATACATATGTAGTCATGTAAAATATTTCCATATCAATCATGTAAAAGAAAATAGACCAAAATAAAAACCCAAGAAAAATAAAATTTAAAAAAGTATGCTTCGATCTGTATTCAGACTCCATCAGTTCTTTCTCGGAATGGATAGCATTTTTCATCATAAGTCCTTCAGAGTTGTCTTGGATCATTGTATTGCTGAGAATAGCTAAGTCTTTCACAGTTTATCATCTTACAGTATGGCTGTTATAGTGTACAGTGTTCTCTTAGTTCTACACATTTTACTTTGCATCAGTTCATGTAAGTCCAGATTTTTCTGAGAGCATCTGGCTTATCATTTCTTATAATAGTATTCCATTACAATCATGTACCACAACTTGTTCAGCCATTCCCCAATTAATGGGCATCCCTGCAATTTCCAGTTCTTTGCCACCAGAAAAGAGCTGCTATAAATATTGCTCATAGTTCTAAATTGCTCTACATAATGGTTGAAGCAGTTCACAGCTCCGCCAACAGTGCATTAGTGTCTCAATTTTCCCACACCCCTTCAAGATTTGTCATTTTTCTTTTCTGTCCTATTAGCCAATCTAACAGGTGTAAGGTACTACCTCAGAATTATTTAAATTTGCATTAAATCTGCACATAAATTTGCATTAAATTTGCTTATGCATTAAATTTGCATTAAATTACTTAAATTTGCACTCAATAGTGATTTAGTGCATTTTTTCATATGGCTATAGGTAGCTTTGATTACTTCCTGACCATATTTTTTGATCATTTGTCAACTGGAGAATGGCTCTAATTTTTATAAATTTGATTCATTTCTCTATAAATTTTAGAGATGAAGCCTTTATTAGAGAAACAGTTGTGATTGCTAACTATATTTCCATCTATCCTACTTCTTGCCCCCTCCCCATTTATTCTATTCTCTCTCTCCTCTCACACTGTAGTACCTCAAGTGTTTTGCTTCTGACTACCACCTCCCTCAAATTACTCTCCTTTCTATCACCCCTCCCCCACTTCTCTCATCCCCTTCCCCTCCTACTTACCTGTAGGGTAAGATAAATTTCTATACCCATTTGAGTGTGTATATTATGCTCTCATTGAGCCAATTCTGATGAGAGTAAGGTTCATTCACACTCCCCCCCCACCCCACTTCTTCCCCTTCCTCTCCACTGTAAAAGCTCATTCTTGCCTCTTATGTGAGATAATTTACTCAATTCTACCTGTCACTTTCCCATCTCCTAGTGCATTCCTCTTTCTCACCTTTTAGTTTTATTTTTTTTGATATCCCAGTCATATTCAATTCACACTTGTGCCTTCTGTCTATATATACTCCTTCTACCTGCCCTAATAATGAGAAAATTCATATGAGTTATAAATATCATCTTCCCATGTTCACCTTTTTATGCTTCTCTTGAGTCTTGTATTTGAAAGTCAGATTTTCTATTCAGCTCTGGTCTTTTCATCAGAAATACTTGAAAGTTCTCTATTTTTCATTGAATGCCCATTTTTTCTCCCTGCAGGATTATACTCAGTTTGGCTGGGTAGGTGATTTTTGGTTTTAATTCTAGCTCCTTTGCCCTCCAAAATATCCTGTTTCGAGCCCTCTGATCCTTTAATATAGAAGCTGCTAAATCTTGTATTATAGCTCCACAATACTTGGCTTGGTTTTGTTGGGTTTTTTTTTTCTGGCTGCTTGCAATATTCTCTCCTGTTTGGTTATAATATTCTTGGTGGTTTTCATTTTGGAATCTCTTCCAGGAGATGATTGGTGGATTCTTTCAATGTCTATTTTACCCTCTGGTTCTAGAATATCAGACCAGTCTTCCTTGATAATTTCTTCAAAGATGATGTCTAAGCTCTTTTTTTTTTTTTGGTCATAGCTTTAAGATAGTCCAAGAATTTTAAAATTATCTCCCCTGGATCTATTTCTAGGTCAGTTATTTTTCTAATGAGATATTTCACGTCTTATATTTTTTCATTCTTTTGATTTTGTTTTATTGTTTCTTGATGTCTAATAGAGTTATTAGCTTCCATTTGCTCAAGTCAAATTTTTTAGGAATTACATCTTTTTCCATTTAGCTAATTCAGCTTTTCAAGGTATTCTTCTCGTTGGCTTTTTGTACCTTTTTTTTTTTTTTTTACCATTTGGCCTAGTCTATTTTTTAAGAGGTATTTTCTTCAGTATTTTTTATGTCTCCTTTACCAACCTGTTAACCCTTTTTTCATGATTTTCTTGTATCACTCTCATTTCTCTTCCCAATGTTTCTTCTACCTCTCTTACTTGATTTTCAAAATCCTTTTTGAGCTCTTCCATGGCCTGTGACCAAGGCATATTTTTCTTGGAGCCTTTGGATGTTAAGTTTTGACTTTGCTGTCTTCTTCTGAGTGTGTTTCATTTGATCTTTCTTGTCATCATAGTAACATTCTGTGGTCAGAACTTTTCTGTTGTTTGCTCATTTTTCCAGTCTATTTCTTGACTTTTAACTGTTTGCTCAAATGGGGCTCTGCTTCCATGGTGGAGGGTGCATTGTCCCAAACTTCAGGGGTTTAGTGCAGCTGTTTTCAGAGATACTTCTAGGGACCTGTAAGTCTACACTTCTTCCAAAGTGGTATGATCTAAGGAGAAGTGTATTTACTACTCTCCTGTCTTGTCCTCTGATCTGTGAGTGATGACAGGCACTCTTTTCTGCCTTGGAACTGTGATGAGGGTCCCTGCTGTACTGCAGCCACAAACTCTCGTGTGCTAACGCATCTCCTTGCCCTTGGACTGCCACCCATGATAGATCTGAGTATGGGCAAAGCAAAAGAGTCCTGCCCCCAGTGCCAGTAAAGAGACTCTTAATTTTCTGACTAGTTGCTTGACCCCCTTTCTGTCTCTGGGCTGAGAGCTCTGGAAGCAGCCACTGCCATTATTGATTCAGTGGCTCCCAAGACCTACTCCTGGTTTTCTTGTGCCTGATCTGTGCTGGCAGGGCCTAGGCTGGACTGTGCTCCACTGTCACCCTAGCATGACAGACCTTTCCTGCTGACCTTCCAAGTTGTCTTGAACTGGAAAATTGTTTCACTCCATCCTTTTGTGGGTTCTGCTGCTCTCAAATTTGTTCTAGGGCCTTATTTAAAGGTCTTTGGAAGAGTTGTAGAGTGAGCTCAGGTGCCTTTTCTCTGTCATCTTGGCTCTGACTGAACAGGCATTTCTTGGTAAAAAGAAGACACCAGAACCCATTAGTAACCTAACAAAAAAGTGTTAATTTATCAGGCAACTACAAATTAAAACAACTCTGAGAAATACTTCTTTGTATCCCCCAGATTAGCATATATAGATTTTTTTAATATAATCATTTGAAATGTTGGATTAGTTTAGACTCTTGGTAGAGCTATCACTTGATGCAGTGTTTTTTGAAAGCAAAATAAAAGAGCTTTAAAACCCTTCATTTTCTTTTACCCTCTAATTACATCATTAGGACTCTACCCTAAGCATGAAAGTCATAAGACTTCACTGCAGAAATTTTTCTGGCTACTTTTTCTCCTGTGCTGGTTACAGTGGGGATTATCTAAATAAATTGTGGCTTAGCAGTGTAATAGAGTATTATCTTGCCATAAGGAATGATAAATAGGAATACAGAAAAAAATGTAACTCCTAAGAATTGATACTGAGTAAATTAAACAGACTGAGTAAATATAACCATTGACCACAGCTCCATTACTAATATCAAGAAAATTAGGGAAGCAAGAAGAAATTTTAAAAAGAAGATTCATCTAAAGAAAAGAGATTGTTTACTGTTTTTATTTCTTTCAGATTCAGACACTAGGCTTCAGATCAAAGAGTCAGCTCCAGAGTTTGGCCTTACTGTGGAAGAATCATCCAAAAAAAGACTCTTAAGGGATGCTTCTTGGATCTTGATGTTGGGGGGAGGCTGGGATTGTTATACAAGGTTAAATGAGGAACAGAGCAAGGAGGATCAACATTTAAGACAAATGAAAACCACTAAAAGGAAATCCTGCAATGAAGTGAGTGTCCATGAATACAAAAATGGCAAGATCTCTATTCTACAGCCACAGAAGCAGTTTTTTATAGGAAAGAACCTTCTTCATAAATATAATAGACAGAGAAAGAACTTCAGAAAATATTCAGATGTAAAACAATATAGAACTTGTTTGAAGAAAGTATTTTCTAATGACAATAAATGTCAGAAATCCTTTAGCTATAATTTTGACTGTATTGAAAAACATAAAGTGCATACTGGAAAGAAGTTTTCTAATTGTAATGAATGTGGGAAGACTTTCCATGAGGACACCGAATTTACTCTACACCAGAGAGTTCACAGAGGAGAAAAGATTTATAAATGCATGGAATGCAGAAAAGCCTTCCAAAAGAATTCATATCTTAGGAAACATCAGAAAATCCATAGTGGAGAGAAACCTTATATATGCAATATATGTGGGAAGGCCTTTCACTGGAGATCACAGCTTACTGAGCATCAAAGAATTCATACTGGTGAGAAACCTTTTGTATGTAATGAATGTGGGAAGGCCTTTCTAAGGGGCTATGAAATTATTCGACACCAGAGAATACACATTGGAGAAAAATCTCATGAATGTAATGAATGTGGGAAGATCTTTCGCCGGACTTTATGTTTTCAAAAACATCAGAGACTTCATGCTGGAGAGAGAGTATATAAATGCAATGAATGTGGGAAGGCCTTCCACTGTAATTCGCACCTTACTGAGCATCAGAGAACTCATTCTAGAGACAAACCTCATATATGCAATGAATGTGGGAAGGCTTTCCTCCGGGCCACTGGACTTACTCGACACCAGAGAAGACATGTTGGGAGAAAACCTTTTGAATGCAGTGATTGTGGAAAGGCCTTCCAGCAGAATTCATACCTTCGAAGACATCAAAGAATTCATACAGGAGAGAAACCTTATGAATGTAATGAATGTGGGAAGGCCTTTCTCCGGTCCACTGGACTTACTCGACACCAGAGAACACATACTGGAGGAAAACCTTATGAATGCAACGAATGCGGGAAAGCCTTCCGCCAAAATTCATACCTTATAGTTCATCAGAGAATTCATACTGGAGAGAAACCTTATGAATGTACTGAATGTGGGAAGGCCTTTGTCCGGAGCACTAATCTTAGTCAGCACCAGAGAACACATACTGGAGAAAAACCTTATAAGTGTAACGAATGTGGTAAGGCCTTCCGCTGTAAATCACACCTTATTGACCATCAGAGAATCCATACTAGAGAGAAACCTTATGTGTGCAATGAATGTGGCAGGGCCTTTGTCTGCAGTTCTAATCTTAGTCACCACCAGAGAATTCATACTGGAGAGAAACCATATGAATGCAATGAATGCGGGAAGGCCTTCTGTAAGAGAGCAGATCTTACTCAGCACCAGAGAACACATACTGGAGAGAAACCTTATGAATGCAAAGAATGCGGGAAGACTTTCAGCCAGAATTCATACCTTAGAAGACATCAGAGAATTCATACTGGAGAGAAACTTTATGCATGTAATGAATGTGGAAAGACTTTCCTATGGTCTCCTGAACTTATTCAACACCAGAGAATACATGCTAGAGAAAAACTTTATGAATTCAGTTAAGATGGAAAGACCTTCATTCAAAAGACAACACTTGTTCCACATCATAGAATTCATACTTGATAGAAACTTTATGTATGTAATGAATATGTAAAGATATTTGTCCAGATCACTAATCTTAGCACCATAGAATTCATACTTGAGAAAAATGTATGTTGAAAGTCTTCTGTCAGAGGGCAGCTTTTACTCATTACTATGGAATTCATACTGGAAAGACCTTGTGTGTGTTTTTAATGTAGGAATGCCTTTGGTCAGAAAACAGATCCAACTATATATGTCATAGGATTCATGCTGAAAAAGAATCTTATGAATGCATTGAATGTGGGAAGGCCTTTTGCTGTAACTGACCTTATTCAACATCAGAGTATTTATACAGAACAGAAAACCATGCATATAGAAAGATTGTTTTCTTGAGAAAATCTGTTAACTGACACCAGCAAATTCATGCAAAGGAGAAAACTGGTTAATAAAAGGTTGTTAAAAGGTATTTTTCCCAGAGCACAGAGGTTTTTCAACTTTAGAAGATTCAGGGGGTAGAGCTAAGGTATGGAGTAACAGGAAGAAGTACAGGCTGGGTCACCCACTCAGCCTCCACAATGAACTAAAAATGCACCGGACCAAATTCTCATAAACATACAAGAAAAAGTTATAATGAGTCATTTTTCCCATTCAGGGAGGCTTAGGGAAACAGTGTTGGCCGAATTGAAGCTAATATCTCCATGAGACATCAAGAAATAGTAAAATGTGAAAAGACTGAAAAGATACGAAAAAATGTGAGGTATCTTATAACAAAAATAAGTGGCCTGGAAATAACCCACAATTATTGGACTACCTCCAAACAATGACTAAAAAAGCCTAGATACCTAGATATATCAGAAAATCTTAAAAGTACCCACATCTCTTAGAATCAGAGGACAAAATGGAAATAGAATCCACTGGTCCCCTGCTGAAAGAAGACCCAAAATGAAAACTCCTAGGAATATTGTAGCCAAATCCAGAGCTCCCAGGTTAAAAAAAAAAAATTGCACGCATCAACAAAGAAATAATTCAGGTACCATAGAACCACAGTCAAGATCATACTTTAGCAGCCACCAGAAAGAACATGGAATATGATATTCCAGAGCTTACATCCAAGAATTACTTACCCTGTATCTGAGTAGAAAATCTGATCTGCAAATGCAGAAGTCAAGAGAAGCATAAAAAATAGACATGGACTGTGCAATCATAATGAACTAAAGTTAGGCTATTTACATTTGGAGAGATGACACATGTAACCCCAAAGAGGGAGTCTAATTTGATTAAGGGTCTGTGAGTGTTTCTGTTAGATTTTGTTGATCTTAGAATGGAAAGGGCAGGGAAAAGGAATACAGTGGGAGAGGTGAGAAAAGGAGAGGAAGAATGCACTATTCAGATTTCTCTGACTTCTCTACCATGGTCCAGGAAGCTCATTATTGGGGAAACATTCTGCAAAATTCCATCAGCCTTGGTACTCCACCTCATCATTTCCCTCTGCTGCTCTTGTTTGTAGAGTGGACTCATGAACTCCAAAATCTCCATTTAAGGTGGGAGCTCAGCTCAGATATCTCATTTCCTACCCATTTGCACTACTTTGGAACTTCATCATGTTGCCAAGTTGGGTATCTTTTCCCCATCCCCCCTCCTTGCTTTTTAGCTTCTTTTTGTTTATTTGTTTGTTTTCTTTCCCCATTAGATTGTAAGCTCCTCAGGGCAAGGAGGATTGGATTATTTTGTATTTGCATTTCAATGCTCGGCGTAGTACCTGGCATATGGTGCTTAATAAATGTTTATTGACTAGAGGAAGAGAAAGAATGGGGAAATTTATTTCACATAAATGAGGTATGAAAGTAGAAATCTTTACAAGGTGGAGGGATTGGAGGGTAACAGGTGACATTTGAACCTCACTTATCTGATCACAAAGGAGGGAAGAGTACACATACATAAATAGTGTAATACAGAAATACATTTTTACCCAATAAGAAAACAGAAGGAAGGGAGGTGGGCAAATTAGGGGCAGAATTAGTCATAACCAAAACAACCACTTAAAGAAGAGACAGGGAAGAAAAACAAAAAAGCATAAGAAGATAGGATAGAGGGCAATACATAGCAAACATAATTGAGAATGTAAATGGGATAAACTTGCCCATAAAACAGAAAAGAATAGCAGATTGGATTAGAAACCAGAATCGAGCAACATGTCTACAAGAAACTCATTTGAAATAGATACACAATTAAAACAAGGGAATAGAGCAGAATCTCTAAAGATTAAACAGAAAACAGAAGATTAAACAGAAAAACTACATTTTGCTATGAGGTACCATAGATAATGAATTAATATCAATACTAAATATATGCACCCAATGAATATCATCTTAATTCTTAAAGGACAAATTAAATGGATTAAACATAAGGAAATCTTACCAAAAGAATAATGAAGGACCTGAATAGAATCTAGGAAAAGTTAGATATAATAAGACACTGGAGAATATTGAACAAGAGTAGAAAAGGGTATACCACCACAAAAATTGACCATCTGTTAGGGCACAAAGTCCTCAAAAATAAAAAAAAAAAGCCCAAAACTCAAATGATAACTACATCTCAAAATATGTAATTGCATAATGCAATCTCTTACATAATGCAATAAAAATTGTACTTAATAAAAGGCCTTTGAAAAAATTCAAAGTAATTGGAAAGGCAGAGCCAAGCTGGCAGAGAAGAGGCAAGGATTAACCTGAGCTCTCCAAAATCTCTCCAAAGACCTTTAAGTAATGCCGTAAAAAAAAAATTCCTGAAGTGGCAGAACCCACAAAAGGATGGAGTGAAATAATTTTCCAGCAAAAGACAACTTGGTTGTCAGGAAAGGTCTGTCACAGTGGAGTGACAGTGGAACACGGTCAAGCCCAAGCCACGCCAGCACAGAGCAGGCACAAGGAAACCAGGAGGAGGCCTTGGGAACCACTGAATCAACAGTGTCAGTGGCTGCTTCCAAGAGCTCTCAGCCCAAAAATGGGGGTCAAACAACTGGTCAGAAGATTACAGGAGTCTCTTTTATGGCACTGGGGACAGGATTCTGTTGCTTTGCCCATACTCAGATCTGGGTCTCAGTCCTGGGTGGCAGTGCAAGGGCAAGGAGGAGCACTAGTACGCCAGAGCCTATAGCCTCATTGAAGCAGGGATCCTCATCACAATTCCAGGGCAGAAAATAGTGCTTGTCATCACTCACAGACCAGAGCACAAGAAAAGAGAGTAGTAAACACCTCTCCTTGTATCATACCACCTTGAAAGAGCTGAAAACTTGCAGGTCCCTAGAAGTATCTCTGAAAACAGCTGCACAAAACGCCTGAAGCTTGGGACAGTGCTCCTTCCATCCTGGAAGTAGAGACCCACTTTAGCAAACAGTTAAAAGTCAAGAAATAGACTGGAAAAATGAGAAACAACAGAATTCTGACCATAGAAAGTTACCATGGTTATGATAAAGATCAAATGAAACACACTCAGAAGACAGCAAAGTCAAAACGTGAACATCTGAAGCCTCCAAGAAAAATATGCATTGGTCTCAGGCCATGGAAGAGCTCAAAAAGGATTTGGAAAATAAGTAACAGAGGTAGAAGGAACATTGGGAAGAGAAATGAGAGTGGTGGAAGAAAATCATGAAGAAAGAGACAACACTTTGGTAAAGGAGACACAAAAAAATGCTGAAGAAAATAACACTTTAAAAAACAGACTGGGCTAAATGGTAAAAGAGGTACAAGAAGCCAAAGAGGAGAAGCATGCCTTGAAAAGCAGAACTGGCCAAATGGAAAAAGGCACAATAAATCACTGAAGAAAAAAACTCCTTAAAAAGTAGAATTGACCAAATGGAAAAGAAGGTACAAAAGCTCACAAAAAAAAAAAAAAAATTCCTTAAAAATTAGAATTGAACAAATGGAAGCTAATGACTTTATAAGAAATCAAGAAACAATGAAAGAAAACCAAAAGAATGAAAAATAGAAAACAATATGAAATATCTCATTGGAAAAACAACTGACCTGGAAAGTAGATCCACGAGAGATAATTTTAAAATTACTGGACTACCTGAAAGCCATGATCAAAAAAAAAAAAAAGAGCCAAGACATCATCTTTCAAGAAATTATCAAGGAAAACTGCTCTGATATTCTAGAACCAAAGGGTAAAATAGACATTGAAAGAATCCACCAATTATCTCCTGAAAGAGATCTCAAAATGAAAACTCCCCAGAATATTATGGCCAAATTCCTGAGCTCCCAGATATAGGAGAGAATATTACAAGGAGCCAGAAAGAAACAATTGAAGTATTATGGAGCAATAACACAAGATTTAGCAGCTTCTATATTAAAGAATCAGAGGGCTTAGAATATAATATTCTGGAGGGCAAAGGAGTTAAGATTATAAAAAAGAATCACCTATCCATCAAAACTGAGTATAATCCTTCAGGGAAAAAAAAATGGGTATTCAATGAAATAGAGGACTTTTAAACATTTCTGATGAAAAGACCAGAGCTGAATTGAAAATTTGACTTTCAAATATAAGACTCAAGCATAAAAAAGTAAACAGGAAAGGGAAATCATAAGGGACTTAATACTGTTAAACTATTTACATTCCTACATGGGAAGGTAATACTTGGAACTCAGAAGAACTTTCTCATTATTAGGGCAGTTAGGAGTTCTAACAACAATGTTACTTGCAGCTACTTTGGGGGTGTAAGACCAATAACAATAGCACACAGGAGTGCTGCTAGCACAGGTTCTTTGATCTGCTTTTCTAAAGGAAAGTAACTTAAAAGGGGTCAACAATCTTACTTTAATCAAACACACACACACACACACACACACACACACACACATATCATTCACTTAGTTCAGGAGAGAGTCAGCACCCTGAACTTCAAAGAAAATATGAATAGAAATTACAAGCAGAAATTATATAAACAGAGCAAAGACCAACAGACTGGGCTTCTAACTGTCTGACGAAAAGCAATACATACATATTATACACATGCCAAAGAGAAAAGCATCAACATCTGGATTTATCAAAGCCAGAGAGCTCCTTAATGGCTACCCAGAATTTCATCTGGCTACATCACAGAAACACTTCCCATGAGTGAGCCCCAAAGCAAAATGCCAGCCTCAGAGTATATATATACTTCTTCAGGGTATCACAACCCTCATTACCCAGGCTCATGTGACTCAAACTCATGTGACTTAGGCTTCCCTGTGACTTAAGCAGGTCACATGGCCCTGTTAATGGATGGGAAAGATCTTCCCATTAAGCAAAAGTACATTACACATAGACTGTGAATGTCTGTATAAAATAACTGATATAAGGATAAAAAACATAATTAAGAGATATAAAGGGAGGGCTTTGAGAGAGGAGGTAAGGAGGTAGTAGAAAAGGGTAATTTACACCAAATGAAAAGGCACAAAAACACAGTAGAGGGAAAGAAGGAAGGGAGAAGAGCAGTATTTGATCTTTACTGTCATCTGATCTGGTTCAAGAAGGGAATAACATACCCTGATAAGTATAGAAATCTAACTTGTCCTACAGGAAGTAGGAGGGGAAAGGGGGGAAAAAAG
>CM053622.1:2542809-2600970 GCA_028646595.1 Phalanger gymnotis
GAGTACCCAAGAAAAGATGCAGTTAGTCTCTTCTGCCATTTCCCACTACCCTTTAGTTCTGCATGTTCTCCAGATAAGTGATTCTTTGGTAAGGCAGGAACCACAAAAGGGAGAAAATGGCTTGCATACTGAAATTTTGTGAAGGACATTTTCTTGATAGCTGGTGGCAGCCTGACAAGGCTCCCCTAGTCCGCATCTCAAGTTGGATCTCCTACTATCCATGTGGGAAGCACAGGGACCTGCGTTCTCAAATTGCCTCATGGGAATATCAGTATCACACAGGGTACTCCAGTTTTTCTCTTTTAGATGCAAAAGGTCACGTTTCTGAGGTGTTAGTAATACTTTAGTTTTCGTCATTTTCCTGAGATTACACCATAGAAATTGGTGAGGAGAC
The DNA here is from genome assembly GCA_028646595.1 of Phalanger gymnotis. Taxonomy (NCBI): domain Eukaryota; kingdom Metazoa; phylum Chordata; class Mammalia; order Diprotodontia; family Phalangeridae; genus Phalanger; species Phalanger gymnotis. Next base: position 2,543,204 of record CM053622.1, read on the forward strand.
AAAAAGTTCTGCTTCCAGATCTATGCTCCGTACATATTTGAGCATTGCAATTGGTATAAGATGTGAAGGAAATATAATAAGGAAAAGGAGCTGGGCTGGATGGAAGAGGTTGCACTCTTACTCTATAACTAACTTTACAAAAAATTTCATTTGCCAGTTAGATAAGGGCTTGCTTTCATGGCCTTGAGTAGATTCTGTCTGCCATTCATCTATAAATTTCCCAGATAGAAGCTCACTCATTCACATAGATGGTGGCCATTAGCTTAGCGGGAGTTTGAGTTTGAGGAGTTTGAGTAAAAGGCATACATATTTAAGAAAATACAACATTGGTGCTGTCACCCTGTGAAAGAGAAGGAAAATGCCATTAGGTTTGTTCATGGTCTGAATTTTGGACTAAATGCTTAACTTTTCCATGCTAGTCTCCATTTTATCTCTACAGGAATGGTCTTTTCTAAAGACTGCAATTGGACTTCCAAACTAAAACTGCTCTCTCCATAGTCACCCATAATATCTCTTTAAACAAACTATTATTTGTTTTTAACATTCTTTTTTAAATTTTGAGTTCTGATTTCTCCCTCTAGCTCTTCATTGAGAAGGGAAGCAATATATCAATTATATATATGTAAAATCATGCAAAACATATTTCCATATTAACCATGTCACCAAAAGTAAAGGCAATAAAAATAAAGTGAAAAAATATTACTTCAATTTGTATTCAGAGTCTATCAGTTCTCTCTGGAAGTGGATAGCATTTTTCATCATGAGTCCTTTGGAATTGTCTTGGATCATTGTATTGATCAGAGCAGCTAAGTTTTTTACAGTTAATCGTCATTACAATATTGCTGTTATTGTGTACCATGATTTCCTGGTTTTGCTCTCTTCACTTTACATCAATTCATATAGATCTTCCCAGGCTTTTCTGAAATTATCCTTATTGTCATTTCTTAGAGAACAATAATATTCCATCACAATTATATACCACAACTTCTTTAGCCATTCTCCAACTGCTGGACATCCCCCCAATGTCCAGTTCTTTGTCACCACAAAAAGAGCTGCTATAAATATTTTTGTACAAATAGGTCCTTTTTCTTTTTCTTCTTTGATTTCTTTAGAGTACAGACCTAGTAATGGCATTGCTAGGTCAAAGGGTATACACAGTTTTATAGCACTTTGGGCATAGTTCCAAATTATTCTTCAAAATGGTTGGACCAGTTCACAATTCCATCAACAATATATTAGTATCCCTATTTTTCCACTCCAGCATTTGTCATTTTCCTTTTTAGTTCTGTTAGCCAGTCTTATAGGTGTACTTCAGTGTTGTTTTAATATACATCTCCCTAATCAATAGTGATTTGGAGCATTTTTGTATTACTATAGATACTTTTCATTTATTCTGAAATCTTCCTGTTTATATCCTTTGACCATTTATTAATTGCAGAATGGTTATTTTTATAAATTTGACTCAGTTTCCTATGTATTTGAGAAATGAGGTCTTTGTCAGGGAAATGCTGTAAAATTTTTTATATTACTTCATTATCTCTGTTAACTTTTAGCAAAATAGAATTTCCCTGATAGAATCTCTTAATTAGATTTTTGCTTTTGCTTTGTCTGAGATCCTGATTGCTATCCCTACTTTTTGTAACCTTATCTGAAGCTTAATAGATTCTGCTCCAGCCCCTTATTCTAATTTTCTTTGTTTCTTTATTTCAAGTTGTTTCTCCTGGATTCTGGTCTCTAGTCCATTCTGCCATCTGTTTCCATTTTATAGATGAGCTCATCCCATTCACATTTACAGTTGTGATTACTCTGTATTTTCTTCCATGCTACTTTCTCCTGTTTATCCTTTACCTCTTTTTACCTTTGCTCCCTTGCAGCCAGAAACAGTAGTGTTCCTCTTGGCCCTGGAACAGCAACCAGGACCCGTGCTCCCTTGTGACCCATCACAAGTGCTTCTGCAAGCCCTGGAACTGTGGCCTAGAACTGCAGATGCACAAGGAGGTTGCCAAACAGTAGCCAGTTTTGTGCCCAGTGTCAGCTTAGGATCCACTGTACTCTCCTTCTGACCAGTTGTCCAATCCCCTTACTGTTTTTCTGCTGAAAGCTCTCAAAGCTGCTGCTGCTGTCACATCTGCCTCCAAGGCCCACCACTGGTGTTGCTGCCATGTACATGTTCTGGGTCAGCCCCCACCCCACTGTCACAGACCATGATGGTCAAACTACTAAATTGTCTTGGGCTGGAAAAAAATCTCACTCGAACTTTTTCTTGGCTCTGCCACTCCAGAATTCAATTTGCTGTGTTATTTTAAAGTTGTTTGGAGAAGAATGTTGGGAGAATTCAGCTAGCTTGCTGTCTACCATGTCATCTTGGCTTTTCCCACCCCTGATCTCTTAATTGCTAACCCTAATGGCCTTTTCCCAATCCTCCTCTCTCCTGACCTCACTGCAGCCTCTGTGTATTGATCATCCCTTGGATTTTCTTCTAGCCACTCTATTTTCTGTGCCATCTAGCTGTCTGATTGAATTTTCCATCTTTTAACAACCGCCAAATAATTTCAGTTACTACTGCCTCATAACATAATTTGAAACTATAATAAAGTATGCCCCACCCCACAATGAATGACTCTACTACCTGCTTTTCTGCAGTTAGGGGACTATATGTGTAGTAAAATGAATTTCACACACACACACACACATTCATTCATTCATTCATTTATTTATTTATTTTTAGTTTTCAGCATTCACTTCCATAAGATTTTGAGTTTTGAGTTTTCTCCCCCACCTTCTCCTTCCCCCTCCCCAAGACTGTGTACAATCTGATATAGGCTCTACTTTTACATTCATATTAAACATTCGATCATGATGTAAAGAAAAATTAGAACTAATGGGAGGAACTACAAGAAAGAACAAAACAAAGCAACAAAAGAAAAAGAGAGTAAACAGTATGCTTCTGCAGTCAGGCTCCATAGTTCTTTTTCTGGATGTGAATAGCATTTTCTATCATGAGTCTTTTGGAGTTGTCTTAGATCCTTGCATTGTTGAGAAGAAATAAGTCTATCAAAGTCAGTCATCATACAATGTGACTGTTACTATGTACAATATTCTCTTGGTTCTGCTCATTTCACTTGTCAGTCCATATAAGTCTTTCCAGGTTTTTCTGAAATCTGCCTGCTCATCATTTCTTATAGCACAATAGTATTCCATTACATTCATATGACACAAGTTGTTCAGCCATTCTCCAATTGATGGACATCCCCTCAATTTCCAGTTCTTTGCCACCAAAAAAAGAGCTGCTATAAATATTTTTGTACATATGGGTCCTTTCCCCATTTTTATGATCTCTCTGGGATACAGCCCCAGAAATGGTTTTGCTGGGTCAAAGGGTATAATGAATTTCATACTTTTTCAGTATGTTAGTTTTCCTGACTTGTTTCTCTCTCTTTTTAAATTATTTGTTATAAAGGATAGATCTTGGTGTGCGGGAAGAGAAAAAAGGATTGTGAGGGGGAAGAAATGTATTGAGCAATATAAGTATTATAAAAACAAAAGACAGTAACAGCTACTTTAAATATTTCATTTGAGGTCCGATGCTAGGCCCACTATATTCCTGCTTTTTCCTTTAGATTTCTACCTATGCTTTTTGTTCTTTCAAATGAATTTTGCTGTATTTAGTGTTGTAAAGGAACTTTTTCTAAGTTTGATCTGTATAGCATAAAAGATATAAATTTAGATGACATCATTTTTATTATATTGCCATGACCCAACTATAAACAATGAATCTACAGTTGTTTTCCTTTGCTTCTGTTCAGATTGTTTTGTAATTGTAGTTATATAAATTCTGAAAGTTTCTTGGGGCAGATGAATTCCCAGATGTTGTTTGTATTTAGAAGTAAAAAATGTTTTTGATACTTTGCAGTCATTTCCTATTATTATTTCTATAGCTAAATGACAATCTGTCTTTCAGTGGTTTCATTTACACTATTGGCACCATTGTGCATCTACTACAACCACTTCATTCTCTTTTGTTCCTTTATATATTTTGTAACTCTGAATGTCTTTTTCTATTGTTTTTGTTTCTACTGCAGAGAAATGCTGATAATTTTTGTGGATTTAGTGTCCTAAAATTTTATCAAAGCTACTACTAATCATCTCAATGTAACAACAAATGTTGCTAGCAGCTGGTGTGGAGATGAAAGACCCAAAACAAGACCAACAAGAGCACACAGGAAGGCTGCTAGCACATGTTCTTTGATCTGCTTTTCTAAAGAAAGCAACTTTAAAGGGTTAACAATCTCACCTTAATTAAACATATACATATCATTCACTTCAGGGGAAAAAGCACCTTGAACTTCAGAGCAAATACAGATAGAAATTACAAGCAGAGAAAATATAAACAGATCAACAGCAGGCTTTTATCTGATCAAGCATTCACATTACATACATAATTACCAGAGAGAAAAGCACCAACATCTGGGTTTTCCAAGCCAAGGGGCTTCAACGGCTACCCAGAGTATCATCACCAACACCCTTCCAATGAGTGCACCCCCAAAACCAAACGCCAACCTCAGGGCACATATACCCTGTTAGGGGCCCTGAGGGCTCAGTACCTACTTAGCAAAAGAGTGTGGGAAAGATCTTTAATCGCTAGCACCACATCATATACATTGTTTCCAATTAATGATTCTTGATTCAAACAAAGGCAAGACTCAAAGACACCCGATGGCCTCAGTGCTGAGAAGTACTCCTAAACAAAGAAACAAAGGCAAAAGGTCCCACTCTGCTTGGCATTACACTCTCAATCACCTTTGCCCCAGAATCATATCATCTACCTATAGGGTAGATAGTTAATGTTGAATCAATCCCTGATATAAAGCCAAACTCATGGTGAGTAATTTTGAAAATATATCCCTGTATTCTCCTTGTTAAGATTTTAGTTTAAATTTTGGAATCAACATTCACAGAAATCCATAGTTGGAATGGAGCTTGATGGCCATTTAGTAATCTCATTTTGTAAAAAGAATCCCCACTATAACATAGTAACCCTGGATTAAAAATCTTTAATGAAGGAAAATGTCAGTTCCCAAAGCAGATAATTGCATTTTTTGATAGCTGAGTGTTAAGAAGTTCCCCTTGACATTAAACCTAATTTCACCTCTTCGCAACTTCTAGACATTGCTAAATAACAAATCTAATCCCTCTTCAACATGGCAGTTTTTAAAAAAATATTTGAAGAAAGTTACCATTTCTTCCATGTCTTTTCTGTCCAAACCTCTCCAGTTTCTTCAACTAATCCTTATATAGCATGAATAGAAAGCCCTTCTCCATTCTGATTGCACACTTTTAGTTCTCCAGTTTATTAATATCCTTCTTAAAATGTAGCACCAGAAACTGAGCACAACAGTCCAATTATGTCTTTCTGGGAAGTCTTTATGTTTTTCCAACATTGATGTCTTTTGATTCTACTATTTTTTCTTCTACTTTTGATTTCCAAATTTGCCATTCTTTTTCATAGCCTCTCCTATTTTAGACATTATACAATGTATGTTTGAAATTGTCTATTTACTCATTTGTCACATAGATTTTTGTATTGAGGAGTGATTTCTGCATTAACTTCCATTCTCATACACACAACTAATTTTTTTTTCTCTTTTGAATCATCTTGTAATTTTTTGGTTTTAATATTTCTGGAAAAGAATTTGTCTTGCATTATCTTTTTCAATTGGAGTTTTTCCTCTTTTCCCAGCACTTCATAATGTTTAATGTGTTGTTCTTTTTGATTTTATTAACTTTCCTTTCTTTATGAATCTATGTTGTTTCTTCTTCTTGGTCAGTGGCTTATTTCCAACCTTTCTCTTTTGGCCTTTACACTATTCCCCTCACCCACCCATTCCTCATTTGATCGGTTATCATTGTATCAATCCCCATGAATCAGTTGGCCCCTACTACTTCAAAGCATTTTCTCTTGTTCATAGTACCAGTGTTCAACAACTTTAAAACTACCTGCAGTTACAGGTGGCGATATTCATCTGGTTATCTGCCAAGCGACAATTCCACGGGAGAAGTGACCCTAAATGGGTTTATTATCTTTTGGCAAAGAAAACCCTTCCCTTCTAGTTGGCACTTCACCTCCTCTCTGACTCCTCCCCCCATATGTATACACACACACACACACACACACACACAACACACACAAAATATATATATATACACATATGCACACAAATGTCAGACCTTTTTGAGTTCCATGTTCTCCACCTCTTGTTGAGGTTTGAAGGAGACAGACCGCACAACTAACAATTACAAGACATGTCACCACAGCTAAAGATGATATTCATCCCCCTTAGGCAGTACAAGCTGGCTATGCAGTGGGTGTTGGAATGAGAGTGGAGTGGGAGATTAGGATCACTGAAACCCTCACATATTTCAGTTCTCCAGTTACTTCAGAAGGCTTTACATTGTATGAAGAGATTTCCCTTGTTTTGTTTTTGCTACAATTTTAATTACCATGTAGATGGAGCAAGGACTTCCCATATTCAGTATATTCATAAGGTTTTTCTGTGTGAATTTTTTGATGAGAAGAAATTGCTGAGCTAGAGATAAATGCTTTCCCTTATCATAAGGCTTTTCTCCAGTATTAATCCTATGGTGTCAAATTAGTTCAGCTTCTTGAAGGAAGGCTGTCCCACATTTATTACATTCATCAGGTTTCTCTCCAGTATGAATTCTCTGATGTTGAATAAGATCTGTGCTCTGGCAGAAGGCTTTCACATATTCATTACATTCATAAAGCTTCTCTCCATTACATATTGTATAATTTGAATTATACCTGAAGGACTTCCTGCATTCCTTATTCTTAGAAAATGTCATAATTGAGCAAATTCTACTACATTTACTGAAGTCTTAATATAGTTCTTTCTTTGGGCATTTATATTCATGTAGATTCTTGACAGATTCTCTCTATAAGGTTAAAAGGACTGGTCCTATACTAACTTCTTCCATGTTTGTTATATTCATGATCTCTTTTCTTTCTGGGATCTTTCCCTTGACAAAATTTTGCCCACCTAGAATGTTTCTCCTCATTGCTCTCTTGTCTTTTTAATCTGGCATCACATTTCCAGGTTTGTCCTACCTTGGAGATACTTGTGAATTTTTTCTCAAATGATTTTTCATAGAAAAACTCAATTTGGGAGATGATTTATTTTCAGGCCTAGTGTGACAACCTGTAAGAAATTTAAAAAAACAGAAGGAGTAAACATCTCATTACCCCCTTGTCTTCTTTCTTTCATTAAAAAAGATCGTCAAATTTAAATGGTAAATCAAATAATTTTGACATCTTTTAGTTTGTATTACCAGCAATAATTTGTATAAATCATCCACATAGATCCTCATAAACACTTTGTGAAGTCTTGTAAGGTCCAGAATTCCCCCACCTAAGGAATCCTGCACCTCCTCTATAACCATGGGGTGTTCTTTTGATACCAAAGGAAGAGACCAAAGAGCCCCAAATTGATTATAGGTAACAGTTTAATCAATTGGGCACTTACATTTGGGACCAGTATGATGGATCCTGCCAAGATATTAATCATCTTCAGTCTGGGGCAGTAGCCAGACCAATCAGTGAATCACTGCTAAGAATCCCCCAAATTCCTATGGTAATTATAGAAAACAGACAAAGGCAGGAGGAGCTAGAGAGTGCTTCACTACTGATTGGTAGGTATTTTTTATTTTCTGTTTGGTAATGAGCTCGGTCATTAAGCCAATGTTATGCCTAAACATAAGTTTGTATACTGATCGTATACCAGTCACATATGGGTCACGATTTTCTTATTTTGGCTCTCATAGGTCGTAGTATATTAAGTTATGACTCAGTGTCTAAAATATAATTCAGTATCTAAGTTATAATTGTAAACAGGTCACCATGTCTGGTCTTCTGCCTTTCATAGAGTTTGCATTTTGATGGCTTTTCATTTATTACAGTATTTTGTGGCTTTTTCCCAATAGGAACCCTACACTAGGTTAGTTATTACATTTTCCCAGTGAGTAAATGTATGAATGATTTAGCATCTCGCCAATGGCGTCAAAATGAGGGTTCAAACCATGAGTATTTGACTCCAAGACCACCATTCTTTCAGCTACACTACAACACCTCTCTGTAAAATGAAGTGTGTTTGCAGTGCTAGAGCGGAAACTATTAGATCTCTTGTAGCCCAACACAAAGAATAAATATTCTGTCAATTAGCGTTATCCAAATCAGATGAGATGACTCGGAGAATCTAAGACTGTTCAGATATCATTGATTATTCCAACTTCCTCTTTTCACAAGAAAGATAATGAGGGCAAGCTATTAAATACATGTGTGAGGTCGAGTGGTAGAGTGGCTAAAGAGTGGTAGAGACAGGTCTTCTTCACCCATCCCAGGAGGACTCCTCCAAATTGTAATTGTTGGAAGAGCCTGTGAGAAAACAGGTCAATATTGATGAAGGTATGAATTGGTTCACTCATTCTGGAAAATAACATGGAACTGTGTCCCAAAAGTAAAAAAAAAAAAGTGGGGGGTGCCTACCAGCCATGAAGTAAACTCACTATATCTGCAATCATTTACCAGGCAGTTAGATGACTATCAGTTAGCACCAATATAGATAGATATAGATAATTCTTGCCTAAATTCAGTGCAACTGAGTCTGTTCCATTGGAAGGTGATATAGCATGCTTCCCCATAGATCCTCTAGAGTCATGGTTCCAGAGGATGCGAGTCAATCTGGTGGCAAGATATCTGCCCCACCATGAAACTTTCTAGAGGATGTTAGTCAGCTTTGTGTTTTTTCCTGTTTTTCTGGGTTATGGATAAGTTTGGAAACTCCCCCTTTTAGTCAAGCCAAACACGGCTAACCCTCCATCTCTGGTCAGACCGATGACAGCCTCAAATGTCATTTGCATCATTGGACTACTTTTGATACGCTATATAACCTGCTACCTTTTCAACTGCATAAAAGACTTGTTCTGTCAGAGGGATCTTTGTCTACTGAGGGATCTTGGATTCAGTTTATTGGCATTTGCTAGTCATACTAATAAACTGTTCGTGCTTGGAACTCTGTGCCCCAGTTTCACTTTACCACAGGTTTTTATTGCTCTTTGGTGAGCCATGCAGTAGCTGGATGATGAGACCTCCACCCCAGCAAGCTGTCTCCAAGGAACTACCTGTACTTCACTGAGGAAGCCGAGGAGACTGGACTTTCCCTTTGGCTTTGAGCCAAATTTCCTTTAAGCCGCAGTGAGCTTCTGAATGGGAGATCCCTATCAACAGAACAAACTAATAAAGTCTCTAAAGTACCACCTCACACTTATCAGAAATGACAAATGCTAGAAGGGAAAAGGGAAATAGGAAGACTAATAAACTGCTGGTGGAGTTGTGAACTGGGTTAATTACTCTGGTGAACAATTTGGAACTATGCCCAAACTGGAACTATGCCTATGCATTCCCTTTGATCCAGCAATACCACTACTAGGTAAGCACGCCAAAGAGAAGTGTGTGTGTGTGTGTGTGTGTGTGTATACACACACACACACACACACACACACGTATGTCAGCTCTCTTTGTACTGCCAAAGAATTGGAAGTTGAGAAGATAGTCAATTAAAGAATGGCTGAATAAGTTGTGGCATCCGATTGTGAGTATTGTGCTATAATAAATGACGAGGAGGACGGTTTCAGGAAAAAAAAGTCAGCAACACCAATATGAACTGATGCTAAGTGAAGAGAGGAGAACTGGGAAATCATTGTGCAGTAACAGGAATGTTGTAATGATGATCACCTGTGAAAGACTTCGCTACTCAGAATAGAAAAACCACGAGATGCTCTCTAGGGCTTTGGAGCCCCAGACTAGCAACATGATCAAAACTAGAAAAGGAAAGCTGGGATTAACACTGTATTCTTAATAATTACCCTTCCCTTGCCATGACTAAATAACAATCCTTTCATTCATGGTTAGATGGAATAGAAATACCTCATTTTGTACCCATTCTTGAACCTGAGCTACCCAACCAACCTGGCCAGCCTTGGTCTAGAAGAAACATCTAAACATTTCTCCTAATTCTGCCAAACTAAGCAGCCAAACAGGGTAACCCTAACTCTAAATACATGCTGGGTCTGGAATCAGGAAAACCAAGTTTAAATCTGGCTTCCAACACTTACTATGTAACCCCAGACAGGTCACTTAACCTGCCTACCTCAGTTTCCACCAGTGCAAAATGGCAATATAAGTAGTTCCTCACGTTTGTTGTGAGGAAAAATGAAATACTCTAAGAGTTTAATATTTGTTTTTTCCTCCCTTCCCCTACCAAGCAGAACTATAAACCCTCTTCCAAGTGACAGAGCTCCAAACACTTGAGGACAGCGACCATGTCCTACCCTAGATCTCATCCATTTTAAACATCCGTAGTTCCAGCAATTGATCTTCGTATGAAATAAAATTGAGACCCTTCATCCCTCTGGTTGCCCTGATCTGGACATACTCATCTTTCTTAAAGTTCTTTATACGACATGGTGCTCAGCCTTGCATACAATGCCCTTGAGGTGGTCTAAGCAGGGCAGTGGAGTGTGACTATTACATCTTCAGTTCCAGACAACATAACTCATTTTAACATAACCTAAGACTTCACTTTTTTTGGCTGCTCTATCACACTGACTTATGTTGACTTTATAGTTCACTAAAACTTGAATCCCTTTAATAAGTTTTACTGATGCAACTTAATTTTAAAAGATATTCCTCTTAAACTCTCTGATAGGACCTTCCCTATCTAACACAAAGCATTTACGGAAAACCAACAGAAACACAAATGATGGCATATGTATTACAGGTCCAGAATCCCTTTTATTCATTATCTATAGTTCAGAAGATGACTGGTTGATCGTGACTAAAATTACCTTGTATTAATTTTATATATTCCTGTTGTTATTTTTAAAATAATTTTATTGAGGTGATTTTTTTTTACATTACATTTACAGGTTACTTCCATTCTGTAAAAGACGTTTTGTACAAAGTTAAACATTTAAGTATAAACAACAGTGACCTCAACTGAAAGCACATGCAACATTCCACATCTGTAGCAACACCCAAAACTTTATATTTCAAATTTTTAAAAAATAATATATATTTTATCTACCTCCACCACATTAAAAATGTATATTGTAACAAATTTGCATAGCCAAGCAAAAGACATCCTTTTGCTGGCTACATGCCTCATTCTTCACTCTATTACCTTTGTCAGAAAGGTATGTTATGTCATTGATCCTCTGGAGTCATGGATGGTCCCTGTACTGATCACAATTCTTACAGCTTTCAAAGTTGTTTTGACTTTACAATGTTGCTTATATAAATTGGTCTTTCAGTGCTGCTCTTTAGCACTTTAGAAAAGTGTTTAAAATTGTATATTGTGAGCAAACAGTAAACATTTTTTTTCTTTTTCTGCTTAGATAAGCCTTTCCATATCTCCTTGAAATCATCTACTCCTTTGTTTCTTACACCACCACTTTCAACGAGTAAGCCTTTCATTTTCAGAGTTTTTACTACTGCAAAAAGAGCAACTATAAATATGCTTGTACACGTAGGACGTTTTCCTCTTCCTTTTAGATATAGGCTTAGCAGTGGGATAGCTGGGTCAAAGGGCACATACCATTTAGTCACTTTCTTTTTTTCTGGTATCAATTCAAATTGCTTTCCAAAATGGTTGTACCCATTCCAACATCCACCAGCAATGCACCAACATACCTCTTTTGCCACAGTCTTTTTGATGTTTATCATTTTCCTTTTTTGTCATCTGATGTGTGAAGTGGAATATCAGAAGTGCTTTAATATGCATTTCTCTAATTAGTAGTGATTTGGAAGATTGTTTTAGCTAGCTAGGTGGCATACCAAAATGCAGGACTTCAAGATGAGAAAACCTGAGGCCAAATTCCACCTGAGATACTTCCTAGCTATGTGCCCCTGGTCAAGTCACTTAACCTGTATCAGTTTGCCTGACTCTGAAAGGGGTTAATAATCACATCTACTGTATAGGATTGTGAGGATCAATGTTAACATGCAAGGTGTTTTACAAAGCTTAAGGTGCTATGTAAGAGACAGCTACGAAATTATTATTATATGGCTATAGGTAGCCTGAATTTTTTTTTTCTCTTGAGAACTGCCTGCTCATATCCTCAGAACACGTTATCAATTGGAGAATGGCTCCTATTCTTATAAACTTGAATCTGTTCTTTATCTACCTTGGAAATGAGACCTTTATCAGAGATACTTGCTGTAGTGACTCCTCCGACCCCAACTGTTTCCTTTTTAACTTTAGCTTTATTAGAACTTAGTGCAAAAGCTTTTTCTTAAATGTTACATAATCAAAATTATACATTTTATCTTCTGTGATCCTTTCTATTCCTTTAGTGAAGAACTTGTCTTCTAATCATGTATTTGATACATAGTTTTCCCCAGGTTTCCTTACTTTAATATTATAATATTCTATAGCTTAATTTTAGAAAAAAGCTATAAATTTAATTAATCATGTTAATAACAAAACAAAAAGTATATGGTTTCATCAACAGATGCAGGAAAAGCTTTTGACAACACAATAATTATCTGTTAGGAACATTACAAAAGTGAAATATTTTTTAATAAAATGATAAATAGTATATATCTAAATCCAAGAATTATTACTATAGGTAAAGAATATAAACTGGAATTCTTTCCAATAAAATCAGGAGTGAAACAATAATGTCCATGTCTCCACTTCTATCTGACATAGTACTAGAAATGCAATAAGACAAGTATAGGTAAAAAAGGAAATTAGCACACTTCATAGGTAATATGAAAGAACCCTAAAGAGTTAACTAAAAATTAATTTAAACAAGAACTTCAGCAAATTTGCAGGATATAAGACAAATCCACCCAACCCATCAACATTTCTACGTAATACCAGTAAAACTCAGCAGGACAGAGAAATTCCATTTAAATTAACTACAGAATGTACAGCATACTTGGGAGTCTTAGTAACAAAGATACATACCACAAGTATGGAAACATAACTATGAATAGCTGTTTAGAGAAATAAAGATAGACCTAAATAATTAGAAAAATATTATTTGCTCATGAGTAAAATATCAATATGGTAAAAATGACAGCATTACCTAAATCAGCATTGTAATGTCATTATAATCAAAGTACCAAAGATTCTTTTAAAAAATATGAAATAAAATTCATGTGAAGGCAAAAAAAAACGCCAAGAATCTCAAGGGAAATAATGAAAAGAAATAAAAATATAGAGGGCATGGCAATGCCAGATCTAAAACTAAACTACAGAACACAAATTCTCAACACAGTTTTGTACCAGCCAAAAACCAATCAGGGGAACGAATTTGGCAACACACTGAGGGAAAATGGATCTAGTAGCCTAGTAGATGTTATACACAAAGACCCCAACTATTGGGATAAGGACTCACTACCTTGTGAAAGCTGTCTGGGAGGAGTTAGATTTAGACCAATAGCTGACTATGCCAAACTAAGCTCCAAATGGATGCAGGACCAAGGTATAAAAGGTCACACCATTAAAGACATTAGAGAAACCAAAGCACAATGCCTGAAATATAGCTGCATAACCACCTGTTGACTGCAACTAATGACTTTGCCTACTTTTTGGCATGGCTTTCATTCACATTATTTTAGTCAATGTAGAAACTGTTCTCCTAGATCTTTTTTCAATTTATATCACTTCATATACATCTTTCTCTGCTTCTCTAAATCGCTCATATCTGTCATTTCTTGTGGTACAATAATCTATAAACACATGAATATCCCCAAATTTGTTCAGCCATTCCCCAGGCAATGGGCGCCTGCTGTGCTTGACATACTAGCTATCACAAAAGGAGTATTTTGGTTTAGGATGGGGACCTTTCTTAATGTGTTTGACTTCCTGAACTTTGTGAACAGAAGTGGGATCGCAACAGGTCAAACATATAAACATATCGGTGATGGTTTTTTTTTTTTTGCCAATTTTACATTACTTCCCCAAATGGTTGGAGCAATTCACAGCTCTATCAACAATGCCTGAATTCTATAGTTTCTCCAACACTAGGTCTGCTATTATCTTTGCCATTTTGAAACCAGGTTTTTTAGAAACCATTTTCTACCTGTTCTTCCCCATGTTGTACTTGGGACTTGACTAGTAGAACCCAAAATAACAGTATCACTATCATCCTTTTAATTTTATATTTATAACATTCTAGTCCATCAAGGTTCTTTCATATCTTAAATGTCATCCAGCATGTTAATTACACTCAGCAGCCTTGTGCTACCTACAAATTTGAAAAGCATATTATCCATGCCTTTATATGAGTCATTTATAAAAATGGTAAAACAGTAGAGGTCCAAGAACTGATCTGTAAGGCACTTATGTAGAGGCCACCTAGCAAACTGCCACTAAACCAGTACTGCATATTCTTTGGGCATAGCCATTCAACAAGTTCTAAACCCAGTTCTTCTGGATGCTAGTCTACTTCTCTTTATCTCTGCCAGAACGTATGCATGACGCTTACTAAGTTATGTAATTTATATGATTTGCTTTCTACATTATAATGAAGCTTTAAAGAATATTGCTATCACTTCCCACTGCTAACAAGTATAGTCAAGCAAAAGAAAGAGTTTGGTCATAACACAAAGGGCATGTCTCATTCTACACCAGCACTCTCTTGAGGTATCTTTTTGTGCTTCACCACTATTCACAGATGGGATTCGCAACTGCTATACATTCATATAGTTTCTCTCTGGCATTACAGTATTTAGCAAGGCTGATTTCTGGAGAAAAACCTTAATTTTTATGTTCAAATATGGTTCTAATATGAACTGTCTGATGTTCAGTAATTTTGAATTTCTTGCTGAGGTTTCTCATATTCTGGCCTATGTGAATTCTCTAATGTCAAATATGCTGTGTACTCCTGGAAAATGAATTCATCAATATTCATTGCATTAACCAGTTTTCTCCCCGATATGAATTTGTCTATGCTGATTTAGGGCTGTTCTCCAAAAGAAGGCCTTTCCACATTCATTGCATTCATAAGGTTTCTCTCCTGTATGAATATTCTGATGTTGACTAAGGTGTGAGTTATAGCGAAAGGTCTTCCCACATTCATTGCATTTATAAGGTTTCTCACCAGTATGAATCCTATTATGTAAAGTAAGATCTGCTTTCTGACAGAAAGCCTTCCCACATTCTAAACATTTATATGGTTTCTCTCCAATGTGAAATCGCTGATGTCTAATAAGTTTTGCTCTCTGACTGAAAGATTTCCCACATTCACTGCATTCAAAAGGTTTCTCTCCAGTATGGGTTCTCCGATGTTGCACAAGCACTGTGCTCCAGTGGAAGGCCTTCCCACAGTCACTGCATACATAAGGTTTCTCTCCAGTATGAATTCTATTATGTTGAGTAAGAGCTGCCTTCTGACAAAAGGCCTTACCACATTCACTGCATACATAAGGCTTCTCTCCAGTGTGAGTTCTATTATGTTGAGTAAGATCTGCCCTCTGACAGAAAGCCTTCCCACATTCATTGCACTGATAAGGTTTTTCTCCAGTATGAGTTTTCTGGTGCTGATTAAGATTAGTGCTCCGGATGAAGGCTTTCCCACATTCATTACATACATAAGGTTTCTCTCCAGTATGAATTCTATGATGTTGAATAAGTTTTGCCTTTTGACCAAAAGTCTTCCCACATTCACTGCATTCATAAGGTTTTTCTCCAGTATGTGTTCTATGGTGTTGACTAAGTTCAGTGGCCCGGAGGAAGGCCTTTCCACACTCATTACACACATAAGGTTTCTCTCCAGTATGAATTCTCAAATGTCTTCTAAGGTATGAATTCTGGCGGAAAGCCTTACCACATTTATTGCATTCATAAGGTTTCTCCCCAGTATGAATTCTATGATGATGAGTAAGATGTGCCTTCTGACCAAAGGCCTTTCCACATTCACTACATTCATAAGGTTTTTCTCCAGTATGGGTTCTCTGGTGCTGACTAAGATTAGTACTCCTGAGAAAGGCCTTCCCACATTCATTACATACGTAAGGTTTCTCTCTAGTATGGATTCTCTGATGGTCAGTAAGGTGTGATTTACAGCGGAAGGTCTTCCCACATTCATTGCATTCATAAGGTTTTTCTCCTGTATGAGTTCTCTGGTGTTGGGTAAGTTCAGGGGACCGGAGGAAGGTCTTCCCACATTCATTACATGCATAAGGTTTCTCTCCAGTATGAATTCTCTGATGCCTTCGAAGGTATGAATTCTGATAGAAGGTCTTCCCACATTCATTGCATTCATAAGGTTTTTCTCCTGTATGTGTTCTCTGGTGTTGGGTAAGTTCAGTGGTCCGTAGGAAGGCCTTCCCACACTCATTACATGCATGTTTTTCTCCAGTATGAATTCTTTGATGTCTTCGAAGGTATGAATTCTGATGGAAGGCTTTCCCACATTCATTACATACATAAGGTTTCTCTTTAGTATGGATTTTCTGATGATCAGTAAGTTGTGATTTACAGCGGAAGGTCTTCCCACATTCATTGCAATCAAAAAGTTTTTTTCCAGTATGTGTTCTCTGGTGTTGAGTAAGTTCAGTGGGGCAAAGGAAGGTTTTTTCACATTTATTGCACTCATGATGTTTCTCTCCAGTACGAATTATCTGATGTTTTTTAAGGCATGAATTCTGGTGGAAGGCCTTCCCACTTTCATTGCATTTATGAGGTTTCTCTCTATTATGAATTTTTTGAGGTTTCCTAAGATAGGCATTCTGTTGGAAGGACCTTCTGCATTCAGTGCAATCATAAATCTTTTCTCCTCTGTGAATTCTCTGGTGTAGAGTAAGTTCAGTGCTCTGGAGGAAAGACTTCCCACATTCGTTACATTCATGTTTATTTCCATTATGAATTCTATATTTTTCAGTAAGGTCAAAATTATTACTAAAGGATTTCTGACATTTATCATCAAGAAATATCTTCTTTAAACAGATTCTTTCATATTGTTTCACATCTGAATACTTTCTGTGGTTCTTTCTCCATCTATCATATTTATGAAGAAGACCCTTTATTACCAATAATCTCTTTTGTGGAAAAAAAGATGGCTCTAGTTTAGATCTTCTGCCATTTTTATTGTATTCAGTGCCACTCATTTCACTGTAGGATTTCCCTTTGGTGATTCTTACTTGTCTAAAATGTCGATGTTCCTCCTTCAACTTGGCATAACATTCCCAGACACCTCCCAATGTCAAAATCCAAGAAGCATCTCTTGAGAATCCTTTCTTGGATGACTCTTCCATAGAAATGCCCAGTTCTGGAATTGTTTTCTTGACCTGAGACCTAGTGTCCAAATCTGAAAGAAATTAAAATGGTAAATAATCCCCTTTGCTAAGATGAACCTGTTTCTTTTTCTTTCTGCCTAGTTTCCCTAATTTTCTTGATGTTGTTATTAACAAAGTTATAGTCAACAGTTATATTTTTTCACCGTATATAATTTACTCTACCAATTTCTTGTAAGGTTTTATATATTTCTTTGTATTCTTCATATATATCATATTATACCATATAATAAGATAATATCCAATTACATTCAAATATTGCAATTTGTCTAGAAAATCCCCACTGTAATTTGCCTAGAAGAATAGTATAGCCAGGAATGAAGGGAAGTCTTGTGAATGTCCTACTTAGGGCAAGGTTCTAATAATTTGACCACGGGGTCAAAAAAAAAAAACCCAAAGGATTGTAAAGCTTTTTTATTTGACTTTCCAAAAACACTGAATAAAAAGATAGCTCTACCGAGAGTATAAAAGCATTCTTGGTTTACGATATTTAAATTGATCATTTACAACTAACTACACATGTCAATGGATATAAGGTGGCATATCTTAGAGTTGTTTTAATTTGCATTTCCCTGACTATGAAAGGATTAAATTTTTTTTCATTGTGGTATCAACGTGTTTCGTTGTATTCTTTCTCTGAAGAACTGATTGTTCACATATTTAAACCACTTATCTATTGGTGAATGGACTGAAGTCTTATAAATATGTGTCCACTTATTGCAGGTTATTAGTTTGAAGTTTTGGAAGTCTATTCAAAAAAGGGCTTTCTATTGAAAAGTAAAGAGTCACTATCAGCTAGATGTCATAGAAAGAAGGGTCTGACACTAGCCCGTGAAACAACACTTCAAACTCAAGACTGCAGACACAAGCATAATTCTCAAACAGAACAAAAGCCTAAGGATTCCAGGAATTGTATTTGTCTTCTGAGCTTTAAAGACAAAAGTGGAAATGGAAACCATATTGAGAGCACCTTTCTCTCTTCCTGCTCTAGAAGGAGCAGAGAATTTGGAATACAATATTCCAAAAGACAAAAAACAGAGACTTACAAACAAGAATAAATTATCCCGCAAAATTGATGAAAAGAACAGAACCAGATTTAAAAAAACAAAACTCTAAAGTACCAAAACAGGAATTAAGAGAAACACAAAAAAGTAAATGAGAGTAAACAATCATAAGGTACCAAACAAGGCCAAACTAAATTTAGAGTCTAATACAGGGAAGGGATACATGTAGTCCTCTCTGCTCCCCATCATCATCAGGAATCATATTTTGTTGCTGTCGTTGTTACTGTTGTTCATTTATCTCAGTTGTGTCTGACTCTTCATGAGCTCATTTGGGGTTTTCTTGGCAATGATACTGGAACAGTTTACCATTTCCTTCTCCAGCTCATTTTCCAGATAAAGAACTGAGATAAACAGGGATAAGTGACTCGCCCAGGGTCACGCATCTAGTGTCTGAGGCCATATTGGAACTCAGGAAGATGAGTCTTCCTGATTCCAAGCCCAGTGCTCTTCCCATTTTGCTGCCTAACTGCTCCCATTAGGAGTCAAAAAGGGAGCCTAATTAGACAGAAGGCTTGAGATATAATAGAAAAAAGGAGAATAAAAAGAGAAGGGAAGTGAAACATACCACAGGGCAAAAGAGAGAAGAATGAAAGGGAAACTTATTTCATATAATCAGGGTGGAAAAGCAGAACACTATGTAAACAAAGAAGAAGAGTGAGTAAAACCAGAGCCCTCGCTCTTACCTGAACAGGTCAAAGAAGAGAAGAATCAGCATATACACATATACAGATATAAGGGAAACAAAAACAATAATACTGTCAAGACTACTCTAAAAGACTTAGGAATTCTAATTAGCATAATGACTACCTACAATACCAGAAAGCTGGTGGGAAAACATGTTATTACCCTCTTGTTAGAGAATTGATGAGACATACATGTGTTTGGTTATGGTCAATGAGAAAATTGGTATTGCTTGACAATAACAGGGGTTTTCTTTTCTTTAACCTTTCAGTTGGAGGATGGGGGCAGGGCGGGGAGAGAAAAGAGTAGATTTATACTGATTACGAAAAATAATTTCAAAAATTAAAAAGATTCAGTCACTTAGCAGCTCTCCAAAAGTGTAAAAGTATTCTTGCTTTCCACCATTTCTATCAATTAATTTTGACTATACATATGAATTTAATATCCATAAAGTGGAATATCTCAGAGTTATTCAATTTGCACTTACCTGATATAAATAATTCCCCATCCATACTCCTGGTGAATGTTTCTCAGAGCTATCAATTACAAAAACTCAACAGATGAGGTTCTCTTCACTCACCTGAACAGCTGCTTCTTGGAAATCGACTTTCAGGAATCCAAGGTGCTTCCCCTTGCTCCAAATGAGAGATCACATCTGACTTGGCAACCACAAAGCCTGGTCAATGGAAAAAGCAAAGAGGTAGGGGGAAAGACACCTCAGAATTCAATCCTAGCTCCCCTCTCTTCTGAGAGTAGTGGGAACACTAGGATAGTCCAGAGGACAGTACAAGAGACATCTTGTTCTGGTTGGTGTTCCTAGGAAATATGGGAGAATGGGGCACAGCACAGATTTGGGCTCAGCAAGAAAACTAGTTCATATAACACATCTCTTGCTAAGATGATTTGGAACTTTCCTGTCTTCAAAGACCTGCACTGGGAATTTAGAGGAGAACCTCTTGACTGAGGGTACAGAGTTGAAGAAGTACAAGACAATAAAACAGTCAGTTTCCAGTTTTACAAAGCCAGAAACATATTGTGGACAACTGACATGATGAGTATCCTTCCTCTGGGCCACAAGCATTCTTCAGCCATTGCCGCTTCCAACATGCCAAAGAATCGTGGCTAAAAAGTAGCTACGTCCCGCAGCATTTACTAAGGGAGAAAACAATTACCCTTTGATGGGAGGACCCTGAGTCCCAAGGGAAGCCATCCTTACCCAGGCTGACCAGGTTCCTGTAGTTCTCCAGCATCACCTCCCAGTAAAGCTCCTTCTGAGAAGTATCCAGGTAGCCCCATTCCTCCCAGGTGAAGTTCACAGCCACATCCTTGAATGTCACTGATTCCTGAAATAGTCATTCATTCATTCATTCAGTAAACATAAGGACTTCCCCAGTAACCACCCCTTACAGGTGGACCTTAGGGGAAGGGATGAAATGTGCAGGAATCATCAAGTATTGAGTCTCACTGTTCACCTCTCTGAGGGCTCAAAGCCAAACACTCATTTCATCCCTCCTAAGTGACTCAGCTTGTACTTGATTCTCAGTCAGGTCAAAAATCACTGTAACGCATTGTGAAGAAAAAAAAAAACTGTGAAAAGAAAAACATTGTGGAAAAAAACACTGTGAAAAAAAAAACATTGGGGAAAAAAAATCACTGTAACGTCCCCTACGCAAAAAGCCCTTTTTGGTTTGCCAACTACTTTCCTCACAGACACCTGTCAGGCAGGTGGTACAGGTATTCCTTATCACACTTTGCAGATGAGCCAACTGAGTTTAGCAGGGACTGAGTAGCACACTCATGGTCACACAGATATAGTGTCAAAGCTGTTATTCCTACCGATGCCTCACAATATCACACCATTAGAGTCAGAAGGAAACTTAGTAGCCTGCTAGCCCAACGCAGACCTTCAAAAAAATGACACCATAACAAACCTTCCCACTCTAAGACTATCAGGCCCCACCTCAAACCCTATCAGAATCCATTTCCTCTCAGACAAACTGTTCTAACTCAAACTCTCACCAACCATACCTCTAGCAGCTTGTCCCTGGGAATCTTTTATTCATCTGCCAAGACATTCAAGCACCCTCAAATCCTGGCTCTATCACACAATGCTGCCATGATCCCATGAATTTTTCTTTTCTTCCATGATCTCTACCACCAACATCTGGAAAAGGGATGTAGTACTGTGCCCTTCCCTGCAAGGCTTTGTAAAGAGCTTTTTGACACTGAAAACACCACATGCATCCTCATTCTTGGAAACAGAATTATTTCCATTACTGGCCACCCAGCATGGAGCTTGATGAAGAGACCCCAGGAGCCTTGAATGTCATGTTCCAAAGGAGGTCAGAAGAACCAGAGAGGCCAAAGCGTGAGGCTGACAGAGGTCAGGAGGCCCTGGGTGTGGGCGGAGGGGAAGAGCCCTGGAGTCTGACAGGTGATGTCACCTCCAGGAAGTCCCTTCTCTCCTTCAGGTGGTGGTGGTGGTGGTAGTAGTAGTAGTAGTGGTAATAATGGTAGTAGTAGCAGTAGTCCCCGCCTCTGTCACTAGCATTTCTAAAATGCTGGAAAGTATCCAAAGAGCTCTACAAGTATTTTTGCATTTGGATTCTCACCACGAATCTGGGAGGCAGGTTTTACAAATGGGGAAACTGAGGAAGACCAAGTACCTTGCCAGGGCTACACTGCTAATCAGTTTCTCAGGTGGCATTTGAATTCCTGTCATTCTGACTCCAGGTCCAGACCTGCAGGCCCCCTAGCCCAGGCATTATAGGAGAGGAGGCAGAGTCCATGAATGTGTCACCTGCGAATGGCAAAGCCCCACTGGGGGAGGGTCCCACTCACCTGGGGGGCCATGGCTTCCTCACCGCTCTTCTGCCCCTCGGGCCAGGAAGGGGCCTCTCCTGGGGAGAAGAAGGGAGCCATGAGAGGTGCAGCGAGATGGAGGGCCATGCTCCTAGAGGGCGGCTGGCAGAGCCAAAGACGCTGCCTCCGGGAACGAGGGCCAGATGGACATACCAGGAGCCCAGGAAGTAGGGGAGATCCTGGGCGTGCCTGCTGCGGCTGGTGCTGACCCCCACGCAGCCCTGGCCCCATTTCTCAGGGGGGTAAACTGAGGCAGCGCCCCCTCCAGGACCCCACAGTGCCCATCCCAGGGGAATCCCTGAGGAAGAGCAGCCCATTTCACAGGTGAGGACACTGAGAACGGCAGCTGGGACCAAGAGAGGGATAGGACTAGGCAAGGGAGAGGCCAAGGGGGCGATACTACCGTGTCTCCTCTGATTGGCTGGCGGTGCCCCGAAGTCTCTCCGCCCAGAGAAGCAGAGAGGGCCGGCGGCCCAAGGTCCCCCCTTCCCAGGGCAGGCTGATGACTACGCCCCCCTTGCGAGGGGAGGGGAGGAGGGCTAACAAACTGCGCAGGCGCAAGGGAACACCTTGCCCTCCCCACCAAGGGCTGAAACCGAGGGACCGACTGAAGCTCCGGGCTCCCCGCGGGGCGGGGCCTCAGTTCAGGGCTTCGAGGGGCTGGAAGGTCCTTCAGGCCACTGTCCTCTTGACCCCTGAGCCACTTGTTGCCGTCTCACCTCCAGGTGGCAGAAGTCTGGCTCCGGATGCGCCGGCAGCACCGATCTGCCTGCTGAAGTAGGAAGTAGCTTAGGGGAGCGGACGTGACGTCACGGACAAGGCTTTTCTTGACTGCGCTTCCTGGGAAATGTAGTTCAGAAGGCAGCGGAAGCCGATGCACATGCGTCCTGAGTCCGCGCTTCCTGTGAAGGGAAGAAGAGTCCTCCTAGTAGCCAATGGTTGGAGGGCTGGGCCTGCACCCGAGGTTCGGAGTTCAGATACAGCCCTGGCACCTTCTTAGCTGCGCAGCAGGAATTTTCCTCTCAGTGCGCTTAGCCACCACCTGTGGGGCGGACGGGCTTAGTGCAGCCGCTTATCCCAGCAGCAGCTGGGTCACAATTCAGCAAGCCGCGTGTCTACACCACAGGGAGCAAAGAAAAAGCAGGCAGCAGCTGGCCACGCCAACAAAAAATGGTATTTTATTGTCTTACCATTATTCGTAAAGGCAATTTTTGGCCTTCATTTTTACAAAATTTTGAGTTCTAAATTTTTTCACCGTCCTCTCCTCTCTTCCTAAACGTGTAAGCGATTTGATAAAGGTTGTTTCCATATTAGTCATAGCCGTGAAAAAAGAGACAGACCAAAAGGGAAAAGCACACACACACAGAAAAGTAGCCTGCCTCGATCTGCATTCGGACCAATAGTTCTTTCTTGGGACGCGGATGGCGCATTCCATCATGAGTCTTTTGGAGTGGTCTTAGATCGTTGCATTGCTGAGAAGAGCCAAGAGTCTGTCCTCCAACACTCTGGCTGTTACTGTATACAGTGTTCTCCTGGTTCTGCTCACTTCACTCAGCATCAGATAATCTAAGTCTAGGTTTTTCTCAAGTCTGCCTCTTTATCATTTCTTCTGGAACAGCAGTATTACATTCACATCCTACAGCTTGTACAGCCATTCTCCAGCTGATGGGCATCCTTTCAGTGTCTAATCTTGGCTACTACAAAAAAAGCTGCTATAAATATGAAAAAAATTAATATTCTTATTAAGGAAAATGTGTATCACTTGCTGAAGGGGGGAGATAAGAGGTGCCAGCTTGTTAGTAGAGCTAATTTCATTCAACCAAAGAGAATTAACTTCCTGTCAGGCAGGAAGCAAAGGAGCCATTCCCAAGACTTTGACCCATTTTAAAAAAATTTCTATTTTTTGGTTTTTAGCAATAAGGGCTTTTTGTAACAGAGGAAGAAAAGAAGATCCTGGCAGCAATCAGCTGCTGCGCCAGTTCTTGCAGATAATGCAAGAGTCATATGTTACAAAATGGCCCACACAGAACAAGACAGTTCTGTTCTCCCAGAAATTCACTTTCAACGGCTCTGTTTCCTCTTGTGAAACATGGGGATAATAACAGCCCCTTCCCCTCAGGCTTCTCGTGAAGATGCACTGTGAAAAATATTTGTAAGCCTTGTCAAGCGCTATGTAAATGCTAGTTATTCTATGAGTGTAGACTGTTCTTCCCTCTCTCAGGCCTGCTATTGTCCAGTCAAATGGATGGCTCCACTTGAGTGGTGTGCATTGGTGTAATCTTAATTAAAGTGGGTAGAAATGCTAAAGTAATCAAATGCCTTTGACTAAACCTTACTGGGTGCTAAACCCCAGGCCCATACCCTTTTGCTAACTAGATGTGAATCCTTTGAGCTCTGAACAGAGTATAAAAGCTCAAAGGCTGGCATTCTGTATGGGGCTCTCACTCCTGGAGAAGTGTTGATGTGGAGACTCTGGGCAAGCCAAGAGTCTCCCTGGCCCATGAACCCAGATGTTGATGCTTTCCTGGTAAGTATGAATTGTGATTTGAATCAGATAAGGTCTGTCTGTTGATATTTATAATTTGTTTGTATTTGCTCCGAAGTTCAGGTTGCTGACTTTACCTCCTGAACTAAGTGAATGATACTTGTATGTTGGATTGAAATAAGATTGTTAACCCCTTGACGTTACTTTCCTTAGTAAAGCAGTTCAAAAGAACCTGTGCTAGCAGCTCTTGTTGTTAGGTTTGTGTTGGTCTTACACCCCACAACAGCTGTTGGACGGGGCTGAGGCAAAGAGCATCCCCTCCCAAAGGCCCAGGGAACTATTCCCTATCTCTGAGCATCTTCTTGTCAGAGATAGATGTCCCATCCATCCTGGATGGCCTGATTCAAATCCGGATGCCTGTAGGAACAATTTGGCTAGTAGCTACTGTGGCTGTGTAAGACCAAGAGTAACCAGCACACAGAAGGCTACTAACACAGGTTCTGCTTTACTAAGGAAAGCAACTTTAAGAGGTTCATAATCTTACATTAATCCAACACACAAATATCATTCACTTAGTTCAGGGGAAGAAGCCAGCAACCTGAATTTCAGAGCAAATACAAACAAATTACAAACATATACAATATAAACAGACCGCATCATAATTCGGTTACCAGGAAAGCATCAACATCTGGGTTCATAAGCTGGGAGGCTCTTCAGAGTGGCTGCCCAGAGTCCCACGCCACTCTTTCAGTGGCTGAGAAACACCAGCCTTTGAGCTTTTATACTCTGTTCAGGGCTCAAAAGATTCACAACTAGTTAGCAAAAGAGTGTGGGCCTGGGGCTTTGTACCTAGTAAGGCTCAATCGAAGACACTTAATTTAGCATTCTAAAACAGTAAAAAAAAAAAAAAAAGGTCCCACCTTAATTACCAGTACAATGCCCCCAACCAACTAAATGGCCTAGCCGCTCAAAGTCCTGTCTCAGTCAAGCATCCATAAAACATCCCACTCTCCAGGGAAGCTTGTGGCCTGGGTGACTTGAAGGTGTCACCAATATCCTGATTTATTTCCTTCCCATCTACCCTCCACCCCAAAAGCAAAAAGTAATATATCCTCAAGCCCAAGAAGGCCAGACTTCTTGTGTTTCCACAGGTGGTCCTTTAAGGCCTCGTATCTTATCCTTCTTCAATTCTACATCATAGAATCTTTTCCTTTCCTCACAGCTCAGGCACTGCCTTCTCTACATGGAATTTTCTGAGCTTCCCTGATTTCTGCACCCTTTCTCCCTTGTAATTATTTGATTATTTTGTATGTACTTACCTCTATAAATATTGTATCCCCCCCCAACCAGGAGAATAGAAGCTTCTTGAGGGTAGGAATTGACTGACTTATTACCTAACAGTTCTGAGAACAGAGCAGACCTTAAGAAACATTTGTTGAATTGAGTTGAAGTGACATTTTCAGCCACACACAGCTGTTCATATGTTAATGAACCAGCTACTGTGAGTGAGCATGATTTTGATTATGTTCTAAAATCTGACACAATTAGCACAGCACGAAGTGGAGCAGCGGATGAATTTCACCATCGGTGAGTCCATCAGCAAGCGTTATTAAGCACCTGCTGTATCTCAGGTGTTCTTCTGGGTGCTTGAGATCCAAAGAAAGAAAGAAAACACTCTTTACCCTCAATGGCCTTACTTTTTACCACTGGAGATGTGTGTGTGTGTGTGTGTGTGCGTGTGTGTGTGCGTGCGTGCGTGTGCGTGCGCGTGTGCGTGCGTGTGTGCGTGCGTGCGTGTGTGTGTGCGTGCGTGCGTGTGCGTGTGTGTGCGTGCGCGTGTGTGCGTGTGCGTGCGTGTGTGTGTGCGCGTGTGCGCGCGTGTGCGTGCGTGTGTGTGCGTGTGCGCGTGCGTGTGTGCGTGTGCGCGCGTGCGCGTGTGCGCGCGTGCGCGTGTGTGCGTGCGTGTGCGTGCGTGCGTGCGTGCGCGCGTGCGTGCGCGTGCGCGTGTGCGTGCGTGTGTGCGTGTGCGTGTGTGTGCGTGTGTACGTGTGTGTGTGCGTGTGCGTGTGCGTGTGTGCGCGTGTGCGTGTGCGTGTGTGCGTGTGCGTGTGTGTGTGTAAAAGAAAATGTTTCTCTCGTGTTCAGAGCCAATTATTTATTAGCTTGAGGAGATCTCGGCTTCTCCCCGTCCCACTGTCTTGTCCACTCTCTCCAGGACGAGGCTGATGAAAGACAGGATTAATACTCCCCCTCTCTGGGTTTTGCTCCTCGACCCGACTGGCTCAGGCTCGGGTGGGGGTACAGAGTCTGCCCGGATTGCCCGAGGCCGGGCACGGTCTGGGTAGAGACAGTCTCTGGCTAAGAGTAACAATCCCTCATCGGAGAGAGCTTACTTCTCTTGGTAAAGTCGGCCTCCCATTAACTGTTAACCAGTCAGAGTTGATTGGTCAGGAGCACCTCTCATCCAAGGGCATAGAAACCTCAGGAAGCGGCCATGCCTTCTCTTTGATCATAGAAAGGATCGGGGCCCCCTTTTGTTTTCAATCACTTACTTCCCATGATTGATGAAATTGATTATAATTTACCCAAAAATTTTGTGTCCTGAAATTATTTTATACACACTGTGTGTGTGTGTGTGTGTGTGTGTGTGTAGACTTGTGATACTGTTTTTGGTCAACAGTGTATAAATGTGTATATATATAGAGAGAGAATGTGTGTGTGTGTGTATATATATATATGTATGTGTATGTATACACATACATATATATATACACACACACAGAGAGAGAGAGAGAGAAAACAAACATAGCAAGTGGGAAATTGAAGGGAGGATTCTCCAACAACTGAAGTGGAGCAGGTAAAACTTTATGTAAAGTGGTGGCATTTGATTCAAACTTTGAAAGAAACTTAAGGATTCTCAGAGGCAGAGGTGAGGAGGGAATGCATTCCAGGCAGGGAGCACAGCCTGTGCAAAGGCACAGGAGCTAGAGATGTATTGTTATATGTGAGGAATAGCGACGTCAGTTTAGCCTGACTACAAAGTGTGAGAAGAGTCCTGGATCCTGTCTGGCAAAGGAGCCCAGCGTCAGATTGTGAAGGGCTTTCAATCCCAAACAGGCGATTCTATCTGATACTAGAAGTAACTGGGAGCCACTGGAGTTTTCTAAGCAGGGAGTCACACGTTCAGAATTGATTTAGGACTATCACTTTAGCAGCTATGTGGACAATGGAGTAGGAAGAGGAGAGCATAGATCAAGATGCACTCCATGTGACCTACCCTGCAAACCTGAGCTAACCATTATGGGGAAAAAAATGGATAAGCAATCAAGAAATAAACATTTATTAAGTACCTACTATGTGCCAGGCATTGTGCTAAGTGCTAGGGATACAAGAGATGAAAAGATGGTCCCTGCCCTCCAGGAGCTCACGATCTAATGGAAGAGACAACATGCAAACAAACATATACAAATTGTATAGAGGATAAACAAGAAATAATTAAGAGGGAGAGGCACTAGAATTAGAATGAGTAGGTAAAGGCTCCTTGTTGAGATTTAGTTGAGATGTAAAGGAAGCCGGGGTTGGGGGGCTGCTATAGTAGGGGGAGTTAAGGAGGGAGAACATTCCAGCCATGGCAGACAGCCAGAGAGAATGCCTGGAGCTGAGAGATGGAGGGGGCTAGTTCGTGGAACAGCCAGGAGGCCAGTATCACTGGATTCAAGAGTACATGGTGGGGAGTAAGGTGTAGGAAGACTAGAAAGTTAGGGGGCTCAGTTATAAAAGGCTTTGAATGCCAAATCGATCAGAAAACCTTTTATTTAGTACCTACTATGTGCCGGGCACTGTGTTAAGTTTTGGGGATACAAAAAGGGACAAAGGAAATTACAGAAAATAATAATGAATAGGAATTCAAAACATTCCTAGAAAGAAAACCATACATGAAGAAATTGTTTGCTTTTCAAACACCTGGGGGATTCAATAACAATAATGATAATAATATTGAAGATAGGTAAATATGAGACAACAACAGCAACATAAAAGAGAGCCCAGTAAGAGCTTCCTTTCTGATATGTGCAAGGAGACTAGGGTGAAAGCAGAATTCTGATAGAATTTATGGAGGAGGAAAGGGCCTGAGACAACATGGAGAAAAGCTCACAACATCCCAATAGGTGTACAGTATTTCTCTGTGGAACTAAATCATAAAACAGGAAGACTCATAAAGGTGATGAATACTATCATGAGGTAGGAGAGCTATTCAGTAGATGGATAGAGATGTTACAGTAGGTATATCTGCTGGGATTTGATGCTCAGAGAGACCACTCTTCCTGCCTCAGGAGAAGGGGAGCCAGAGCTCCTGGTGGCAACTGACATCAGGAAGACTGGGAAGGTATGCACCCAGTGAAGAATTCAAGGCAATTAGGGGGACAATTGTCATGGGGAGGGAAAAGGTCAATAATGAACTGCACAATCAAGGACTGAGGGAAATTCCTACTGTAGGGCAATAGCCTGTCTCACCTGCAGCAGTGGGTCAGTCAATAAACATTTATTAAGCACCTACTATGTACCAGGCATTGTGCTAAGTGCTATGGATAAAAAGAAAGGCAAAAGACAGTCCCTGCTCTCAAAGAGCTCTAATGGGGGAAACATGAAAACAACTACATATGAACATACACATACATATATATGTGACCATATATATGTACATATACACACATATATATGCATACATACATGCATATATATATATACACATACATGAAATAAATTAGAGATAACTGGCTGAGAAAACTGAACAGCAGTATAAAAGAAATCAGATTAGCCCAACACTTCATTGATTATACCGAGGTAAGATCCAAATGGCTAGGTGACTGAGATATAAAAGTCCACATGATAAATTAGAGAAGCCACAACAGTATTTTGTTTCCACTTACATATGTGTGTATTGTCTGTTACATCAAAAGTTTCTGGAGGACACTGACTGTTTGATTTTTGTCTTTGAATCCCCCAAACTGTGCTAAGAACATGGTAGGTCTATAATTGTTTGTTGATTGAGTGTAACTAATGTTGCTTTTTAGCATTGTTTTTATTTACATGGTGTAGTCAACATGTGTATTGTTTTCTTAGATCTGCTGACTTCAATCTATGTAACTTCTAATATCTTTTTCTATCCTCTGAATTCCTCATATCTGCTGTTTCTTGTAGTGTAATAGCCTTTAATTAAATGAATAGCTCCTAATTCATTAAGCAGTTCTTCAGGGGATGGCGACTTATTTTGCTAAACACTTCTGCTAACACAAAAATCTTCTGTTATGAATATTTTGGCATATATGTGGGACTTTTCTTTATATCTTTCATGTTGTATGCTGCTTGAACATTATTGGGACTGCTAGGTCAGACATATAAACAAGTCATTGACTTTTTTTTTGCATAATTCCATGTTATTTTCCTAGATGGTTGAACCAATTCACAACTCTACTAACAATGCACTAATATCTTTGAAATTCTACAGCCTTTTGAATACTGATTACTTAAGAGCTTCATACTTTGGAACACAGATCTTTTTTTAAAAATTATTTATCATTTATTAATATTGTTTGAATCTAACTTTATGTGGCTAAAAATTGTCTAACCCGAAAAAGCTTACTGTTGTGACATTTAAAAAGCTTGAGAAACATAATTTCTGGGTAATTAGTCATTTTATTAATAATGTTTGCATTTTAATAAAAGAGGTCAGTGGCATTCTCAAATACCGAAGACTCTCACGGCAGTGGGCTCAAGGCCTATATGGACTTGGAGAAAATAGGTATTCCAGAGGGCAGCAATCAACTCTGGTTAACAAGTAATAAGAGAGAATGAATATTATAACAAGGGGGATTGGGGGGGCTGGACCTATTCTAATGAATTTTGATTATTTAATTTACTTCTTAATTACCCCCAGCCTTGACGAACCTAATCAAAGAATTTATCCCCACCTAAGCCTGAGTAGCAAACTGTGGAGAGCCAGCTATATTCTGTTTAGGTCTATGCAAGGCAAAGCCATCTGAGGATAAGAGGACATGGCAAGGAACCGCCCTTGCAGCTGCTCCCTGCATGGGAAAGAACAGAAATGTTTCAATATGGTTAGCACTGGGGGAACATGGAGATAAAAAAATTCTATGTTGATCCATTACAGCATTGCAGTTTTCTGAGAAGTCAGAACGAGTCAGCAATTAACCTGTATAAAAGGTTGTCAACATCTCCATTAAAGTCAGTCTATATATGACTCACCTAGCCGTGTGTGTGTGTGTGTGTGTGTGTGTGTGTGTGTGTGTGTTCATTACTTCATCCTACGCTTCACAGGGATGCTGGCAGAAAACAATGAGATTGTATTCCTTGTAAGGCCGGGTGGGGTCTGACCAAGACTGAAGACAGCTGATTCAATATTATCAGTAATGCCCTTAAAGAGACTGAACTTTGAAATGAGGACCACGGAAAAAGGGAAAGCTCTGGATCTCCCCAAATCATTGGCTATTTATAATCATTTCTCTCATTCTCCCATTTAATTCTGTTGAGAGACGCAGTCTTCTCAATGAAGCAATAACTGATATGACAAACACTTCATTAAGAGTTTCTAACTATGGGGCCTATGGGGAAACACTAACACATATCTTTTAAGAATTAATTTTTCTACACATTCCTTCCCCATCTCATACAAGGGAACCCAAGATTTAAGAGCATCACTACCATCCCTTTTAATCTTATTTTAATTCAATGCTCTAGTTCAAGGATAAACAAACCATGACCAGGGCCTGGATTCAGCCACTGTCTGGTTTTATACAGCCTCCAAGCTAAGAACACTTTTTTTACGTTTTTTAAAATAAAGTCTTATTGTATTTTAAAATGTAAGACTCATTCTTAATTCGTGGGCCACACAAAAACAGGCAGAGGGCTGGATTTTGGCTTTCGGCTTTCGTTTACCCATCCTGCTCTAGTCTGTCAAGGTTCTTTCAGATCTTGACTATAATCCCATGTGTTTTCTACACTACACAGAGGCAGCCAGGTGGGGCGCTGGGGTCAGAAAGGCCTGCGTTCAAATCTGACATCAAACACTTCCTAGATGTGTGGCTTTGGGTAAGACCCTTAACTGTTTCCACGACTGTAAAATGGGGAGAATAAGAGCATCCACCTCCCAGGGTCATCGTGAGGAACAAATGAGATAATATTTGCAAAGCACTTAATATAGTGCCTGACATGTAGTAGGTGCTGAATAAATGCTTATACCCTTTTCCATTTCCAGCTCTGTGCCACTCGCAAATATGATAAGCGTGCTATGTATGCCTTTATATACTGACAAAAACAGCACCAGAGCGAAGGTCTAAGGATCCCTAAGATAGTCACGTTGAGGTCACATAGCAAGTCTTGGACATACTGAGCTACAGAGGCTGACTGACTGGAGAGATGCCCATCTAGGAGACGCTGATGATGCACAGCTCGAGAGATTAGGAATGGATACGCACATTTGGAAATCATAAGCACAGGCAATAGCCTAGCACGCAGAGGAGTTGGTGCCACATGGTAGTACAGGGAGAAGTTTAGAGCGCTCCATCCACAGCTTTGGAATAGACCCTACTTACTAAGCAGGAGATGTTCACCCAACAAAGGAGAGTAAAAAGCAATGGGTAAAATTCAGAAAGCAATCTGGAATGATGCTAAGAAAGTGCCTAGAATATCCTATACCTTTTGACCTAAAGATCTCACTACTAGGAGTATACTCCAAGAAGGCTGAAGACTGAAAGAGAAATCTATTCACCAAAACAAAGATAGACAAGAGCAACTCTCACTTGGGAAGATGAGGCCTGCCTGTGAGAAGCCTGGGGGTCACACTCTCCTCTGCAGGGCCCCCTTCTGTTGAAGAGCAGAATTCTTAAAGGGTAGAACTGGGGAGGCAAAAGGAACCCTTAAAAAAAGGCAGTTGCCAGAGCTATGATGAGAAATGCCTGGGCCCCTCTGCCAGCTGGGGATTTGGCAAAGGAGAATCTGAAGCTGGCCCCAGCACTGCTGCCAATATGTAAGTGCCTGCAATATCCTCTGCCAATACTAAATATATTTCTTCCTGACCCTTCCCCAAAGCCACACTTATTACAAAAATTTAAAAGAGAAAAAAAAAGTCACCAAGCCTAACACATTAGAGGCAACTAGGGGACATAGATAAATCATTAGAACTAGAGTCACAAAGACCTAAGCTCAAATCTGGCTTCAAACACTTACTAATTGTGTGGCCTTGGACAAATGGTCTTTGTCTCATTTTCATCTTTACAATGGTGATAATGATAGTACCCAACATCCAAGATTGTTGTGAGTATAAACTGAGATATTTGTAAAGTACATGGCAAACCTTAAGGGTGCTATATGTGTTGGTTATTATTATGATCAGAAAGTCTGAAATACTACAGCATCCTACACCCATTATTTCACTCAAGCAAAGCAAGGAGGAAAGTATCTCCTTATAACTCTTCTTTGAGACCACATTTGGTTGCCGTTCAGTCATGACTGACTTTGTGATCCTGTGGACCAACTGTCCATGGGGTTTTCTCAACAAAAGCAGCTAGGTGGCCCAGTGGATAGAGCACTGGGCCTGGAGTCAGAAAGACCAGAGCTCAAATTTGGCCTCAGATAATTACTAGCTACGTGATCCTGGGCAAGTCACTTAATCTCTGCTGCAACTAGAGAAGGAAACGGCAAACTACTTCAGTATCTTTGCCAAGAAAACCCCAAATGGGGTCATGAAGTCAGATATGATCAATGAACCTGGTATACAGGTGCTTAATAAAAGCTTGTTCATTGATTCATTGCAATTGATTAGAACCCGGTTGCTTTTTAATGTTTTCATTTACACTATGGGTCTGCTGATTGCACGTACATATATGTTCATACGTCTTCCTGTGTTTCTCTGAATTTCTCACATCCATTGTTTCTTGTAGCACATTATTTCACTACGTTTTTATGCCAGTGTAACTGCCAACAGTTTTATGCAGTGTAACAAGCCAACAATCTTGCTTGTGGCTGTGTAAAACCAACAACCACAGCACACAGAAGGCCACTAACACAGGTTTTTTGATCTGCTTTACTAAGGAAAGTAACTTTAAGGGATTAACAATCCCACTTTAATCCAACATACAAATATCATTCACTTAGTTCAGGAGGAAAAGCCAGCAACCTGAACTTCAGAGCAAATTCAAACAAATTACAAACATCAACAGACAGACCTTGTCCGATTCAAATCACAATTCGTAGGAAACCACCAACGTTTGGGTTTACAAGTCTGGGGGCTCTTAACAGTGGCTGCCCAGTGTCTCTTCAAGTCACACACCACTCTTCCAGTGAGTGCAAACCCCAAGGGAAAACGCGAACCTCTGGGTTTATATATTCTGTTCAGGGTCAAAGGGCATCACAACATGAGACTCACCCATGTGACCTAAAAGCATCATAAACATGCAACTTAAACCCATGTGGCCTACCATTTCCCTTGAGGCAAGCAGGTCATCAAAGACTCCTGATTTAATCAAAGAAACAAAAGGCCAGACTCTTCAAGGGCACTTGATTAAGTGCTAAAAGAGAAAACAGTAAAAAAAAAAAGTCCCACCTTAATTACTGATACAGCCAGCATCTGTTCAGTCATTCCCAATTGGTCACGTGCTGTTTGTCAATATCACCACCCTATTTTTTAAGAAGTGCTGCTAGGAATATTTTGGACTTCGATGTGTTTCACATCCTGATATGACTCTATTAGAGATGTGATCTCTGGGTTTGAGGTATAAACAGCTTAGTGACTTTTTGGTCCAAAACAGCTGGACAAGGTACACCAATAGTGTATTTGTGTATGTCTTCCTACAGCCCTTCCAACACTGTTATTAAAAAAAATCATCTTTGGCATTTGAATCCCCAGATCTTTCCGAAGCAGTTAGTTAGATGGAAGAATTATCTCTTTCAACTAGCACTTGTGAAATTGACTCTTAGAATCCATCTACTCAATCTAGTTGTTTGAGCTTATACTTAACCAGTGATCTGGCTTGTCAAGATGTTTTTAGATACTGTTGACCAGTGCTTTAGCTATGTCACTGAGGGAATAGAGATTATTATAACAAGTGGTAGCAGGAAAGAAGTGAACCACAGAGACTCCATCTTGTGACTCAATTCTATATCTAGCTGAGTTCCTTTTTTTGTGTGGAGGCAATTGGGGTTAAGTGACTTGTCCAGCATCACACAGCTGTTAAGTGTCTGGGGCTGGATTTGAACTCAGGTCCTCCTGACTCCAGAGCCAGTGCTCTATCCACAGTGCCACCTAGCTGCCCCATTCCTTTCTATTCAATTATGGATCTAGTCCAATTTCTGTCTTGTGAGAAAATTTTACTCAATTATGGGAAGTGTCTGGGAAAGCTTTATTGCATTGTTTGAACCTAGCCCTGCAAGGACAGGAAGCTGGACCACCTCTACTGGCTTCTTAAAGCCCCTTAACTAAAGAGCAGAAAACCAGTCAGATCCTAAGGTTGATGCAAGTTTTCTCACAATTATACATCTCAAGCAACCTGTATGTCTTATATGAAAACTAGCCCCATGATGATGAATTAGTTTCTATATTCCTTTTTTTTTGGGGGGGGGGGAGGGTAGGCTTCACTTTTTTTTTTCTAATTTCATAGAATTGCATCTGTTCGCTCTCCCCCTCACAACTTGGAAAGTCCCTAATCTTTTTTTAATCAATTAAAAAACAGATTACTTAATTTTGTATGCTGGTTATTTTTTAATTGGTCTTATTTGTTTTAAATACATAAATATTTGTCTTCTCCTATATTCAGGGTCTAGTGCCAAAGGTGAGGAAGGCTACTGGTGCCAATTTGTTGGACAATTGGCAATACTGCTTAATAAACCAATATGTTTAGCAACTTGAATCTGTTTCCTAAAGCATTTCATCTTTCACCCACCATGCCACCCAGCTTTGTGTTTACAAATCTTATAAGCATATCCCCTATGACTTTACACAAGGCATTAATAACACTGTTAACTTGAGTAGTTAACACTTTCCAAGCTGCTATTGAACCAATAATGACTACTCTTTGGGTGCAGTCATTCAAATAGTTCTAATCTCACCGGGCTGTTCCTATTTTTTCCACAAAAGTGTAGCATTCAATGAGTTGCATGCTGTGATCAAAGGACTTTCTTTTAGTGATGTTCTTTTCTTCTCTTTAACATCGCTGTCATAGTCCACTGACTTCCCTCCCCCCTTATAACAAATAAAATTTGGACAAACAAATCTACACACACTGGCCATATCTGAAAGTGTGCACCTCTACACTACATTTTGGTTGAAAAGGCAAGTGGCAGATTTCATCGTCATTCACTGAAGAACTAGCTATATTCACATGATTTCCCTCCAGTATTCAATATATTTGGTTAGGTATTTCTCCTGAAGAAGTAGGAACTGGTTGATGTTCAGTAAGTTTTACTCTCAGATAGAAGGGCTTTCCACATTCATTGTACTCAAAAGCTTTCTTCTTTCTAGTTAGAGTGTACCAGAAGGAGTTACTATAGTCACTACACTAATAAGATTTCTCTCCAGTATGAATGTTATAATGTTGAACAAGTGTTGTGCTCCGAGAGAATGCTTTCCCACATTCATTACATTTATAAGGTTTCTCTCCACTATGAACTCTATAATGTTGATTAAGTTCTGCCCTTATAGAGAAAGCCTTCCTGCATTCATTGCACTCATAAGGTTTCTCTCCAGTGTAAAGTTTCTGATGTTGGGTAAGTGCTGTGCTCCAGGTAAAATCTTTCCCATATTCATAATATTCATAGGGTTTCTCTCCAGTATGGATTCTTCTGTGTTCAGTAAGTGCTGTGTTCCAGGCAAAGGCCTTCCCACATCCAATACATTCATAAGGTTTCTCTCCAGTATGAACTTTATGATGCTGAATAAGGTGTGAGTTATGGTGAAAGGCCTTCCCACATTCATTGCATTTATAAGGTCTCTCTCCAGTATGAATTTTATGATGTCGAGTAAGAGCTGCTCTCTGATAGAAGGCCTTCCCACATTCAAAACATTCATAAGGTTTCTCTCCAGTATGAATTTTATGATGTTGAATGAGTTCTGCCCTTTGATAGAAAGCCTTTCCACATTCCTTACATTTAGAAGGTTTCTCTCCAGTATGAACTTTCTGATGTCGAATAAGTGTTGTGCTCTGGAGGAAAACTTTCCCACAGTCTTTGCATTTATAAGGCTTTTCTCCAACATGAATTCTGTGATGCTGAGTAAGGCCTGTCTTATCACAAAAGGCCTTCCCACATTCATTGCATTCGTAAGATTTCTCTCCAGGATGGGTTCTCTGGTGCCTAATAAGGTCAGTACTCCAGAGGAAAGCCTTTCCACATTCGATACATACATAAGGTTTTTCTCCAGTATGAATTCTCTGATGTTTAGCAAGCCGTGTTCTACACTGGAAGGTTTTCCCACATTCATTACATTCATAGGGTTTCTCTCTAGTATGAATCTTCTGATGTTTCCTAAGATATGAGTTCTGGCAAAATGCTTTCCCACATTCATTGCATTTATAAGGTTTTACTCCAGTATGAATTCTCTGGTGCCTAGTAAAGTTACTGCTCCAGAGAAAGGACTTCCCACATTCATTACATACATAAGGTTTCTCTCCAGTATGAACTCTCTTATGTTCAGTAAGCTGCGTTCTCCAATGGAAGGCCTTCCCACATTCATTGCATTCATAAGGTTTTTTCCCAGTATGAATTTTCTGATGTTTCCTAAGATATGAATTTTGTTGGAAAGCCTTTCCACATTCAGTGCATTCATAAAGTTTCTCTCCAGTATGTAATCTATGTTTGTCCATGTGATCAAAATTAGAGCCAAAGGATTTCTGACATTTGTCATCATTAGAAAATTCCTTCTTTAAACAGATTTTATTATATTGCTTGATGTCTGAATACATTTTGAAGCTCATTCTCTATGTATCACATTTATGAAAAAGACTCTTCTACAAATGATCTTTTTTGTGGAAAAACAACAGGCTCTACATTAGGTCTTCTGCTATAGTTATCATATTGACGGTCTCTTACTTCACTTAGGGGTTTCCCTTTGGTGATTTTTACTTGTCTAAAATATTGTTCTTCCTTGTTTTGCTCCTCCTTTGACCTGTCATAACATTCAGAGGCTCCTCCCATCTTCGAGATACAAGAAACATCCTCTGAGGGTCTTTTCAGGGATGATTCCTCCATAGAAATACATGGCCATGGAGCTGATTCTTCAGATTTAATTCTAGTGTCCCAATCTGAAAGAAACAAAAGATGAAAATTATCCCAGAACTCTAAATGAACCTACTTTCTTTCATGTGGCATAGTTTCTCAGCATTCTTGCTGTTATCTCACTTATAGCCATAATATGCATTGTTTTCACTCTAATCCACTCTATATCAGTGCCCCAGAATGCTAAGGCACCAGAAAGTGTTTCCCTCAAGATTAGTTTGTTTTCTTAGGTCTGTCTGAGAACTAAGCTACAAAGAACTTTGTGACGGATTTAAATGGAAAGGAGGCCTAAGGGGGGAAAAAGGATGCTTTTTTCTTTCCCCAAACTGTGGCTGATCTTTTGAGACTCTCACAACCAAATTATCTCAAATGAGGAACCTTCAGTTTAAAGGAACAAAATACAAAAATATTTTTTCAACACTTCTCCCACCCCCAAATGCTTTCTGAAAGATCACAGCAATGGTGATATTAGTCTGTATGCACTTAACTTTTCACATGTTTGGGGAAGTCTTTAAAAAGTGGCTTCTTGAATTCCTGACCTTTTCAAAACCAAAAGTGTACTCTGGAGTCATGGACAGCTCTCTCACACATTTCCTTTAGCATCTAGATATAATTGTTTCTTCTGTATGCTCCCCAGCGGGTTCAAAGGAGAGCTTTGGGGGCACAAAATAATTTCTTTTCCTTTCTGGTACGGTGAACTAAAATATGCATCTAAATAAAATGACAACTCCTCTTATGATGGCCTAAATCGATCTGATAAATAACCAACAAAAGGCATAATGTGCACAAAGCACCTAGATAAAAACATGTTTACATTAACCATAAAACAGAGGCAAGAACAATAATAATTATTCAGAAGTGTAAGAAGCAATGTGTCCCATCTCTAGCAAAAAGAAGCAAAGGGATGAGCACTTATATAGCAACTGCCATGTGAGGGGCACTGTGCTAAGGCTTTACAAATATCTCATCTGATCCTCACAACTCCAGTAGGTTCAGATGTATCAATATTCCCATTTTATAGGTGAAGAAATGGAGGCAAACAGCTAGTATCTGAGGTCAGATTTGAACTTGGGTCCTCCTAACTCTGGGCTCAATGCTCTATACCCTGGTCTACCTAGCTGCCTCTAAATCTCTAACGAGGTTATAGTATATGATCTATACCAATATATATAGATATGTATACTCTAAAAGTTATAGCAAAATGTATCCCAAATTGAAAAATCACCGGCATGCCAGCCACAGAAGAGCTGAGACCCACTTTGGCTTCTAATCAGCTGCTGCTGCTCAGAGGCAACCTGAAAGGTTTAATTAATCTCTTTGTGATAGCTGTCTCCATCAGGACCAAAGAATTCCTATGGCAATTGTAATCTGAATTAGACTTTGCTTTCTACAAAATTACTCAGTATGAGCTCTTCTAACCAAGTCACTGAGCAGTCAACATA
This sequence comes from Phalanger gymnotis, assembly GCA_028646595.1. Lineage (NCBI taxonomy): Eukaryota > Metazoa > Chordata > Mammalia > Diprotodontia > Phalangeridae > Phalanger > Phalanger gymnotis. The sequence goes on from CM053622.1 coordinate 2,582,402, forward strand.
CATTCATTAAGTGCTCACTTACACTGCTTACTAAAGGCTAAGTTATTAGAGCACAAAATACTTTAATGTGGGAGAAAAAAAAATCCCTATTTCCTGAGAACTTTTCTGGTTCCAAAGTGATCAGGAAATCAAGAAGCCACCATTTGAGGACTCTCCCAACCACATGGAAAGTTCAAGTCCAGAAGGCCTAACACCACCACTGTTGTGATCATTCACAGAGCTTTAGGGTGGAAGAAGTGGTTTACTTAAAGCAGTTATCATGTGCTTCCTTACTATGTGCCAGGCACTGTTCAAAGACACCAAGAACACAAGTAGAAAATAGTTCCTTCCCTCAATGAGCTTACTTTTTTTTTGGAGTAGAACCCAGATCTTTTTAATTCTTGCTCTAGGCTCCTCCTGCAAGCCCGCTTCTTAAAACCCCCAAATTGTGGGACAGCAATGAGGACTCTTTCTGTCCATAAATAACATAAATTTGGATAAAGTCTCATGAATAAATATGTATTGACCCATGATCAGAAGAGGCAGTCATCTATGCATTCCAAAAATTTTCTTCTCCAAGTTTGGTAAGGGTGGGATAGACCTCTGAATACTAAACCAGAATCCCTGAGTTTGATGGGGGTAGGGGGAAGGGAAAGAGGATGGTCAGACTATAGTTACACCATGTGGGCTGGACCATGCTGGTCATGGCATGCTTCTAGCCACTGCCTTTCCTCTAGCTGGATTACCTTCCTGACCTGGGTAATATGGGTCCTGTCAACTTTTATATCCCTAATTTCACAGAGTCAATGTGAAGACTTGCTGTTGAAGTGAGTTTTCTTTCTTCTGTAATGATTCCCATTAGCTTTTAAGAAAAAGAGGTTAATGAACTTGGCTAATCTGCTGCTTCTGGCTGTCACCAAAACCAACAAGTTTACTCACAAGTGAGTCTCAGCAGAGTTGCAGCCCTGTTGGTCTGCATGGCTTTGTCTCCTGATTTAATCTTCTTGGTGGGCCTGGCTTGCAAATTGTCACCCAAAGAGTTTTAGATGGTCAACCTACCTAATGCTAAATTTAGTATGGAAAAGGTTCCCATTTCACCATACTATGGCCCTCTTGAGTAAGTGGTGGGTACCTTCAGAAGGGGCACAGTAAGGAACCATGCTGCTAAATCAAAAAGCCACAGAGGTATGAGAGGGAGTAGCAGGGAGGAGTGAATCCCATATCCACCCAAAGCACCCATTAGCATCCTCCATTCTGCAAATGCAAGTATACACACAGGGAAAGGTGAATGGAAGTTATGCTTCCCAGGACTGGAGGGTGGCAACAGAAGAGGGGGTGATCAGGAAGGTAATCCAGGTAGGCAACAGGCAGTAGCTAGAAGTATGCCATGACCAGCTTAGTCTAGTCCATGCAGTAGGACAACAGTCCTACACATCCTCCTTCTCTTCTCCCCAACCCCCCACCCCACCGTATGGTCGTTTCAAGGTAATACAAGCAATGATGAAGTTTTTTTAAGGATGAAGGACACATGGCCACATTGGAAGACAGTAGTGAAGGAACCAATACAAAGGGAAATATCAAACATTCAACAGAAGAAATCTGCTAGAGAATATGGGAAAGGATGAGATTAAGCTCCTCTTAAGGAGCAGGATCACTTCTCTGTCAAAGACGGAAAGGAGGAGAGTTGGTGATGAAGGGGTTTTGAGAGTTTGTGTCGAAGTGACTCAATTTTCTCATTAAGTGTGTGAGATGCTCAGCTGAGAAGGGACATTAGAAGACAGAAAAGGTTTGAAATACCGAATGAGAGACAATTAGGGAGAAATAGGCCAGGCTTGGGGAAGTTAGGCCCCTATGAGATTTATGGGCCCTTAGCAAGTGTGGTTCCGTAACTTCTTCCAGCTCTGGTCAGCAGCTATCAGTAGGAACAAAGGAGGCAGGTGGTGGGAGTAACCCCAAGCTGAAGTTTGACCAGCAACAGGTGGGGGGCAGGGTTCAAGAGCAGAGGGCAGTGTAAAGCTAAGCCAGTTAACTAAAAGGCAGGGACTAGACAGGGAGGAAAGTGAGGTTAGAGCAAAAGCAATACCCTCAGAAAGCACCAAGTGGGGGATGGATTGTAGAGATACGTGAGAGTGAAAAAGTTTTAGGATGTTATTATCATATAGATGAATGTTGGAATTTTAAGCTAAGGGAAGTAAAACAATTTGGACGTGTCAAAAAGATCAAAGAGGAAAAGTTCTCTCTAAAATATTTATAGCAGCTCTTTCAGCAGTGGCAAAGAACTGCTAAGGGTGTACTCCTCAACTAGGGGGAATGGCTGAACAAATTACAGCACGTGAACGGACTGGAACACTGTTTATGCCACAAAAAATGATGAAAGGAACATTTCAGGGAAGATTTAAATGAACTGAAGAACAGGAAAGGGAGCAGAACCAGAAGAACAATTTCTACAACAATGCCCTTGTAAACTTTGAAAGACTTTTAATAACTGATCAGTGTGTCGACCAACCACAATTTCAGAGGCCTAGTAATGAAGCCTGCTCACCTTCTGCTGATGGAGCAGTGATACAAATCAGAGAAATGAGACATAACTTTTTGGACATGGCCAATGAGGAAATTTGTTCTGCTTAATTATGCATATTTCTTGCAAGAGTCATGGTTTTATTATTTTTTCCTCCCAGTGGGTGAGGAGATACGAAGAGAAAATTTAAAAAATGATTGTTAATTTGAAAATTTCGTTTAATTTGTAAAAACTGGGGATAATGGTGAGATCCAGTATGTGACCAACTCTATACATGGCTTAGGTGAAGTAAAGAGACTGAGAAAAGGGGGGAAGGGGGGGTGGTTTAGAAGTTTATAAGGAAGCAGCGAATGCTCAAGTCCCCTAACTACCTACCCGATATTAAGCCACCAAGCTCTCCCTCAGCCTCAGACACTGGAAACAAGACTCATTCTTTATTATGTCTCTAACAAGGCTAACATAGAACCCTAGGGCATGCTAGTAGGCAGGCATTTTTCAGCGCACAATGACAATGAACATTCCATTACATTCCCGTACCACCGTAGACTCAGGCCTTCCCAAATGATGGGCACCCCTTTAGCTTCCACTTTGCCACCACAAAAAAGAGCTTCTGTGAATCTTTTCTGGGTGTATTTTCTGGGCCCATAAAGAGAAAAGGCAATGGGAAATCCCACAGGAGGCTCTTTCCTTCTTCCTTCCTTCTCCCGTCCCTTGGAGCCTCTTACAATCTAGGTGTGGGAAGAAAGCTAATTATACCTTTGGGGAGTTGTGCATTGGTGATATCTTTGTGAAAAGCAGTTTGTCCAAATATAGAAAAAGAAGCCAGGACTATAGCCTTTGCCCCAGTAATGCTACCATTAGGGCTAGGATAACCTAACCCTAAGAATATTGCTGAGAAATGAAAACTTCATTCCACAAACATATTCACAGCAACTTTACTTCCAGTAACAGAATGTTAAAAGCAAAATAGTGGATTGATGACTGGCTAATAGCTGAACAATTCCTAACATGTGACTGCATCAGTCTCCTTTGTAACTGTCTTTTCCTACAAATTCAGTGAAACATGAGAAGCCTTACATGAAGAGCTGCAAAGAGATGAAGGAAGGCTCAGATGAAATGACTGACTGAAGGCTTCTGAACATTCTTTATACTTACTGCATACATCCTCTCAGGGACATTAAGGCTTGAGCTGTGAGGACTGCACAGGGCTTACATCTTGACTACAAGGACATAAAAACATATTCAACAAAAATATAACCCTAGGAATACAGGGGGAAACGAGATCAAATGGAGATAGAGATGCAAATGCTGCCTGTTTGTATTCTTTAAGTTAACAAGCACATTCATCATTCAAGGGAGGTGAGGCTGATAACTAGTCAGCAAAGCTGTGTTTGTCATCATATGTCACCATATGCCTGAAGTTTCCTTGTCCAGTGGTAACTGGCATTAAAGCATTTGTCCAAGAGGAAAATCTTCATTGAATGGGAGCATGTCTAAGCTTTCTCATCAACACAAAGTATCTGCCCTCAAGGAATGGCCTTCCCAGGTGGATCACATCCCCTCCATTTCACAACCTTGGAGGGTTAGAAGGGGCACTGGAGGCTATCCAGAACACTCTGTAACCAAAGGCTCGAAGGCCCCCACAAACATCCCTGCCCTGGATCATCAGGCCTCTGCCTATCAAGCTCTAAGGAGTGGGAACCTGCCACCTCTCAGGGCAGAGCTTTCATTCTGGGACAGAGTCTTCTCTCATTGAGAAGACATTTTTCCTGATACGAAACCTCTGATTCTTTTCTACTCCCCGCTATTGCCCTATGTTCTGCCCTATGAGGCCAATCAGAATGACACTCGACAGCCGTTTCAATCCTTGAACAGAGCCATGGATTGTCTTCCTTCCTCACCTTGAGCCTTCTCCAGGCTAAACATACCTGATTCTTAGTTCTTTCATCCAACCCTCCTATGAGAGGGAGACCCTCCCCATCCAGATGTCATCTTCTGGACACATGCCAACTGATCACGGTCCCTCTCAAACCTTGGTACTCAGAAATGAATACAACCTCCACACGCAGCAGCAGCAGGGCTGACTACAGGGCTCCATCTATCTTGGAGCAGTCCAAGGTTGTATTAAGTAGTTGGGCTTACAGACCACTAAAAACCCCCAGATCCCTTTCGGAACAATTGCTATGTATTAGATTATCATTATGATCCATTAGATTGTCAGCAACTTGAGAGCTGGGACAGTTTTTTGCCTCTTTTTGTATTCCCAGAGCTTAGCACAATGCCTGGCACAAAGTAGACACTTAATAAATGTTTACTGATGGACTGTATCCAAACCTCTCCCACCTTCTATTTGTGAAGCAGATTGGTGGTGCCCAAGTATGAGACATCGACATGCTCTCTATGGAATCTCATCTTCCTAGATTTGGCCCAATGCTCTATCCCAGAACTATCAAACACAAAGTCCAAGGGGCAAATCAGATGAAAATGTAAGTGGGAAATACTTAACTAAACACACAAAAGTATAATAGAGACAACATGACATTGGCCCTCATGGAGCCTTAAATATGGATTGGTGGCCCCAGTTCTGTTTAACACACTGTTGTGGCCAGTCAGATCATTCTGGATTTTGCCTCTGTCATCCACTCTGTTGGCACACCTTTGGGTTTATATCATTTGCAAACTTGATGAGAATACCATCTATGAGAGGCGTCACTGAACCCTGGTATCTGGTGAGGCCTAGGGACCCCTTCTCAAAATAAGGTTTTAAATGTATAAAACACAGAGGATTACAAAAGAAACCAATTATATTGAAACAGTCACAAAAAATGTTTAAAAACTAGTTCACGGGCCCCAAGCTAAGAACCCCTAGTCTATGTCTTTATCTGAGTCACTGATAGAAATGTGAAACAGTCCGAGGGTCAGCCACAGATACTTGGGGCCCTCCACCAGAGACCTCTTGTCATCATGACATTGACCCATCAATAACTAATCTTTGAGTTGGGCCAGTACTGGATCCATCTAACTGCAAGTATCACCTAAGCCCAACCTCTCCATCTTCCCCACAAGAAGAACTGATCAAAATCTCAGCTCAAATCTACCAGACTACAGAGCTCACCTCATCCACTACTTTGGTAATCCTTTCCAACAAAGGAAAGGGGGTTAGTGTGGCACACCATAAGCTGTTCACAGTGGAGCAACGCCAGCTCTTCCTAACTGCCATGTCAACACCCAGCACTAAGAATCCATTTTAGAATTTTTGCTAGAATCCAAGCCAAGCTCCATGGCCTATAATTTGGAGGCTGTTTTCTTATTAAAAAAAAAAAATCAGGACATTTACCCCTCTCTAATCTGGCTCTGCCTCTCCTACTTCCTATGATCCTTCAGACATCACTGGCAATGAGGAGCAATCAGTTGGTCAACAAGCATTTTATTCAGTGATTCCTTCATGGGCCTTAGCTCATTCCGAGCTTCAGCATCCCTCGTAGTATCTTTGTAGGATGGTGATACATTCTTAGGGCAGCAAGGTGTGCCAGTGGATGCCTGTGGATAAGGGCGCCAGGCCTGGAGTCTGGAAAACTCATCTTCCTGAGTTCAAATCCGGTCTCAGACACTTATTATCTGTGTGACCCTGGGTAGGTTTTAGTTGTTGAGTTGTTTCACTTGTGTCCAACTCTTCATGACCCCATTTGGGGTTTTCCTGGCAAAGACACAGGAGTGGTTTGCATTTCCTTCTCCAGCTCTTGACAGATGAGGAAACGGAGGCAAACAGGGTGAACTGACTTGCCCAGGGTCACACAGCTGTGAGTGTCTTAGGATGGATTTGAACTCAGGAAAATGAGTCTTCCTGACTCCAAGCCTGTCACTATCCACTGTGCCATTTAGCTGCCCTGAATACCAACTGATACATTCTTATATTCATTCTCTGTAAACTAGACTGGTTTCCATTGCCTTTTAAACTTAAGTTGTTGCTGAGTCCCTTGTGCATCCCCCCTTGGTTTCTTCAGACAGAGCCTCTTCTGCCTCCTCCTTGAGTGGTTTCAGTTTAGGTCTTCTGAATTTCATTTTCATGCATTTCCCATCCTTCCTAGACTAACTTCCCTTAATGCCTTTTAAGCCATGGACGCTTACCTGATTTTTCTCTGAACCCTTCGAAATTTGCTTTCCCCACATCTGAAATGCACATCAAACCATCCCTAGATTTCTTCTTCTTCTATATCTCAAACTTAAGAGTAATGTAGTCATTTCCCCCCAGATTCCCATTATTCCTCCCCTTTCTGTTAGTGAGAATAGAATTCAGAACAGAAATTCCTTGTCCGGCCCCTCCACCTTTTGAAGAATGAAATTAGCACTGAAGCAAGTTGAGGAGGCACTGTTAAGGTGTCCTGTTTTTGGCAGAGATAAACAGAATGAAAGAGGAAGAGTGAGTAAATGAGAGACAGAGACAGAGAGAGCATACGTGTACATGCAGGGCAGCAGCTGGATGTCTGGGTACCTGCAGTGCCCCAGAATGACTATATCTGGCCTGGGCCATGCTCACACTCTCTATCCCAAACTTCCTGTTTCCTCTTTCGGTCCAGGTTGTCCATAACAGAGGTCAGCATACCATAGCTCAAAGGCCAAATACAGCTCAGAATGGTTTTCACATTTTTTAAATAAAGGACCATAAAGAACAGGCAGCAGCAGCCAAATTCCAGCCCATGGGCTGGCTCTCGCTGATCTTAACCTAGAATATTTAATCTGCCACTTCCAGTCACTTTAGAACTTTATCATCTGACACTGTTTCCTTGAAGGGTCTGAAGACAGCTGGAAACTTTTCTTTTCTTTTTATCAAATTTATCATGACTCCTTCATATAGAGAACTGACCTCTTTTGTGGCACACGGATGACCCTCCTGCCATATGTAAGATGTCCCTGTCCCCACGTGTTCTTGAGATGTTTCCTTGGTTGGAATGTTTTCTTTGCTCTTCCCCATCTCCAGCCTGGCAGGACCCAGGCTTTCCCCAATCTGGAGGTCACTTGTGATGATGATTCCACAGAAATGTCAAGCTTGGGAGATTCCTAGGCTTGAGGCTCCTGTTCCCCTACAACTTGGTCTGGTATCATGGGCTCCCACCAGAGATGCTGAGTTCCTCAGTACGGGAGATTTCTGAGTGGAGAGGTTGGATGGCTTCTGCCTGGGGAGTTCACGAAGGGGCTTCCCACTCACAGATGCAGTAGATTAAATGATCTATCAGATTCCTTTTTACTCTGACCTTCAAGACCACTCAGATAAGGTGACCTGTAAGACATGCTGACGATAAAACCTATCCCCATTAAGCATATGTACCTACTTCCCTCTTTCTCTGAGACTGCATGAAGTGGAGAGAGAGCAGTAAACTGACTCCTGAGATGCCGAGGAGGGTCCAGGAAGGAGCTGTATGAGGAGACCTCAGCTTTTCTCCACTGGCCTGGAGAATGAGAAGAGAGTTCCTGGTGCATGTTTTAAATAGGCCTCCAGCTGAAGGTCCTGTCTAGTACACACTCCCTCACCTGGACAACTGGTTCTTGGGACACTGTGTGCTGGCATCCAAGGTGCTACCCCCTGCTCAAGCTGAGAGATCACAACCAGTTTGGAAACTGCAAGGCCTGTTGATAAGAAATGGCAAAGTGATGGCAATAGTCACCTTGGAAGGCAGGCCTTGCCTCTCTCTCTTTCAGAAACAGTGGCAGTGGGCTGGTGCAGAGGATGGTACAAGGGGTATCAGATGGGTGATCTGGATTATTTTCCCGTGAAGATGCAGGAAGGGGACAAAGAATGGAGTTGAGTTCAGAAAGACAATGAGCCCATTTGGTCCATTCAATCCTGAGGTACTTGGGACCTTTCATGACTTCAGAACACTTCTTTGGCCAGAAGGAACAGAACGCTGGAGAGGGATCACACAATATAAAAAGCAAGAGCCCTTCAACTGGGACCAGGGAACACAAACACCCTCTCTTTTGGCCGCATTTTGATGAACACGTGTTTTGTTTACTACAGATCAAAATATCAGTGCTAAACACTAGACACAACACCCAGCAGGACCCTGTCGGGGGCAGATCCCCAATCCCCAGAGGAGCCTCCTCACCCAGACTCACCAGGTGCCTGTAGTTCTCCAGCATCACTTCTTGGAATAGTTCCTTCTGAGCAGGGTCCAGGTGCCCCCACTCATCCTGGGAGAAGTCCACAGTCACATCCTTGAATGTCACTGATTCCTGAAACAACAAATAAATTTGAGCTCAGCCAGGGACCATACCCCAGATGGACATGGGAAGGGAGGGGAAGGGGCTGGAATGAGAAGGACTGATTCTTACTACAGTCAGGTTTCAGAGTCACATAATTTTTGAGTACCTGTTGTATGCCTGTTTATACCAGCATCTGAATTATGTCCGAAAATCACAGTAAACCCTCACACACAAACCGTACTTGTGATTTATAAAATACTTTCTTCACAACCTCCTTGTGCAGGAGGTGTTGCAAACAGTCAAATCTTTCCCTTTCCAGGGGAGAGAGCAGATGAGTGTTGGAAGGGCTGAGGGCATGGTCGCTGTCCCAAATACAGAGACAGGCAGGCCCAGAGCTGTGACTCCCCATCTCTGCTCTTCCTGCTAGCCTGGGGAATAGCCCCGCTCTGTGAGGACTGTTTCTTGTTACAAAACTGTGAGTACACCTGTGGTCTACCAGCACTTCTTAAACTGTGGGTTGCAAACACATATGGGGTCATGAAAAATTTGGCAAATTTCTGAACCCACAACAACAAAAAAATTAATTAAAAATGAATCCAAGGTGTTTCTAGCAGCACTTGCCCATGAAAAGTCACTGCAGCCCTGATTCTGAACACACAGCATGCACACTTTGTACTGTGTGTGCCCTCAGGTCGCAGAATAGGAACTAAAGTTTAAGAAGCCTTGGACTATACCTAGATCTAGCTAGAAGTGGTGGCTGCTGAAACTCCCCATGAGCTTACTAACGTGGCCAACTTGGAATTCCCCCTTCCTCTTCTTGAGAAAGGGCAGCTAGGTGGGTGCAGGCGATAGAGTGCTGGCCCTGGAGTAGGAGACACGAGTTCAAATTCTACTTAGCTGTGTGACCCTGGGCAAGTCACTTCACCCAGTTTGCCTCAGTTTCCTCATCTGTAAAATGAGCTGGAGAAGGAGATGGCAAATCACTCCAGTATCTCTGCCAAGAAAACCCCACGTGAGGTCATGAAGAATCAGCCCCAACTGAGACGACTCAATAAATATCTTGCCTAGGCCTTCCTGGCTCATTTTTTAAAGCCCCCAGGCCCTTGTGCAATGACACAGCTGCCATGACCCCTGATCTCAAAGCCCTATGTAAGCCAGGCCCTAGCAGCCCCTGGCTGCCCTGGCAGCATGGGCCTTCTACCCAAGCATATTTCCCACCCACTCCTCTGGCCCAGCTGCCAGTCTTTGGCCCCCTGCAATGGAGGGGAGAGGGGAGCTTACTGTGTTCCTCCAAGCTGGTAGAGTCAGCGGTGGCTCAATCAAGAACCGAGGGTGGTGCCATTCAGCAGAACCCACCCTAAATTTGCATGAAGAGGGCAGCCTCCACAGTTTGGTAGCCCTGGACAGCACAGAGGGAGCCCAGGAGTTCCAACCTCACCTCAAACACCTGTTCACAAGGGGACAGATAACCTCTGTTTACTGGCTTTATGCCCCTAGAGAACTCACTTCACCTCTGAGTTTCCTCATCTGTAGAATGGAGATCCTACCACCTGGTCTACAGGGTTGTTCTGAGGATCAAGGGAGATAAAATTTGTAAAGCACCTGGCAGTTAGTAGGTGCTGAGTAATTGCACAAAGCAAATAATATTTGTAAAGCGCCTGGCAGTTAGTAGGTGCTGAATAATTGTTCATTTCCTCCCTCCTTCCCTCCTCTACATCCCAAGTTCACCTTCTGAGGTCTCCCCAAGGCAGGCCAAGTCAATCTCACTCTAAACTCCCCAACTCTGCATCTGACTCTATCAACATACACCAAACATCAGCCAGCACAAGCTAAATGCGAATTTCCAATTAGAGAAAACTATTTCATCCTAATTGAGACACTTATTCCAAAACCTGCTCCAAGCTGATGATTACAAAGTGTCTAAAGTCTGCAGTATCTCGCATGAGACACTGTTAGATTAGACTGTTGTTAGATACTGCCCTGGTCATCTCGGAGGCGCCACACTGCAGAGCGCCAGGCCTGGAGTCAGGAAGGCTCATCTTCCTGAGAGCAAATCCAGCCTTAGACGCTTACTGGCTTTGTGACCCCGGGCAAGTCACTTCACCCTGTTTCACACCTGAGTTTCCTCATCCGTAAAATGAGCTGGAGAAGGAAATGGAAAATCGCTCCAGTATCCTTGCCACAAAAACCCCAAATGGGGTCACGGAGAGTCAGACACAACTGAAATGACCAAACGTAGAGCTATTGCTCTAACAGGAAGTTTTCCTCACACAGTCAGTTCCACTGTAATGCTGGTTTTAAAAATGTATAAGAATGCAGCTGATATATTGGGGAATGGTTTGATTTTTGTGCTTACGTACAATTTCACCCACAAGAAACTGGCCCAGTGCACAAACCTGCCCAGGTTCAGCCTCTGCCAGGGTACAAGGTCCCCTTTCCCATCCATCGGCTGGTGGCCGGCCAGCCCTGCCCGTGCCTCGTCCCTCTCCTCTAGCCTAGCAGCCGGCCAGGCCCTTGGGCAGTCAGCGCTCAGGGAGCAGCAGGCGGGGACCACAGACACGACTGCCACAGGCAGCAGCCGCAGCACGTTTCATAAACATTAACGCATGGAGAACCATGCTGCCACTTTTACGGGGCTCTCATCTCCTTCTTACAGGTCACTGATGAAGAGCTGAGTGTTGCGGCCCTTGCTATATCTTCCCATGAGCCCTGAGGTTTTCCTGCGTGACTTTGCGCAGGGTGGTGATACCCAGGAATGACAATCTGTGCTTTTCTTTGTGGCAGCGAGGGGCCCACAGTGCCCGGAGGCCTGGAGTCAGGAAGAGCCTTCCTAGCTGTGTGACTCTGGGCAAGCCACTCCACCTCATCTGTGACATGGGAACGATACCAGCACCCTCGTCCAAGGCTGCTGTGAGGCTTAGGGGAGATGTTGCTTGTCAAGTGCTTTGTGAACACTCTTCTCAGATCTAGCCCACCCTCCTCCTTCGTATCTTCCACTAGCAGAGTTCCAGTGGCCAAGTGCGACCATCTTCCCTTGGGCAGAGTAAGCTCCAGCAGCCCCTCATCTGGCTTCCACCCCAGTCCGCTCCTGACCCCTCAACCGGGCGGGATGTCTTGTGGCTGAACTAGGGCTGGCCAAGCGGGGCCCAGGCCTTGGGACGTGTCCCTCAGGACACAGGGCCAAGATGAAAAGTAGGTGGGAAGGAGGGCCAGCCCACCTAGGTGGCCAGCCTGTCCCTGGCAGTGGGTGTGTAAGAAACGCTTCCTGTCTGGTGCCATCTCGTCCTTGGTCATCTCAGAGGCAACATGGCCCAGGGCTAGCTGGGATCCAGGCTGACCTGGTTTTAGATCCTGACTGTGAAGCCCACTCCCAAATACGTCACTTACCGGCTACCTGCTCTGACAACTCTCCAGGACAGGGAGCTGCCTGTAGGTGGAGGGACTCTCCTCACCAAGGAAGTCCCAGGTGCTGTCCCATTCACCTTGGCCTCAGTACAGCTTCTGAAGACCCCCTTCCAAGGCTCAGGAGCCCCCTACGCCAGGGGAGTCGCTCATCCTCTGGCTCCCGCAGAGATGAAGGAGCCTCATTTCCTGGCTCTCGTGAACAGCTCCAGATCCTAGAACACCGTGACCAATGGGGTAGGCGGGGCGCCAGGTGCATAGCAGAGATGGCCGGGAGGGGAGGGGTCTGCCTTGGGGATGCCCCCTTCGAGGGCAGGAGGCGCAGCCCCGCCAGCGCCCCGATGATGCTCTGCCTCCCAGGCCGGAGGGCTGTGCCCATTACGCAGATGAGGAAGGTGAGGTGGATCGTGACTCGCCCAGGATCAAACGGCGGCGGGGCAGCGTCTGCGGCTGGACGTGAACTCTGCTCTTCCCTCCTCCAGGCCCTAGTCCTCACCTTGGAGAGTCCCACTCACCGGGGGGGCCATGGCTTCCTCTCCACTCCTCTGCCCCTCGCGCTGGGCAGGGGCCTCTCCTGGGGAAGAAGGGAGCGGGCCGGCAGAGCGAAAGGCGCGGCTTCCCAGGGGGGTAAACTGAGGCAGCGTGCCCATCCCCCTAGGACACAAGAAGGCAGCAGGGGCAGAAAGGAAGACCACAGGGGCTCCAGGTGGACACTGTGGGCAGGGCTGGGCGGTGTCGGCGCCTCTGATTGGTTCCTCCTGCCAGCAGGGGCGCGAAGAGGCGCAAAGGTGCTAGTGCGCAGGCTCGCAGCCAGCGGCTGCTCCCTCCTCATGCCCCTCCGCCGGGTCGGGGTCCGGGGCGCCCAGAGCCGCCCCTTCCCCTGCCCCCAGCGCGGCCCCCGCCCCCTGGGGAAGCTGGGGCAGGCACCGAGGGGCCGGACAATCCGCTGGCTCCCTCTCGCCAGTCCCAGGCTGCCAGGTCTTGCCTCACCTCCTGCGGCGGGATTCTGCCTCCGGGAGGTGCGGAACTGTGGAACTGTGGAAAACCAGGGAGAAAGGAAGCGGAAATGATGTAAGGCACAGTGTCCTTTCCTTTCCAAGGCCTCCTGGGAAATGTAGTCCGGAGTGCAGAGAGGCTGGGGCGAAGGCGCCTGGGCCGGCCCTCCCCTGAGGCTGCGGCCGGGTTCAGCGCTCAGTGACGCCATTCGGGCTTTTCTTGGTGGAGGAGATAACGGGTTTGCTTCGCCGTGTCCTCCAGCTCCTAGGGCAGATGAGGAAACAAAGGCAGACGGAGTGAAGTGACTTGGCCAGGGTCACCACACATTTAAAAATCCTGAATGAAGGGAGGGGACGCCCACCCTGGCCATGGGAAAAGGCTGAGGCTGCTTGAGGAGGAAGGGCCCGTTGGAGGAGCAGCCAGCAAGCCTGCTGCCGGGTGAGAGGACAGGACGGGCGGGCGGCCTCGGAAGTGCTTTGGAGGCCAGAAACAGCCATTCCAACATCTTTGTCCTAAAGGTCCCCGGGAGCCGCTGGAGGTCACAGAGCGAGCATGTGTGTTCCAGCCAGCGCTTTAGGAAGGTCACAGGAAGCGAGGACAGCAACCTTAGTGTAGCGTAGACAAAATAGAAAGCTAGGCGGTGCACTGGAAAGAGCATGGGCCCCAGAAAGATCTGACTTCACACGGAGGCTCAGACACTTATTACGTGCTAACCTAAGCCAGGAGCCTTGGTTCCTCATCTATAAAATGGGACACACTGGAGGAAGATCTGGCAACCAACAGTAAAAGACGGCCTAAAACTCACTGAAGAAAGTAACTCCTTAAGAATTAGAATGGGGGAGTGGAAGCTAATGACTCCATCAGACATCAAGAAACAATAAAACTTAAGTAGAAAAAAATGGAAAAAGTAATAGAAAATGTGAAATAGCTCATCAGAAAACTGGAAACTAGATCTAGGAGAGAATTCAAGAATTATTAGACTTCCTGACGTCAGAGTGTGTGGGGTGAAAGACCATCACCAATTAAAAGTTAATTTATAATAAGGAGCCATCTCAGGGTGGGATCAGAAATAAATTTTATTCCATTCTCGAGAATAGGGCAGTTTCTGCTACCTCAGAGCACAACCAGCAAAGGAGGCAAAGTACAAGGGGCAAAGCATTAATAATTATACCTAACATGAGAATTCCTGCTCACCTTTGACCCATCTCTCCATTGGCTGGGAGGTGGGCTTACAATCTGAGCACAAAAGCTAGACAAAGAACCAGGAAATAGAGGCACAGAAACTCCAAATTCCCATCCCCTTAGTTAATGATTACAACTGAGGTGACATCTATAAATCTAAAGAAGGAGAATAGGATAAGGGGAGGGGGAGACCTTCTCCATTCTTTTACAGTGCTTTCACAGTAAAGAAAAGCAGGTCACAGTGACCCTATTCTTAGTGAGCAAATCTTTAAACTAGGACCATAAGAAAGAACAAAAAGTTTCAGGGTAAACTTTCCCAGAGGCTGAGCCATCAGACTCATGGCCTCAGAATTTTTCCACTTCCCTATTTCCCTATTTCTTGATTTTTAAACATTTCTTATTGATATAGACATAGATATAGATATATATCTGTACATATCTTCCATGTGAAGTCTTCACATTTACCTCACACGTTTAAGAAATTATGAAGGAATGCTGGCTAGATATCCTAGAAGCAGAGAACAAAATAGAAATTGAAATAATCCACTAATGACCTCCTAAAAAGAGATGTCTAAATAAAAACTGTCAGGAATATTATAGCCAAATTCCAGAGCTCCCAGGTCAAGGATAGAAACCATTCAACTACCTTGGAGCCATTGTCAGTGTCATACAAGATTTAGCAGCTACCACCATAAAGAAATGGAGGGCTTGGAATATGATACAAGCATACCTTGGAGATAGCACAATAAAGTGAGTGAGTCAAACAAATTTTTTGGTTTCCCAGTGCATATAGAAGTTATGTTTACACTATAATGTAAGTCTATTAAGTATGCAATAGTATTATGACTAAAAAATGTACATACCTTAATTTAAAAATATTTTATTGTTAAAAAATGCTAACCATTATCTGAACCTTCAGCAAGTCATGATTTTTTTTTTTTGCTGGTGAAAGGTCTTGCCTTGATGTTGATGGCTACTGACTGATCAGGGGGGTGGTTGCTGAAGTTGTGGGGTGGCTGGGCAATTTCTTAAAATAAGACAACAGTGAAGTTTGCTACATCAATTGACTCTTCCTTTTACTTGAACACTTACAAGCCACTGGTAAGGCTATTAATTGGTCTAATTTCAATATTATTTTGTTTAAAGGAATACGGAGGTCTGAGGAGAGGGAGAAAGATGGGGAAAAGGCCAGTCTTTGGAACAGTCAGAACACAACATTTATTAAGTTCACCACATTATACGGGTACAATTCGTGGTACCCTTAAACCAGAGGTTCCCAAACATTTGGCCTACTGCCCCCTTTTAAAAAAATTACTCAGGGGCCCCTGGAAATCTTTCTCTAACCCTTTAACATTGTCTTGGAATTTGTACCATTTCAAAAATATAATTTTTTTAAATGACACATTTTGCATTTAATAATTTATTATAAGTTTGTGGGATTTTCCCATATTGAGATTTTAATGAGGCAATATTGTCATGTAACCACATAGCATATCACAAACAAGTCATTATACACACATATTCCTGCCAATGCATGCTGGACTTGCTGACAATGCACAACAGCTCTCCTGCCAACACTTGCCTAAGACCTGTCAGCAGACTTGATCACTGATCTGTTATACAACTTCATTTTGTGTGTTTATTTGGAAAATAATGTAATTACTATGACTAACTCTGTTAAACAAAAGATGAAACATATATAAAAGTTTTTCAAAATTCTCTTCTTATGCTTCCTCTCCCACCCCTTTATTTTTATTCAGTGCTCCCCAATTGTACCCGAAGCTACCGCTGGATCCTTCCAGTGTCCCCCAGGGGGAAGTAATGCCCACTTTGGGAATCTACGAGGCCTAAACAATTAAAATTGTAACATCAATGATCACTGATCACAGATCACCATGACAGATATATTAATAATGAAAAAATTGAAATATTGTGAGAATTACCAAGATGTGACACAGAGACATGACATGAACACATGCTGTTAGAAAAATTGCACTGACAGGCTTGCTTGACACTGGATTGCCCCAAACCTTCAATTTCTTTCAAAACAAAATGCAATATCTGCAAAGTGCAAAACAACAAGGCGTGATAAAACACGGTATACCTGTATTCCAGAAAGCAAAAAAAAAAAGCTAAGATTACAACCCAGCAAAACTGAGTACAAGCCTTTGTTGTTGTTTTTCAGTCGTGTCTGACTCTTTGTGGCCCCATTTGAGATTTTCCTGGCAAAGCTTCGTTTGACATTTCCTTCTCCAGTTCATTTTATAGATGAGGAAACTGAGGCAAACAGGGTTAAGTGACTTGCCCAGGGTCATAGAGCTAGTAAATGCCTGGGACCAGATTTGAACTCAAGAAGATAAGTCTTCCTGACTCCAGGTCCAGAGCTCGATCTGCTTTACTGAACTAGATGTTCTGAGTACAATCTTGTGGGGGTGGGGTGAGGAGGAATGGACATTTAATAAAATAGAAGACTTGCAGACATTCCTGAAAAAAAGACCAGAGCTAAGTAGGAAATTTAGACTCAAGAGAGGCATAAAAAGGTAAACATGAATGAGAAATCATGAGGAACTTAGTAAGGTTAGATTGTTTATATTTCCAAATGGGAAGATGATATATGTAATCCCCAAGAGCTTTATGATCATTAGGGCTATAAGAAGGTGTTTACTTAAACAGAGATCATGGGTGTGAATCTATTAATCCTAAAAGAAAAATGGAAGGCTGAGAATGGGGCAGTCAGGGAGAAGAGGGAAGGAGATTAGGCTCTAGCTTTCCTTAATTCCTATAGAACACATAGCCCCAGTTCCAAGTCCAAAACAGCCCCTGCCTCAGGCTAGAGTCCCAGACCCCCTGGCTTCTCCAGGATTCCCTGCTGGCCTGGCTGGCTGCCCCATCCTGCTCAGAATCTTGACTCTAAGGTTGCCAGGGCTCAAAATGAACACTTCCAGGTCCATTTTTCAGAGCCAAAGGGTAAAACAAGTGAAGGTAGAAAAGCTATGCTATCTCCCCATCCCTGTTCAGTTCATGGTGCCCCATGTGGTGTGTGACCTTCACTCTCAGATGCAATAGGATAGAAGCAACAAGAAAGAAAATGACTGTCTTGTCTGGTGTGTTGGTAAGCAAAATGGCCTTTGTTTTCTTTGAGTAATTCAGTGTATTTCATTAAGCCTTCCTAGGTGCTACGCCCCAGGCCCAAACCCCTATTAGGTGTGGAACCTATATGGGTGTGGATTAGTGACTGGGGTGGGGCCCAAGGTGGGACTGGCTAAGGGGAGGTGTTAACTCCAGAGCCATGCCCTATTAGGTGTTAACCTAATCTATGTGGATGTGAACCTCCCAGGGTCCTAAGGGGAGGGGCCAACTCAAGAACCAATCACCAGGGCCTAAGCTCGGGTCATTCAGAGACATCAAAAACTCTATAAGAGGAGAGAAGACAGCTTGGAGATTGAGATTTGTTGGAGCCAGAGACAGCTACAGCCTAAACGAAAGATAAAGCCAAAGCCAAAAGGAGATGAAGACGAAGATGCAGGAGCTGCTGGTAGCAGGGCTGACCCAAGTGTGGACTGGAGGAGTGCTGAGCAAGGGCTTGAGGCCAGTGAGTAATCTTACAGGAGTGGGGAAGCATGAATATGATTTGGTTTCATGCCATCATGTTTTTCTGTGGCCTCCTGGTTACTCTTGTGAGGCGGACTTATTGGGCCTGGAAGCTTTTCAGATATATATATATATATATGATTCTCTTCGAAAACATAAATTCTGCCTTCATACTACATCTGGCTAGGTTTAAAGATGCAGCCTGTTAAGTCTGACTGAGCACTCAAAGGTGGCTTCCCACACCCAACTGATAAGGGAACTGAGGGCAGCAGAGGGCATCCATGCCAGGTGATCTAGGTATACACAGGTCAAACCTCTTTACGCAAAGTGTGTTCATCATGACTGTTCTAAGTCCCCAAGAAAAGGTTAAATTGCATTCCTCTTTTAAGAATGTAAGAATCATAGGACGATAGATTTACAACCAGAAGGGACCTGGGAGTTCAATACCCCCATCACCTACCATGAGGAAACTGAGGGCTAAAGAATTTAAATGATTTTCCAGAATCACAATAAGAAATAGGTTGGC
This sequence comes from Phalanger gymnotis, assembly GCA_028646595.1. Taxonomy (NCBI): domain Eukaryota; kingdom Metazoa; phylum Chordata; class Mammalia; order Diprotodontia; family Phalangeridae; genus Phalanger; species Phalanger gymnotis. Next base: position 2,600,797 of record CM053622.1, read on the forward strand.
AAAGTCAGGTTTGGAAACTGGGTCATCTGTCTCCAAATCCCATTTTCTTTTCTAAATGGTTCCTATTTTAAGGATAGTTCAAATAAACACAATTTTTGACACTTGAATGAGTAAATTTCAGTTAGCTGGAAAACTAATGTAGAATGTCTTACCACCCACCCAATGATGATGGGT
>CM053622.1:2601470-2619628 GCA_028646595.1 Phalanger gymnotis
TATATTAGTTCGGCCTAACCATGAGCAACTGATATTATTCCATTTATTTAGATCTGACTTTATTCGTGTGGAGAGTGTTTCATAATTATGTTCATATAGGCCCTGGGTGTGTCTTGGCAGATACACTCCCAAATATTTTATAGTGTAACAGACTAATTTTTAATATAATAAAAAAGCATCTATCTAAAACAAAAGGCAAGAATCATATGCAATGGAAATACACTAGAACCTTTTCCAATAAACACAAAAATATAGCAAGGATGCCCATTCTCCTCACTGTTACTTGGCACAGTACCATAAATGCTAGCAACAGCAATAAGACGAGAGAAAGAAATTAAGAACATAAAGATAGGTAAAGAAGAGATAAAAGTATCCCTATTTGCTGATGATATGCTACTTTACTTGGAAAATCCTAGGGAAATGAGCTGCTACAATTAATAGTTTGAGCAAAGTTTCAGGCCACAAAATAAACCCTCAGAAATTAATGGCAGGGCAGCTAGTTGGCACAGTGGATAGAGCGCCATGCCAGAAGTCAGGAGGACCTGAGTTCAAATGTGGCTCAGACACTTATTAGCTCTGTGAGCCTGGGCAAGTCACTTAACCTTGTTTGCCTCCAAACAAAATGAAACAAAACAATGGCATTTCTACATAATAGTAAGAGAATCGAAGAAGCAATGTTAGAAAAGGCAACCCCATTCCAAATAACTACAGAATGCATCAAATGTCTGGGGACTGATCTACAAAAGCATGCAAAAGACTTGTCTAGATTCAATTACAAAGTTCTCCTTAAAGAAACAAGAATAACTTAAATAACTAGAAGAATGTTTAGTGTTCATGGCTGGGCTCTGCCATTGTAAGAATAATAAAAATACTATCAAAATTTAAACATTTAGTGCTATTCGAATCAAATTATCAAAGGGAAACATTATAGAACTTAATAAAATAATAAAATTCATTTGGAAAAACAAAAGATCTACAATATTGAGGGAAATGATTAAAAGATAAAGACTTGAAGAGGGAATAGCACTTTCAGACCTCAAACTATACTACAGAACCGCAAGCATCACAACCATCTGTCTTTTCTTTAAAAACGGAGAAACAGATCAATGGAACAGACCAGATGATGGAGAATCAGAAGCAATGGAATGCAATAACACAATGTCAGATAAACCAGCAAATATAAATTACCTAGGAAAAAAAGTCCTTATTTGATTAAAAAAAACTGCTGGGAAATCTGCAAAGCAGCCTGCAGAAGTTAGGCTTAGACTGATACCTTATACCATATTCTACAATACACTCTAAACGTATATAAGATCTTTGTATTAAAGATCATACCACAAAAATTCAGAAAAGGAACAAATCATATATGTCTCATAGCTATGGATAAGAGAATAATTCTTAACAAAATAAGAGATAGAGGTTATTACAAAAGAGAAAGTAGATAAACTTGATCACTTGAAATTGAAAGGCTTCTGCACAGACAAAATTAATGATTCTAGGATAAAGAGGAAAGGAGTTGAATATCCTTTGTATCCAATCCCTATGATAAGGGTTTGATATCTAAGAAATATAAACAATTAACAAATATATAAGACTAATCGCCATTCCCCAATAGATAAGCAGCCAAAGGACAGAAACGAACAGTTCTCAAAAGAATAGCAATGTATTCACAGACACATAAAAGAATGCTCCAAATCACTAACAACAAGAGAAATGAAAATCAAAGCTACCCTGGAGTTTCACCTCATACCTTGCACATTGGCAAAGATGCCAAAAATTATGATAGTCAATGTTGGAGGGGTTATGGGATGATAAGCACACTAATACATTGTTAGTGGAGCTATAAAATGGTAAAACAATTTAGAAATCCATTTTTGTTCAGTCATTTCGGCTATGTCCAACTTTGTGACCCCATTCGGGGTTTTCTTGGCAAAGATACTGGAGTGGTATCTTTGGAGTGGAAATGCCTTCTCTCACTCATTTTACAGATGAAGAAACTGAGGGAAACAGGGTTACGTGATTTGCTTAGGGTCACACAGCTAGTAAGTGTCCAAGGCTGGATCTGAACTCAGATTCTCCTGACTCTAGGGCTGATGTTCTATCTATTGTGCCACCTAGCTGCCCCCAGAAAGCTATTTGGAATTATGCAAATAAAGTGACTAAAATGCCCATACGCTTTGAATTGGAGACTCCATTGCTGGGCTTATACCCCAAGGAAGCCACTGATAAGGAGAAGGCACTAATATAAGTCAGAATCTTTATGGTAAGACTTTTTGTGATAGCAAAGAATTGGAAATAAAATAGAAGTCCACTGGGGAATATTGCTGCTCTGTAAAGAAATGATGCATGTGATAAATACAGAGAAGCATGAAAAGATCTAGGTGATCTGATACAGAGGGAAGTCAGCTGAGCCAAGAAAACAATGTACACAACAACAATGTAAACAGAAAAAATAAACACACACAAAATCAAAAATGAATGTAACAAAATTCTAAAAATCAAGCATAACTCGAGTAAAGAGATATGAGAAGACACCCCCCAACCCACCCTTTGTGGAGCTGGGAGGGCCATAGTTGTCACAGACTGCACACGTGTTTGGACTTTGTCTACATATTGGCTCATTGTGCAGATTTTTTTTCCCTTTTCTTTTTCTATTTTGTTTTAAAAATAACTATTTTTTATATGGGATTGTTCTTTGGGAAGGAGAAAGGGACACCAAGGAAAGCCATAATGATGTTTTAAAAAAAAGACATCCATAAAAGCTTTTTAAAAATATGTAATAGAAAAAGATATCAAAAGGAGACAGAGAAGCAAGCAACACCTGCTGGATAACATTTAGTGCAGTTGAAGGGTTAATTTTTATGTATGACTATAAGAAAATGCTATAATAAGGGGAAATAAATCAGGCCGACCCATGAGGTTACCAACGGAAAAAGGAAGCGATCAGGTTGCTGATAAACTACAACATCGTTTGTCCAGAAGACCTCCAGATGTTCTCCAAAACAGAATGTCTTCAGCATAAGAGAAAGATTTTCGTCAATATTATGTCAACTGGAGAATGATGTTTGGTGAAGAGAAGAAGGCAGAGTTGTGTGATCAAGGATATAAAAACTGGGTTGGTTTAGGGGAAATTTTGTAGTCTTTTCCATGGGCTGCCTGCATATGTATATTCAGCTCCTTGTCCACCATTTTAAAAGTTCTTCCCCTCAGTGGCCAGTTGACCTGAAGCTCAGGAGTCACTTGCACTCATCTGGCCTTCAGCATCCACGGTCTTCCTCTTTGCTCCAGCTGGTTGATCACATTGGGTTTGATATCTGCAAGGCCTGTTCATCGGAAATGAGAACGTGCCAGTGAGAGATCCACCCTTGAATTTGATCCCAGCCCTTTGTTCTTCTGGGGAAAAGTGTGATTGCTTGGAAGGGAAGGAGGGTGGTAGGACCACGTTCTATATTGTGTCCCTAGGAAGTGTGGAGGAATGGTCCAGAGCAGAGCTGGGCTCAGAAGATGGGCCTTCCCTGATTTCAGGTATCTACAAGGGGACTTAAGGAGAGAATCTCCGTGCTGAGAGAAGGGAGGATTGCAGATATGACCCCAAGGTCAACACCATCAAGCTGAAAGTCTCCTGTTCTACCAAGGAAATACTTTCCCCTGTGAACCAGTCACAAAAGCATAAGAAATCTCTGGCCTTTGCATGCCATACAATAACTGTTCAACATTCAATGCCCCCTGCATGGTTTAGTAATGGGGAATCAAGGCCAACCAGTAGGCAGAGTCTGGATCCCAGGGGAAGCTGTCCTTACCCAGGAAGACCAGGTTTCTATAATTCTCTAGCCTCACATTCCGCTACAGTTCTTTCTGTAAAGGATCCAGGTGTCTCCACTCCCCAGGGGTGAAGTCCACAGCCACATCCTGGAATATCATGGAACCCTGAAACACCAAATACATGTGTGTTGCCCCTATTGCAGGTGGTCCTTTGGCATGCTCTTGATTAAGGAGCTGAGGACCTAGTACTAAATAAACACATGTGTTGGGGGCCTTCGACCACCCACCGACCGCCCAAGATCTCTTGGGGGTCCCTGAACCTAGTGCCAGACCAGCTAGCCCTAGTATCTTACGAGCAGCACACAGATGAGGCAGGACACATACAGGTGGTCAAAAGCTCCGTTTATTGTTACAGCAAGCAGGATATTTATGCAGTACTAGCCTTTGTTTCTGGATGCAAGCAAGCTCGTGCATGATCCTCTAAACCTATCACGACCGTGTTTCCGTGCTCGTGGACAGTCTGTGTTTTGTACTTATTTGGAAAGGGTTATGGAGTCAGTTTGCGTGTTAAGGCAACAGTGGAGGGAACTGGATGTTCTATTTGCAACTGCTTATCTAACTTTGTACAGGCTGTTCTCATCTTAAGTTACAGTTTAACTCTGTTTTGGTGGCTTGGCCCCTCACACACATGCCTCACTTTGTACAAGATCCTGATTCCTGGAAGAAAACCAGAATCAGGACAGCTGCTTTACCCTCATAACCCTGAGATAACGTTCCTCATAACCCTGATAAGCAGGCAGTGCATGTATTCACTGTGCCCACTTTACAGGTGAGAAAGCTGAATGTAAGAAGGCCAGAGGTACATCGACAATGACCCAGAGCTGAGGCCTGATACCCTTCCAATCCCTCCCACCCCCGGAAAACCACCATGGGTGCCACCTGTTGCTCTGTAGCCCAAGTTCAGCCTTTAATCTCACCAGCAAACAGAGGCACATGCTTCCTCACACTAACCCTCAGAGTAGATCTGAAATGAGAAGCATCTTGTAATGAAATAGGTTATGCTCCTCCAGAGGAATTTACTTTCCATTCACAGTTCGCATCATTTTTGCTGCAGGACAAACATTCCCCTTCCATTTCCTCACCTGCTCCATTTCAGACTCAGTAAGGGAGGCTCTTGGCTTCGTAAAAGCAGCCACTGACACAGTGTGGGAGGGAACACTGCCAAAGCCCTTTCTAGGCCGCCTCACATTTAATCTCATTACCTGAAACAGGCCTAGGCTGGCTGCTCCTCCATGGCATGTTGTGCCCTCCCCACCACTCCCTGAAGGGCAACAAATGCCTTCTGGCCAGACCCCCAACCGCCCCCCCCCAGAAGAGAAGGTTTTTCTCATAACATGATCCTTGATCCATACAGGTTAGTCATTTGTTAGTCACTTCTATTGACATAAGAATGCAGGCACTTCATCTCACTGGATCCACACAACAGGCAGGTGCTACAGATGATACCATTCATTTTTTACAGAAGAGGAAACTGAGGCTGGGAGGTTAGTGGCTTAGGATATTGGTCATGGGGCAGGTCAGGTAGGGGTAGGAGCAGGACCTGAACCCAGGTTTGCCTTTGTTCCAAGCCCAGTATTCCCTTAATCACACTGCAATTGTCTTAACACACCTGCCAAGACGGAACCTATTTTCAACTCCAACTCCAACCCTGGGCAGGGTTTCCATCCAGGCCTTAACCTAGCCCCATAATTACCTGTCATACAGCTCAGCCTTTTAAAATCTCACCATAGAGCAAGACAAGGTCCAAATGGATACACAATGTAGACAGAAAGGTTGGCATCCTAAATACATTAGAGGAACAGGGAAGTTACCTGTCGGATATATGAATATGAGGAACAGTTCATGACTAACACAAGACATAAAGAGGTTCACAGGAGGTAAAATGGACAATTTTAATTACATAAAATTAAGTTCTGAACAAACAAAATCAAATTAGAAGAGAAACAGGAAATTGGGAAAAATGTTTACAGTAAGTCTCATTTCTAAGGCATAGTGGGGACTGATTTCAAATTTATAAAAATAAAAGCCATTTCCCCAAAGGATGTGAATAGGCAGTTTATGAAGGAAGAAATCCAAGCTATCAATAACCATATAAAAATGCTCTAGATTATTAATATTTAGAGAAATACAAATTAAAACAACCCCAAGGTTCCACCTCACACCTATCAGATTGGCAGAGTTGACAGAAAAAGTCAATGACAAATGCTGGAAGGGCATGGGAAACCAGGTACATTAATGTACCATTGATGGGAGCTGTGAACTGGTCCAGCCATTCTGGGAAGCAATTTGGAATTATGCCCCCAAATCTATTAAATCGTGCATATCTTTTAGCTCAGTGATACCACCATTAGGTCAATACCCCAAAGAGATTAAAGAAAGAGGAAAAGGATCCATAAGTACAAAAGCACTTATAGCAGCACTTTTCATGGGGGCAAAGAACTCTAGAAACTGAGGGGGTGCCCATAAATTGGAGAAAGGCTGAACAAGTTATGGAATATGAATATTATGTAATACTATTGTGGTGTGAGAATGAAGGAGGTAGTTTCAGAGAAGCCTGGGAAGACGTGTATGAGCTGATGCAAGGAGAAGTGAGCAGAAGCAGGACCACAGTTTAAACAATAACAGCAACAAAAATAACAATAGTAAAGACAAACAACTTTGACAGACTTGAGAACTCTGCTCAACACAATGACCAAGCCCAGTTCCAAGGGCCTCGTGCTGCCCACCTCTAGATACAGAGTACAGGTTGAAGCATTTTTTAAAAATCAAGGCTAATGCAGGAATTGCACAGCTAGGTGGTGCAATGGACAAAGTGCTGAGCCTGAAGTCAGGAAGACTCCTCTTTATGAGTTCAAATACAGCCTCAGACACTTCCCAGCTCTGTGACCCTGGGCAAGTCACTTCACTCTGTTTGCCTCAATTTCCTCATCTAGAAAATGATCTGGAGAAACTCTGGTATCTCTGCCAAGAAACCCCCCAATGGGGTTGGACACAACTGAAATGGCTGAACGACAATATAGGAATTCATTTTGCTTGACTGTCCGTGTTTGTGACAGGTTTTGCTTTCCTTACTTTCTCAATAAGGGAGAGGAAGACAAGAGGGAAAGGATTCGAGCTGAATAAGTAAATGACTAAATCAAAGAATGAATGAATAAAGGTATTCTTAAGGAATTCCCCTTCTAATGGGAGAAACAACATGTAAACAACTATGTACATACAATGTTTAGACAGAATAGATTGTAGAGAGGTCCATAAGATTAAGGAAGATTGGGAAAGGCTTCTAGTAGAAGAAGAGATTAGGTGAAAATGAGGAGAAAGAACATTTCAGGCATGGGGTACGGCCAGTGCAATTGCCTAGAACTGACAGATGGAGTTTTATGGGCAAGGCCAGGGTCACTGGATAACAGAGTACATGGAGGGGAGTGAGAAGCAAGAAAACTGGAAAGGTAGGAAGGTACTTTTGTTATGAAGCTCTTTAAAAGACAAAAGGGATTTCATATTCGATCATGGAAGTCACAGGCTGCCACAGGAGTTTATTGAATAGTGGGGTGACTTGGTCAGACCTGTGCTTTAAGAAGATCGATTTGACAGCTGAGCGAAGAGTGGACTAGAGTGGGGAGACCCTTGAGGCAGGGAGATCAACTAGGAGCACGTTGTAATAGTTCAGGCATGAAAATTAAAACAGCTCTGAGGTACCAACTTAAACCTATCAGATCAGCTAATATGACAGAAAAGGAAAATGACAAACGCTGGAGGGGATGTGGAAAAATTAGTCCACTAATGAACTGTTGGTGGAGTTATGAACCAGTCCAACCATTCTGGATAACAATTTGGAACTATGCCCAAAGGGCTATAAAACTATGCATACCCTGTGACCCAGCAATACCACTCCAAGGTCTGTATCTCAAAGAGATCAAAGAATAAACATTTGTAGATACAGCTCTTGTTGTGGTGACAAAGAATTGGAAATTAAGGGGATGCCCGTCAGCTGGGGAATGGCTGAAGAAGTTGTGGATGATTGTGATGAAAAACTATTATGCTATACAAAATGATGAACAGGATGCTTTGAGGAAAATGTGAAAAGACTAATTTGGACTGATACAAAGTGAAGTGAGCAGACCCAGGAGAACATTGTATACAGTAACAACAATATTGTTACGATGATCAACTGTGAAAGATTCAGCTACTCTGATCAAGACAAAGATCCACGACAATTCCAAAGGACTCAGGATGAAAAATTCTACTGTCCAACTCCAGAGAGAAAACCGATGAATTCTGCGTGTAGACTGAAGCATATTTTTTTGTATAATTGATATCACATTGCTTACCTTCTCAACGCGTGGGGGAGCAGTAATGGGGATAGAATTTGGAACTCCAAATTTTAAAAAGTGAAAGTTTAAAAACAATATATAAATCACAGTTTTAAAAAAATTAGTCCAAGCATGAGGTGAGAAGGGCATGCACTAGGGTGGTGACATTGTAGGAAGAAAGAAGGCAGCGTATGGTAGAGACACTGTGAAGGCTGAAATGATGGGACCTGGCACGTGATTGGACCTAGGGAGTAAGAGGAAGGAGCCAAACCTGACATCTAGCCTGAAAGCTTGGGTGACTGGGAAGTTGAGAAGAGCAGAGGCCTTGTGAGGGGAAAGATCACAAGTTCAGTTTGGGATGTGTTGACAGCCATGTATCAACGGGACATCCAGTGAGAAATGTCCAGGAGATGCAAGACTCATAAGGAGAGTCGTGCCTTTGAAAACTTACAATATTTTGCTTGCATTGCTATAGCACTTGGAGGTTTGCCAAGTACTTTAAATATCACCTCATTTGATCCTCACAAAACCCAGTGAGAAAGATGCTACCTTCTGATGAGGAAACTGCAGCTAAGACACTTGGCTCAGGGCCCAAAGCCAGAAAGTCCAAGTGGACTTCAGGCTGGTGCTTGAACCCCTCCTGTGCCCTTCCTTTCCTCTTCTAGGAAGTGACGGGGCTGGATTAGATGATCTGCAAGGTCTCTTCCAGCTCTAAATCTTAGGACCTGTTATCCTTACTTGTTGCACCATTGAATCTCAGAGTTGGAAGGGCCTTCTGAGGCCATCCAACTTCAACTTGGAGGAAGATCATCACGCCTTCCTGAAGACATCCAATGGAACCATTTCTTGAGTGCTTACTGTATGACAGACACTATACTGGGCCCTGGGGATACAAAGAAGAAAAAGCCAAAGTCCCTACCATCTAGAGGCTCCACTCAAATGGGGAACATTCAGACACAGAACACAGAACAGAACAGATATAGAAACAGAAACACACAAGATACATACTGTGTCAGTAAGGCAAAATGGGCTCCTTAGCACTTCAGGAGTTTGGTTTTGTTTACTTTGAGTGAAAGGCACTCCAGGAGTTTGGCTTTTGTTTACTTTGAGGAGTGAAAGTACTTTCAGCTGTTAAGTGCTAAGCCCCGGGCCCAAAGCCCTATCAGGTGTGAAACCTGTGTGGGTGTAGATTAATGACTTAAGAGGGGCCAACTCGGGAACTAATGGTCTCTGGTCACTGAGACGGGGCTTGAGAACGCCAGAGGCTTGGCTTCGAGGAAAGGCGAGCCAAGAGGCAGCTACAGCTGAAGCTGAAGAAAGCCGAAGCAGGAGCTGCGGAAGCAGAGCAGACCTGTGTGAACCCAGGAGTGCAAGCAAGGACTTGAGGCCAGTAAATATGAATTGGCTAAATACTATCTTGTTTTTCTGTGGCCTCCTGGTTACTCTTGTGAGGTGGGCTTATTGGGCCTGGAGTCTTTTGGTCAAGATGTCGGAACGGGGAGGCTGGTTTGTGAATCTGTCACTGTGGCGCCTAAATAAATATTTTGTTGCTTTCTACTTAGAGAATCTCTCATACCTTGCGGTTTCGAACCATTCAAATATATATATATGATTATATTTGAGATCATAAATTCTGCCTTCCTACTACACATACAAAATGAAGACAAAGTGGTTTGGAGAAGAACAGCTGGGGAGGGAGCAGGAAAGTCTTTATGTAGAAGGTAGGGCTGGAGCTGAGTTTTGAAGGACATCATGGATTCCAAGAGGCGGAGCTAGTGATAGAATGCCTTCCAGGCACTGGGGGGACAGTCAGTACAAAGACAAGAAGAGAGAAAATGGGGCATGTGCAGAACATCCATCAGGCCAGTGGTACTGGACTATGGAGTCAAAGAAGGAAAGACAAGTGTGAGAAGGCTGGAAAGGTAGGAAGGGGCCATGATAAAGATTTAAGGGTCAAAAAGGGCAGTTATATTTGATCTTCCAGGCAGTAGATTCAGCCACTTCTCTCTATGGGCCCTGCCATAATTCAGACCCTCTCACAATACCTGGCTTCCGTGTTTCAAGTGTCTCCGCCCCTAGTCCAGCCTCACCCAGCTGCCAAAGGGAAGAGCTAAAGCACAGGTCTCACCATGTCACTCTCCTGGCCAAGCAACTCCAGTGGCTCCCTGCTGTCTGGAGGAGCCAATAGAAACCGGTATTGGGCATTTAAAACCTTTCAAAAACTGCTCCTAACTTACCTTTCCAGCCCTGGTACACATTATTCCCGTCTCTAAACTGTACAGCCCACCAAATGGACCCTGTTGGCTGTGACTCACTGTTGCAACAATCTAGCTAGTAGCTGTTGTGAGGGTGAAAGACCAACACAAGCCCAACAACAAGAATGCTGCCAGCACAGGTTCTTTTGATCTGCTTTACTAAAGAAAGAACATTAAGGGGTTAACAGTCTTATTTCAATCCAACATACAAATATCATTCACTTAGTTCAGGGGAAAAAGCCAGCACCCTAAACTTCAGAGCAAATACAAACAAATTACAAACATATATTATAAACAGACCAAATACGACTCACAGTTACCAAGAAACCATCAACATCTGGGTGAGCCAGAAGGCTCTTAGAGTGGCTGCCCAGAGTCCCATAGTCCCATGCCAACACTCCTGCAGGAGTGACAGCCTCAAGCAAATAGCTCTGTTCTCAGTTTTTATACAGTCTTTGGATGTCATCAAACATCATTTGAGTGACCAGAACTTAGGCGCCTATTATGGGCTCTGGTCTTAGCAACTCCCCTTAGGACCTTGAGGGCTTCATGCCCACATAGGCTTAGCACCTACTAGATAGAGTTTTGGGCCTGGGGCTTTGCACCTAGTAAGATTCCATCAAAGAGACTTAATTTATCATTCTAAAATAGTAAGAAAGTCCCACCTTAGTTACCAATGCACTCACCCATCCATGACACACCATTTTCACCTTCAGGGCTTTCCACTGGCTGTACCCAATGCCAGGAACACGCTCCCTTTTCATCACTAGAATCGTTCATGTTTTTTTTTAAGATTCAGCTCATGTACAACTTTTACCACAAGGCCTTTCCTGGGCCTCTCTCCCCAAGCTCCCAGTGCCTTCCCTCATTCCTCAGATCAATTTGTATTATTTTGAGCTCCTAAGCATGCCCTTAAAACCTCAGTAAGCATTGCTTTTGTCTTCATAATCCTAATGCTTATTAATACCATGCTGACACAAAGTAAACCCTGAATTTATGCTTTCTGATTAATGGGTCACTATGCCTCCTTGAATGGTGTCACCTCGGTCCAAATCATTGATAACAATATATGAAGGGGCGCGAGGCTACACACCAGTCCGTGACCGTGTGTCTGTCCCTGAGGTGGTGCCAGGAGCTGACATCCTGTCAAGTCTGCTGCTTTCTGAGTGGGGCCAAGTTGTACAGAATTCATTTTACAGTATTATTAGGGAGTCTATGGTTTTATTATTTTATTTTTATTATTAGATTAGATTATAATATTGTATAACATTATCATGTTTTTATTATTATTAGGGAGTCCACATTTTCCCCAAGAAGAGACTTTGTCAAATGTTTACCAAGATCTAGGTCAATTGTATCTACAGGCTTCCTTATATCTGCCAGCCCAGTAACCCCGGCAAAAAAGGGATGAGGGAGTCTGCCACGACCGTTCTTGAAGGCATGCTGGCTCTCGGTGATCACTGCTTCCTTCTAGAAGTGTACTAACCATCTTTTTAACAACATGTCTTAGCAATCTTTCCAACAAGTAAAACCATTTTCACTGGCTGAGAGTGGGCACACTGTCTTCTCTTTTTAAAAAACTGGACACTTGCTCTTAAGTTCATCCACACTCTCCCAACATGCGTGATCTTGTAGAGAGCAGCCCTGACAATGGCTCCACAGTCAGACCTGCAATCCCTTCAGGATACTAACACAGAAGTCACTTGGGCTGATATGAAGACAAGCTCTTATAGTTCCCATGCTCCTCGGTGCTTTCCTGTGGAAGCCAAAGGTTCCACCAAGAGGTGCTAGCGCCCAGCTGATACTGAGTCCTCCAGAAGACCAGCTCTGGGCTGGGCTCCCAGAATCCTTTAAAGCACTGACAACTCTGAGGAGACAAGGATACTTGCGGCAGCATTCCCTACGGAGTTCAGGCACTGTGGCACGGTGGTATATTGCCAATGCGATACCCACAGCGGCAGGCGAATTACCAAGTTTCGATCACAAGATATAACACACTCTCTCTATTGAAGACAAACCAAAACATTTATTGCAACACCAGAAAGCCAAATCCATCAAAGCAACAAAGAAATCTATACACATTATCCATACAGGAGGCACCGCCATCCCCAAGCCTTCCTTCCCTTGGGCCTCCCTGGAAAAAATGAACTCCCTTAAGCAAAACCTCTCCCTCTCTCATTTACAGTAAGGGCTCTGCTCTCCTTGCCTGCCTTCCTCTCTCCCAGCTCTGACTCACCGAGTTCAGCGAGCTCCTCCCACCACAGGCTCCATGGGACACAGACTCGTGGGACTCAGGCAGGTCACACGAGCCTATTAATAGATTCCATTAACAAGACATTAACAGTACAGGTGGAAAGGTAAGAAAGTCTGCAGACAAATCCCATGCTCTGCCCATCCCCACTGGCAACACGGCTGGTGCAGTGCTGCTTTTCTCAGGGCTTCAGTTCTCTTCTGTAAAATGAGGGGCTTGGATGAGTTCATTGGTATCACATTTTAATAGAAGAAAAGTCACTAAACTGTCTCTGGAGATCCCAATGAAAAGCATGGGGACCAAGAGCTCATCTCTTTGCCAACCATAAATTAGCATTGTCTATGTCTTACTGTACTCTTATTTTTTTTACTTAAATATTTCCCAATGCCATTTTAATCTGGTTCCAGCTACACTTGGAAGTGGTGTGGGTGTATTTGACTTCTCTGGTCTGGAAGATCTCCAAGATCACTTCCAGGTCAAAATCACCATCCCATTAAGGGCTATGGGATATGGGAAAATAATAGTTCAGGAAAGAACAAACTGGCACTCATCTGGTGGGCCTTGGCTGTCAGGGATACAGGCACCATTTCCTTGTTCTCCACAAAGTCTGCTCTTCAAGAAAGCCAGCGTTCTCATTAGGCAGAGCTGGGGAAGAAAGACCAACTAGAAAAAGACTGGCTCTGCCTTGGGGATCCCAGACCTGCACATCCCTCCCTGCCCAGTTGGGAGATCAGAGGGGGCCCACATAGGCCCCCCTTGATCCAGTCCATGACACAGGAGGAAGTGCCTCCTATGGGAAAGGCAACAAGACAGAAAACAGTCTTCGCCGTCAGACTTGCATCCAAGTAAGAGGATTCAAGGGGCACATGGATTCACAGGGGTAAAGAAGACAGAACCCTGAAACCCAAGTCAGGAAGACGAGTTCAAATCCTGCCCTGGATACTCCCTAGCTATGTGACCTTGGGCAATCCCTTCACTTTTATCCACCTCAGTTTCCTTATCTGTAAAACGGGGATTATAAATAATAATGCCTACCTCCCAGAGTTATTGTGAAACTCAAATGAGGTCCTATTTGTAAAATGCTTTGCAAACTTTAAAGTGCACTCTAAAGGATATTATTTTTATTAGTCAGGCAACAAACATTTATTCAGCGCTTACTATGTGCGAGGCACCATGCCAACTGCTGAAAATAAAAAGTAAAGAACAGTCCTTGCTGTTGATGGAATCCTAATAAAGCTGCCTCCAGCCCCAATATTCTAACTTCTTTATAGGCCCCACTGACCCAGCTAGGCACTCAGCTCTACCTCCCCCCACCTCCCAATATCCTAACTTCTTCATGTGTGCCTCACTGCTCACTAGAACAGCAGGCATGTCCATGTGATGGGATCCCAGCCACTGCCTCTACCTAGCCACTGCCCCCCAGACCTATTCCTCGTATTTCTCATGCAAACTGCGGGTGTGTCCACATATTCAACCACAACCACATCCACCTAGCCTTAGACAGGACCACAATAATCAGCCAATCAGAAAGCAGCACCACCAGGATGTGGACCCCCAAAACAATAGAAAGGATTTTCCCTAAGTAGGCACCTGCAGTAATAGTAAAGAACTGACCTAGAGTGAATTTATGAAGTAGGGAGGCTTATTATAATAGCATTATCATACCTACTCCCCCAATGGGGTTTTCTGTATGCATTGTAGGTAATCTCATGCCCAGTTCCACTGGGGCTGGGACCCCTTCCCTATTACCTAATCCCTTCACAAACCCCTAGGCTGTCACAGAGCCTCATGCCTGGACCAGCGCCGTAGCCTCCCCAGGGATCCCTGGTCCCCAACCCCCAACCAAAGCAGCTTCCTGCAGCCCCCGGCACTACAGACTCCCTTGGGCCCCCTATACCCTATACAAATCCATCTTGCTTTCTGTGAAGTTGCTGGTTCTTCTTGCAACTTAACCCACTTCATGAGAGTCATCAATCTCAAAAAATACCTATACTTGGATGAGAGGTGGTCTGACTCTGAATTCTTTGAGATGGCTCCACCACAACACATCATGAAACCGAAATAGTTTTTGGTGTCCATGGGTGGGCAGCGCCTAAACCACAACACCGTGGAGAAGCCCACAATCTGATGGGAATTATTACTGAGGAAGAATGCCCTCAGTAAGTGGTGCTCTCTTTCTTCCCTACATTTCTCTGAGGTTGCCTCCTCTATGGTCAGTCTAGATGCTGTCCCTTCCCTCCAAGCCCCATCATCCATTCAGCCTCTTGTTTCTTCACAGGTGGATTGATGGTAGACATTGTTCTAAGACTTGTTGCTTCCCCAGCCTCTGTCGAGCTTCTCCTTCGGGGTTTTTAGGGTTGGACTACATTTATTATTTTATACATATTTGCAGGAGGTTTGTCAAATATGACCAACTTGGTCAATAGACACTTATTCAGAGCGTACTGTGTGCCAGGCACTGTGCCAACGGCTGAGAATTAAAAAGAAAGAAGAGTCCTCAGTTGATGAGCCCACAGGCAGACCACAGTGTACAAAGAAGAGACATTTACTGATGATCCACAGGGAGAAGGCACTCGATTTAAGGGGGCGCTGAGGAAGCCCTTCTGGACAAGATGGAGTTTTAGCTGGAACTTGAAGGGTGCCAGGGAGGCCAGGCATGAGGGGCAGCCCAGGGCCCCGTACCCGCTGAGCCCAGCAGCAAGGAGACCCAAGGGTCCGTGACCGGGGCGGGGGGGAGGGGGGAAGGGGAGGGGACGAGGTGCTCAACACCATGGAGAGAAGGAGACAACGCCGAAACAGTCAGGAATGGAGCCAAAACAGAGGGTGCAAAGGAGAAGAGGTGGCAGGTTGTGGCGGGGGCTGGGGGAGGACCTTAAACAGGTGGCTGCTTGCAAACGTGGCCTCGGGCACTGCCTGGCCGGGGCCCTGGGCTTAGCCTCAGCCTGCCTCACTTTGCCACTGGCTAAAATGGGGACAATGGTAGCATCGACCACTCACGTGGTCACAAGCTCTCAAGTCGGCCTCCTATGGTAGGCACAGTCGGAAGCTGTCTGCGCTTCGGAGCGAAGGGCTCCACAACGAGCAGGGCTGGTAACGGATCGCCTTGGCCCCGCAAGGAACCACGTTCTCCTGGTAGTCGAGGTGGGCCAGTGGGGATGGGGAACCAAGGGAGTCTGTAGAGCCGGGGGCTGCAGGAAGCTGCTTTGGTTGGGGGGCGGAGACAAGGGAGCCCTGGGGAGGCTACGACGCTTGTCCAGCCACGAGGCTCTGTGACAGCCTAGCGAAAACCCTGGGGAGGTGCACTGGGGCTGCGGTGGTGGAATGAGGGCTGCAGACTGGGCAGCCCAAAAATAGGGACCCGAAGGGGCTGGGTCTCAAGAGCGCCCTCGCTTCTGATTGGTTCCATGGCCTCTCTCCGCCCCCAACTCCCAACGGAAGGTGTGGCCAAGGGAGGGGCTAATTTTGGCGAATTTGCTCCAGCCACCGCACTCTCCTCCTTCCTTCCCTCAATCCCTCCCTCCCTCCTCTCAATCTCCAACCCCAGAACTCCCCCTGGTCACGACAAAGGGCTCTGGCCAGCTGGAGGCTGAGGACTGAGCAGAGCAGAGGGCCAGGAGAGTCTGAGAGCTCCCCAGAGTGGAACTGAGGGCGGAGCGGAAGTGACCTAAGAGACAGACCCTCCGCTCCGTCCCCCAGCCCTTTCCCCAATGGCAAGAAAGTGTTCTCCGAACACGCCTCCTTGGTTTCCATGACAACTGATGCCTGCGGGCACGCTCCTTGTACAAGGACTTGTGGGAAAGGAAGTCCCAAGGCCAGGAGAACTACAATATTTACACATATTCCAGCACCACCATCGCAAAGACCAACAGACAGGCCTTTCTGGGAAATTAACACAGGCCAACAGACAGCGCGCTGACATCACAAATATTCTATCTCTCAGGCCTCCCCACAAGCAAGTTCCCCTGGCCTGCTCAAGCCTTAAAAGGGAGAATGACTTAAGACAAGTGAGTGGAGGATGAAATGGTGTGGGGAGAGGCCTGGAGACCAAAGAGCAGGCTCTGGTAAGAGTCCAGTGTGAGGTTCCCAGGGCCTACACTATGGAGGGCTGGGTCTCTGGACAGAGGGGACACATGCAGGCAAGAGATTGTGTAGAAAAAGAAAGCATCCCAGTATGGCAACAGATCTCATGTGTGTGCTAAGAGAGAACATTCAGAGGGAACACCGACACTGCCAGCCTGGGTGACCTAGGGGATGCTGGGATCCTTAACACGACTAGTCAGGTTCAGAAACAGGGAAGACTTTGGGGGTGGGGGAAAGATACTGAGTTATCCTGGGATATAGTGAGAAAGAGAAGCCTATGGGACATCCTGCTTAAAAAGTTCTATTTTCACAGTTATAGGTTCAGGAGTGGAGTCCATGGCATGGAATGAGACCCCCAATTGAGAGAGCCTAGAGAGAGCAGAGAGAAGGAAGGCCAGGCCAGAGCCTTGGAAAAGTCTTTCAGATGGAGTGAATGCCATGAATGCTGACCCAGCAAAAGAGACAAAGGAGGGGAGAGTGGTTATACAGATAGGAAAGGGGACCAAGAAGGTACAAGGTCATGAAACTGCCAGGAAAGAGAGGATAAGGCCCGAGAACAGGCTACTGGATTTGGACCTTTGGGGAGGGCACTGGCAATAACCACTGAAAGAATCAGTAACAGTCTCCCAGGAAATGCCACTTTGAAGACCTCCCCCAGCTGCTCAGTCATCAAATAAACCAACATTTATTAAGTGCCTACTGGGTGCCAGGCACTGTGTTAAATACTGTGGATATAAAGGCATAAAACACAGGTGCTATCTTGAAGGAGCTCACAGTGTCTAAGATGGAGACAACCTAGAAATTGAATGGTATAAATGAGACAGAAAGCAAGGCTCCAACAGGGGAGCTAGTGCTGGGTACTGCTGGGTAGCACTGGCATTAAGGCGACCAGGAAAAAGATCCTTAGAGAAGGGGTGACTGGAGTGGTCCCTGAAGGAAGCCAGGCACCCTCCAAGGTTGGCTCATGTAACTCTTTAGGGATCTGGAGTGCACCTGGTCATCTCCAACAAACTAGCCTGTGTTTCTGCCTTTCTAGGTCTACTCATGTGCTTCATTCAGGGCCTGGCACACAGGAAGGGCTCAATCCACTGTGATTTGTGATGGAATAGCTACTTCAACTCTGTTGCTGTGATCACAGAAAAGACTGGAGAAATAATCTGTCTACACTATGATCTGAGATACCATTTCAGGAAAGAGGACAATGCTGCTTGCCTGGGGAAGACTGGAAGTGAGGAACATAGGGAGCATGCAACTGTAGCGACTCGAAGAAATCAGTGGCCAAATCTCATCCTATCTCTAGCCATCTTCCCACAGGTGCCCTCCATTCCACCGCTTTCCACCCAACTGCTTTCAGGTGACATTATGAAAAAGCCTCCTATTTGGGTCTCCTGCCTCTAGTCTCTCTCTATTCCAGTCCAACTTGCACAAGTCACTAAAATG
>CM053622.1:2620128-2652023 GCA_028646595.1 Phalanger gymnotis
CGGACTGGGCTTAAATCTTCAGCAGGCTCTTCACTCCTGCTCTGATCAGCCACTTAATTCCTCCCATCAGGTGGGCCTGGGGCCAGAAGCAACTGCAGCCGTAGTTCTAAAGCTGCCCCACCTCCGCTGCCCCAGGGGTGGTGGCCGAACCGCAAACTCCGTCCTGTCCTGCAGCTTTTCCCACTAACCTTCTCTGTTGTCTTTGCTGTTTGTGTGTTGTGAGGTCTGGTAGGTGCCACGGCTTAGTAATTCAGGATGCTAGGGCACTCTCCCTTCGGCTCCTGGTGTTGTTGGTCCGCGGTCTGGTCGGCCCACGCCAGGTGCGCTGGGCTCTGCTTGGCTCAGCACCGCTTCTCTCAGCTGGGAGCTGGGAACTCTGTGCAGGACAGACCTTACCCAGAGACCATCCAGGCTATCCTGGGCTGGAGCCCTGCTTCCCTCTGCCACTTTGTGGGTTCTGCAGCTCTAGAATTGGTTCAGAGCCATTTTTTATAGGTTTTTGGAGGGACTTGGTGGGGAGCTCATGCCAGTCACTGCTTTCCAGCCGCCATCTTGGCTCCGCCCCCGACATGGGCTTGTTTCAAGGGCATGACCAGGTGTACACCAGTTCCATGTGGTGTATGAGCTGGCTTTGGGGGATCCCTGGCTTCCTTCAGGGACCAGTTCTAGTCACCCCTTCTCTAAGGAGCTTTTCCTGGTTCCCCTTAATGTCATTGCCACCCACATCACACCCCCTGATGGAGCCTTGCTTTCTCTATCTCATTTTTACAGTGCTGTTTGTAGGTTGCCCCACCTTTGGACACTGTAAAGTCCTTTGGGATAGCACCTGGGTTTTGCTTTTCTTTATATCTTCAGTGTTTAACACAGTGTCTAGCACCCACTAGGCACTTAATAAATGCTAGTTTACCTCACTGTACTCAGCACCTGGGGGAAGGTCTTCAAAGTGGCATCTCCTGGGAAACTATCTCTGAACCTCTCAGTGGTCATTGCTAACTCACTTCTCAAATATCCAAATCCAGTGGCTTGTTCTCAGACCTCATCCTCTCTTCTCTGACAGTTTTATGACCCTGTTCCCTCTTGATCCCCTCATTCTACCTGTCTGACCACTCTTCCCTTCTCTGTCTCCTTTCCTGGGTCAGCATCCATGGCATGCCTTCTCTCTGAGAGGCTTGTCCAAGGCTCTGGGCTGGGCTTCTCTGTCTAAGCTCTCTCAATTGAAGATTTCATTCCATGCCATGGATTCCACTCCTGAATCTACAACAAATAAGACCTTTTAAGCATGGTGTCCCATAGGTGTCTCCAACTCATCATATCTCAGGATAAGTCAGTATCTTCCCCCAAACTCTCCCCGTTTCTGAACCTGGCTATTCTTGTTGAGGATCCCAGCATCCTCCAGGTCACCCAGGCTGGCAGCATCATTGTTTCCTTTGGATGCTGTCTCCGTCTCAGCCCACATATAAGATTAGCTCCCAACTTGAGAGATTTCTCTTTCTACACAGTATCTTGCCTAGGCATGTCCCCTCTCTCCAGTGACCCAGCCTTTCTCCTAGTGTAGGCCCTAGTCACATCACACTGGATTCTTACCAGAGCCTGCTCTTTGGTCTGCCAGCCTCCAGCTTCTCCCTGCTCCAGTTAATCTTCCACTCACCTGCCAAAGTCATTTTCCTTTTTTAAACTCAAACCATCTCCCTTAAGCACTTGTATTCTTGCTGTCTGGATGGGATTTTTCTGAGCTCCCCTCTATTGGTATCTTCAGTACAATGACCGTTTTCCAATTTCCTCCCTCCAATTTTTCCATTTGAAATTCACATTAAATTACAAACTCTGCACTTTCCCTTACCTCCTATCATGTCTAGGACACTGAAATATAATTCTAGCACAAGAACATTTATAAAGGCCTTTTTGAAAATGCTATAAAGCAAAAGCTCCAAGACAGAGGAGAATGATATTCAGGAAGCATTAAGAGCTAATCTGGCTTCATATTCTGAGAGAATATTGGCCTACTGACAACAGAGGAGATTCATTTGGAGTCAGCATGTAGCTGACTTGTAGGTTCTGCCTTTAAAACCCTTTTCATGATCTCATTTCAGTTCCAACCAGCCCTTGAAGAAGGTACAACCATCATTATTGAGGCTCAGAGCAGATAAGTGACTTGTTCATAAGTATGCTGTAGGTTTGTCCTCTTGACTCCAATCTAGCATCTTTCCCATGATCCCACCACCCAGCCTCTAACTGAGGTAGTCACCCAGTCTCTAAACTGAGGTGTTTCTTAAGGACTAAGGACTCTGTCCAATAGCCATAGTGCTGAGAAAAGGGAATACAAAGATGGCTAGTCCTTGCTCTCAAAAAGCTTCCACTCTGATGGGGGAGGCAACATGCAAACAACTATGTACAAACAAGATACAGGAAGACAAAACTGACATGGAGATCCTCAACAAAGGGCAGATGTTAGCTTTAAGGCTTATAGGCCAGGGAAAGACTTTTTGTTGAGGGTGGGGTTTTAGCTGGAACATGAAGGGAGCTGGAGAAATCAAGAGGGAGGGAATTCTAGGCATTGTGAAATACCTTGTCAGGAAGTGGAGTATCAAGTGCAAGGAACCTCAAGGGGGCCAGTGTGGCTGATTGCAGAGTCCATGGAGGGGAGTAAAGTGTAGGAATATGGGAAAGGAAGGAGAGAACCAGATCAGGAAGCACTAACAGCCAAACTGAGGATTTTGCATTTGATCCTAGAGGAGGTAGGGAGCCCCTGGAGTTTATTGAGTAGGGTACTGACATGGAGAGACCATTTTACAGGGAAGGAAACTGAGGTTCAGAGAGGTTACGTCCTACCCAAGATCACATGGCTGCTAAGTGTCTGAGGCATATTTCAAACTAGGACTTCCTGAGTCTAAGTCTAATTGTCTGCTTTTCCACCTAGATCTTTCTCCATTTCTGTTTCAGAAATGCTAGCCCCAACAATAAGATGAGAAAGAAATTAATAGCATAAATATAGATAAAGGGAAGATAAAACTAAGCCTATTTGCTGATGGCATAATGGTTTACTTGGAAAATCCTAGGAAGCAGCTCATACAAGTAGGCAAAGTTGTAGGCTACAAAATAAGCCTTCAAAAACCTTCAACTGCTTTTCTACATCATAATAATAGAATCTAAGAAGCAGTAATAGAAATGGAAATCTTTTTAAAAAAGAAGTGGGCAGCTTTCAGAGATTTGGTGTACCATACCACATTTACTCATCTGGACCAGAACACTTGGAAACATTAGGATTGATTTGATGAAAATTATGGGGAAATTCAGAAGCTGCTGAATGAAAAACAAGAACTCTACAAGGTTTATCAGCAGGATAATTCATTTGACTCTAAAAAGGTGGTGTTTAACTCCATCAAAAGTAAAGCGCAAGTGAAGCTTATAGAAATTCAGTATTCTTGGCTCAACAAGAAGGCAGATGAGTTTTACCTTAGTAATATAAATCCAGAACACTTGTATAATGCCCTGAAGGCTATTTATGGGTCAAAGATCTTTGGTGCATCTCTACTCTTCAGCACTGATAAAGCATCACTGATCAGTGATAAGGACTTGGTCCTGGAGAGATAGGTTGAATACTTCCATGGTATTTCAATAGACCATCATCAACCAATGCTAAAGCCATCAACTGTATAGCTCAGGCTGAAGTCAACCCTTCTCTAGCCATACCTTCAACTGAAGAAGAAGTTTTGAAATCTGTCAGTCTGGTAGTTGTGAGGTGGAATCTCACATCTGCCCATTCGGGGCTGGCTTCCTCATCTGCAAAATCAGGGGGCTGGGCCTCCCTTCCACATCTAAGTGTATGATTCTATAGAAACAGGAGGACCAGCCAATGAGAGGCCCTTTCTTCTGGCTGCTCAAAGATGAACTAAAACATTATATAATTTCAGCAAAGAAAATGAAACATTTCAAAACATTTAGGACAGTGGTGTCAAATAGAAATGGGAGCAGGTGTATTGACTTTGTGATGCTCATTTTCACAAGCAGGCCAGATTCCATCAGAGGTAGGTGGAATCTGAGCACCTTCATGGAGGCAGGATGAAACTTATATACAGGAAGATTGTGGGAGGGATCTAGGGTGGTCCTGGGGTGATGAGAGGAGGAGTTTAGGGAGACTCTTGAGGAGGAGTCTAAGGAGGATCTTGATGGGACTGGGGTGAGGGCAGACTCCAGGAACCAAGAGAATGGATTAAGGGTGGGAAATAGCTGAAGGCTACCTGGAGATAACAGACAATGTAGGGCTAGGCTAGTTTAAGGTAATAGATTTAGGCAGACACTTTGATAGGATCTGGGGTGGAAACTACCCAGACAATGGAGGCTAGGTTGAGAGTAACTTAGCCTAGAGATTTGGGCCCAGCAATAATGAAAGCCTTATGGCCTCAGGCCATAGTGGGAAGATTCAAGGGGAGTTCCAGGGGTCTCCCACAGTCTAAACCCCATCAGACCCAGTTAGGAGAGTTGTATGATTGTCCTCTGTCTTCCTTTAACAGCATATGTGTACCAGCTCAAGTGAAATGGTGAGGATGATAGAAAGTTGAGGCTTGGTTTGGCATAATCAGTGAAATGTTAAGGGGTCAAGAGAGGAGAATGTAGAATGAAATTGGTTCACTAAGGAGGTAAAGATTGGGAAAAGAGGAGAGAGTGGTTAATACAAGGGAGATGACCTAGGAGAGAATTGAGGGGTCAAAGACTGGAGGTCATTGTGTGCATGAGGAGTAGAGATTTGTAAGGGAAAGTTGTGAGTTTAAGAGGTCTAATGCACATACAGTTTGAGGTGTCAAAGAAGCAGTTGGAGACCAGAGGTCAGCAGAGAGTTTGGGGGCACAGTAGGTAGATTTAAGAATCATCAGCATAGACATGATTATTAAATCTATGGCAGCTGATGATAAATTGTTTAAATAATTCAGGATCACAACCTTTTGGAGGAAAACAACTAACACAGTATTCTGTGTTTTAGGAATAAGTCTACCAGAAATAATTTTATTTAATTTAATATCAGTATCCAAGCCACTTCTAGCCTAGAGACATGTCCAAACTGGCACAGTTCCATCACGTCCTCCAACATGTCTCTCTACTCCAAGATAGTTTGAGATAACGTTTATAGGAATCTTGAAAAAGGAAAGGTCATCATATCTTAAAGTACAATTTTGGAGTTTTTTTTAAATTAGTCATTACTCAATTTCTACCCAGACCAATCCTACCAATTGTCTTCCAGAAGATGAAGAAGAGCTCTCATCCCAGCCTTCTATATCTATATCATTTCTCTGAATAGAGAGAGAGTGCAACCACAAGAGAAAGGTAAAGAGGAGATGGCCCTTAGATGAGTAAATAGCCCAATCACTTCAGGGGTGGGGAAGGCAATGAGCTAAATAGGAGATACTCTTTGTTTTAAGTATAGGTTACTAACCTAAATCGATTTCCCTGAGAGGGACCTTTTGTTTTCTCCATAACTTATCTTCAAACAGGGAAGTAAGGAGTTTTGGGGCTTTTTTTTAATTTTTGGAGGGGGGAAGGCAGGGCAATTGGGGTTAAGTGACTTGCCCAGGGTCACAGAGCTAACTAAGTGTATCAGGTGTCTGAGGCTGGATTTGAACTCAGGTCCTCTTGACTGCAAGGCTGGTGCTCTACTCACTGTGGCACCTAGCTGCCCAAGTCTGGAGTTTTAAGACAAGAGAAAATAATAATTTTTCATATTGTCAGCTTTACTATAAAAAAGTTGAAAAATGTTCCCACAATTTCCCCTTTTATGCTATTTTTATAATTTATTCAGCATTTGATGTTTTTGTTCAGTCATTCAGTTATGTCTGACTCCTAATGACCTCATGGGCCATGGCATGCCAGACCCTTCCATCCTCCATTATCCTCTGAAGTCTGTCCAAGCTCACATTCATTGTTTCCATGATACGATCTCTCCATCTCATTCTGTGAAGTCCCCTTTTTCTTTTGCCTCAGTCTTTTCCAACGTGAGTCTTTTTCCATCAAGTCACATTTTCTCATTATGTGACCAAAGTATTTAAGCTTCAGCTTCAGCATGTAATCTTCCACTGAATACCCTGAATTGATTTCTTTAACTATTGATGGATTTGATCTCCTTGCTGTCCAAGGGACTCACAAAAAGTCTTCTCCAGAACCACAACTCAAAACTTTTGCTTCTGTGTCTCTCAGGTTTCCTTATGGTCCAGTTCTCACGACCATACATCGCTACTGGGAAAACCATAGTTTGACTATGTGGACCGGTTGAGGTTTCATGGTTTGTTGTGGGGGTCATCTCAAATGAATTCAGACCCAAACCACCTCTAATTTAAGTATAGCCATTTTTTGAGATTGACACCTCTCATGAAGTGGTCTGAGTTCCAAGAGGAACCACAACTTACTAAGACAACACAGGCAAATTTATAGTATAACGATGCTGATTACACAACAGGAATTATGGATATTAAAAAGGCAGGAGGGATTTGTTAAGGAATTAGGTAATGGGGGAGAGGTCCCTTCTATGATTCAGAGGTCAAATATCCTGGTCGTGCTGCTTTATGATTGGCTAGCTATTGCAATCTTCTCTGGTCAAGATGGATAGTTAGGTATTGTGGTCCTGTCTTGGGCTCAATTGATGATGTGATTGTGGTTGAGTGTAAGGACACACCTGTTCAAATATGTGAATTGGATCTGGGGGCAGTGACTATATTGAGTCTGGGGACCTGTGGTGTGGTTAATGCCAGATTGTGTGGTTAAATTAGGCTGTGTTTGCTGTTCAGTGGGGCCCATAAGGAAGTTAGAACATTGGGGCTGGAAGCAACTTTATTAGGATTCCATCAGACCCTTGTCGGCAAGGTGATATCTCTGTTTTTTAGTATGCTGTCCCAATTTGCTATAACTTTCCAAGGAGCAAGTGTCTTTTAGTGTCATGACTACAGTCACCATCTGTAGTGATCTTTGAACCCACAAATATAAAATCTGATGTTGCTTCCATCTCTTCTCTATTTGCTAGAAAGCGATGGTACCAGTTGCCAAGATCTTAGATTTTTTTTTAATGTTAAGCTTTAAACCAGCTGTTACACTCTCCTCTCTCACCCTCATCAAGAGGTTTCTTAATTCTCTTGACTTTCTGCAGTCAGGCTGGTATCATCTGCATATCTGAGATTGCTGATATTTCTCCCAGCAAACTTAATTCCAGCTTTGGATTCATCCACTCTGGCATTTCACATCAGGTACTCTGCATACAAGTGAAATAAATAAGGTGACGGTATACAGCCCTGTTTCACTCCTTTTCCAATCTTAAACCAATCAGTTTGGTTCCTGGCCTGCATAAAGGCTCCTCAGGAGACAAGATGATCTGGTACTTAAAGCATAATGTATATTTGTTCATTCTAGGATCTAAATTTTATACTAATCAGTAGCAAAATACATCTCTCCAGTTGGTTGAAAATAAACACTTAGTTTCTAAATATGCTTCCACATTATGTATTCTATGCGTTTATAAACAGTATTCTGAGAAGGGATCCATAGGCATTACCAGATCTCCAGAGGAATCCATGACACAAAAGTGTCATGTTCTCAGGGTTTGCCATTGGTTTGTGTTCATGTAGGTGTTAGCAGGTGGCCATCTCTTGAATCCTACTTTGGAGAATTGTTTAGAATGAGGATTATAATAGGAGAATGAATTGATTAAGATGAATCTTTAATGTGTTATCCAGGAAGTCATGAAGAGAAGGGTAACTAAATCTGTTCTCTAGTGTCCTTTTCTGAGTCCTCATTCTCCTTGATCTCTCAGTAGCCTTTGACATTGGTGATCACTCTCTCCTACATGCTACTCTCTTCTCTTTAGGCTTCAGTACATCCCTCTCTCCTGGTTCCCCTCCTATCTGAGTGATCCCTCTCTGTCTCCTTTGCGGGATCCTCCTACAAATCATGCCCTTTAACCATAGGTGTCCCTTGGGGTTCTGTCCTGGGCTGTCTTCTCTTATCCCTCTATACTACTTTATTTGGTGTTCTTATCAGCTTCAGATCCAAACTCTCTGGTAACCTCTCGTCACACATCTCCAACTGCCTTTCAGACATCTTAAACTGGATTTCCAGTAGGAGCCAAACTCAATATGTCCAAAACAGAACTCATTGTCTTTCCTTCTGATCCTCCCCTACTCCTAACTTCCCTATTACTATAGAGGACAACACCATCCTCCCAGTCCCTCAGCTGTTTCTAGTGTCACATTATTGTGTCCTTGTATTGGTGTCTGCCTGGAGAGTTATCTGTCTTAACTCTACTCCAAGCTCTTTTGTACTGTCTTTCTGACTTCTGGGAAGGGTGTCTCTCCTTGGGTGCCATGGGCGGGTAGATAGTAAGAGGGATGAAAAAGAAACCCCCCTCCTTCCTCACAAGTGTGATTCCTTCTCAGGGGCCAGGTTCTTCCCTTATTCTTGACTCCTCCTAGACCCGCCTTAGAAATGATTGTCAAACTATCTTTTGCAATCACATTGTCAGTCAGTAAACGGTATGGACCTTCCCATTGCAGCAGAAAACAAAGTGTGCTTTTTCAGGAGATCATTGGGTGTGAATACCTTGTTAGTAAAGAAATGCAATTTTATCTTTGGTTTATGTCACCTAAAGTCATGGGGGAACAAATCCTTCTATTCACTAATAATGGATTAGAAAGGGACACATTCTCTAGCAGCTCTTCTCCAGACCTTTTCTGAATCACATTATGATGAAAAAGAGATAGGGGTAGATTGTCAAAGAGGTTTGTTCAGTTTTTGTACAAAGGTTCCATTTTGGTTTTCCAAAAGTCATCTTGAGGATGCCATCCTTGGGGGGAGGGGTTTGGCTAAAAAAACATGTTCAGGAAATGCAAACATTCAATTATAGTAGAGCCCATTATCTCATGAGTACAGTTTTTGTTGTTTTGAATTCCCATTTGTCACCGATGAAACTCATTTTTTGTTTTAGGCCATTCACTCAGCTCAGTGAGTTATTCCTGCAGTTGACCACCATCAACTTATATTCTCTCTACTTGGAAGAGGCCCATGCTTCTAAAGGCAGCTAGAGTATGCTCTGGGAAAAACCCCTCACTGGATTGAGAGTCAGGATGACATGAGTTCCAGTGTGATCTCAGGTACTTACTTAGCTGTATGATCCTACCTCAGTTACCTCATCTGTAAAATGGGAATACTGATAGCACTTACCTTACAGGGTTGTTGGGAGGATAAAAATGATAATATTTATAAAGCTTTGCAAACTTTAAAGTATTATATAAATGCTATTGTTGTTATTATAAGAGTCACTGCTTACTCTGTCTTCCAGAGGCTTTATCAGAATTTAAAGACAAATGATTTCAGCATTGATACCCAAAAGATTCTAGCACAAATACTTCTTAATCCTGAAAAATACCTATTCTTTGCTATCTTTACTGAATCCAGTTCTCTTCCGAATAATGCATACTCCCCACCACAAGCTGGAGGCTTGACTCGGGCAACAATTTCTGATGAGGAGTTTTGCTCTGTACTTCCCTGATGAGAGCACATAGTGTGATGTGTCAGCCTGAACCTGTCTTGGTGTGTGGCCTAAGCAATATGGCGGAGGCAAAGGAACAGCGATGAGCTCCTAGTTTGACTCAGTCACATCTGAGGGTCACATGTAGCTTAATGAAAATCCAGTCCAGCACCCTTGTTTGACAGTGGAGAAAACTTAGACCTAGAAAAACCCAAAGGCTTACCCAAAGTCACCCCAGTAGGAATTTGGAGAACTGAGATTCAAATCTAACTCTTCTTATTGAAGCCTACCAGCAGCTTCATGCACTCTGTGGAGAAATGCAGTGACAGGAGTTGGTGGAATCTGAATCAGAACTCAACTTTATTCAGGCTAGCAACAGACTTTTATACTGTTTCTGAGCCATTACCTCTTGCATTGTTTTATTACTTTACTGGAACATCCTGCCACGTAGCTCATGTAGCTCATGTAGCTTAGATATACCATGCTCACTATATTGAAACATTCCTGATCATTCCCATGCAGATGCCCATACTGAAACATTTCTGTTCTTTCCCATGCGGATAACAGCTGCAAGGATGGTTCCAGACCTACGACCTCTTATCTTGTATGGTCTTGCCTTGCAAAGACCTTGCCTCAGATGGCCTTGCCTTGCACAGGCCTAGGAGGCTTAAATAAGATATAGCTTAATCTCCACATGCCGTTGTGCACGTTCTCAAGGGTAGCTAGAACAGGATCAGGCTTAAAGGAAAACCTGTCATTTACCTTTCTCACCACGGACTATCTCAGAGCTCTCCCTCTATACCTTATGCTATCTGTGGCTTTGAATTTTAGTTTGAACACTGATGTGACCTTAGTTACCTCCACTACAGGCCTCTCAACTAGAAAGTGAAGCAGGTTTACCATCATGGAGAGTTCCCTGTTGAGTTGGTGCTTTTGATTGTCAGTTTTGGGGAAGGACTTTGGTGCATCATGGAAGATGGGTTACAGTCATCGTGGATGAGTTAGTTGTTTTGGACTACCTAGAGCTCTATTTTGTGCTTGCCTCTAAAATGGAATCAGATCATAAATTTAGCCTTTCCTTTCTTTTTGAAGGACACGTTAGAGTGCAGCAGAATTAAAAGCAGACTTCAGTCCTCAGTGGGGGTTTATACCATGGGAGCCGCAAATGGCTAACTTGGGGCCCAGGCCCACTAACCATGTGCTGTCACGGTTACTGCTGGCCATTGTCTATGCTGCTCCACGGTCAACTGCTGGGTATCTCCACTGTGTGTATTATCCCTGGGCTTTTCTCTACTGCCAACTTCATCTCTGCAGGCCTACCTGCTGCTCCTCTTGGCTCCCATTTGTTGGGATTCAGTGGCCAGAATGCCTTCCTGTATTAGGGAAGGCTCTTTACCTATAGCACCAGGCTTTACGCTGCTATAGCGAGCTAAGAAGCCGGCTAAACCATCAGAATGCTCCCTAAACTTCAGACCAAATCAGGCCACCTCGTACTTACCCACAGCCTTAAACTCCTGACTTGAGCTGGCCTCTCACCATCCAGCACTGTCTTTGTGCCTGGCCAAATCCCTTTTACTTGAGAGTACCCCTTTTGGCCCTACCTTAATCTCAGTTTTCTTCCTAAGCATTTATCTAATTAGAAAGCTTACACCCTCTCAACAAATCTGTCTTCATCCTAGTATTCACATACATCTACATAGGATCACAGATTCACTCCTGGAATGGACCTTGGATGTTATCTATGCCAATCATTCAATTTTAGAGATGAGTAAATTAAGACCCGTGGAGGTGAGATGACCCGCTCTTGGTCATACAGATGATAAGTAGCAGAGACAGTACTTGGACTCCAGTCTTCTGTCCCCATATTGACTGTTCTTTCACTGAACCACTTTGCTTTTCAGAGATCATAGGAGCAGAGATAGAAGGACTCCATAGGCCATCCAGTCTAATCCTATCATTTTACAAGCGTGGACAAACTGAGACCCATGGATGTCATTCTACACACAAGGTCACACAGCTAATAAGTATATGAAATGAGATTAAAATTGAGTTTTTCCTCACTCTGGAACCAGTGCTTTATCCACCACATTGTAGTATAGTGGAAAAAGCACTGATTTGACTCAAAGACCTGGATCGAGATCCCAATTCTGTTACTTCTGTTGTGACCTTGGACAAGTCACTTAACCTCACTGGGTCTCAGTTCCTTGACTGGTCAAATGAGGGAGTTGAGCTATATGTTCCTGAGGTTCCTTCCAGTTCCAGATCTATGATTGTCTGTATGTATCCAGCTGATGCCATGGTATACAATACTTGGACCAAGAGACCAAGGACATGAGATCTATACAGAAAAAGAAAATGAAATCAGCCCACTTGGTGCAGCAAATCTTGTTTCTCTATCATCAGTGTTCCCATGAATTCTATGTGACTTCAAGAGCCCAAGACCAGTCTATGTTTTCATTAGGAAAGGCCATTGCAACTGCTTACTCACTTGTTTGGAAATCTCTCCCTTTGGGCATGGAAAACAGTCAAAGCAGCACGTGGGCTTTCCCTCCGGGGCTTTTCCTGAATAGGGCCACAGCTTTCACTGCACACAGCTTTGGGAGTCTGAAGAGTGATAAGAGAGAAAAGTGCTTGCCCAGTCTGGGTAGTAACAAGAGATGGAAAAATAGGTTGATTTGTGATATTGTTTTATAATATCATTTTGGGGATAGACAAAAGAACCTTCTTTTGTAGAAGAGCTTTGGGACTTCTCTCTAGCCCATAAACCAATGACCACAGGTAGTAGAATATTCCCTAGATCTGTGTTCAATAAATCTAATTTTTATTGGCTTTCATCAGTAGCTATGTGACATTGGCTGAGCTGTTCCTCTGCCCTGGCTTTCAGATTCTTCAGTTGAAAATGGACCACAAAGGTCCCTTTCAAGTATAACATTCCATTGTTCTAAATATAATCTTATTCATTCTTGTCCAAGACTTATTATTGAAAGCAAGGCAGACTACTGACCAAAAATAGCTACATTTTAATCTTTATCCATGAAGAAGGTAAGGCACAAAGAGCTGAAGGACAAGATGGAGTTAACTGTTCAATGGAGAGCAAATCCAGCCTTAGACTCTTGACACTAACTTAGCTGTGTGACCCTGGCAAGTCATTTAACCCCCATTGCCTACCCAAAAAAAGAGACAAATTGTTTGGGGCTCTTTAGAAATGCAGCTAAGTTTCTAAAAGCAGTCAGTCAAATCCATTGTTTGGTTTCATTAGGCAGAAGTTCAGGATAATTGAATGAAGTTGTTTTAGCTGAAGTCAAATTAATAGATAACTTTGGCAAAATGCAGCCTATGAAATATTCTACAATGTGGCAACATCAGCTTGACTGACTGCCATTTCTTCTTGAGGTTTTCTGGGAAGGAAGGGGAGACAGGTAGCAGAGGAAGATTTTCTCTGTAGAAATATGACTATGCATGAGTTAATAAGAATAGCTAACATTTACACAGGATTTTAAAATTAAAAATTTTTTTGTGTACATTCGATGACTTAATAAGATATGTTTCCATGATTGAAAGCCCCAAATTAACATTGAAATTATCCCTGACCTTTGATTCATACCGGTCCCACACTATGGCCTCCTTGTGAATGGTGAAATTTTGACCAAGTGGAGCATTAGGGATAAACTGTCCCACTTTCACCAGAGCTTCAGTCTCATTTTTAAATAACAAATAGTTCATGATGTCGTACTGAGCCTCAGAACTGCTGGAGTCATGCTCACCAGCACTGTTGTTAAACTGGTTGTTTTTTCAGAAAGGAGTGGAGCTGAAAGGGAAGAGAAACAGCAGTCACTGCCTGGTACCCAAGGACAGGGCTCTTCCCAAAGCAGGACACTGGGGGCTATGCAGCAGTTGCTAAGGCTCATGACCTGAAGCACGTGCTCTTATATGGTGGGAGTACTAAACATGCTGGTTTTTGAAAGAGCTCATCTAGAAAGTGGATTCTGTACTCTAAGGAGACACTTTTATATTTTCAGTACCAGTGACAGTGATTTTTCATTTACAGTAATAGGTGTTCATTTTTTTTTTATCATCAATGCAGTAGCATCAAGGTAAATTCTTTAACTTGAAAAGACTACAAGTCAAGACCAAAGTGGAGGAAGTGTTGGTGCATGATTTTTTGTTTGCAGGTGATTGTACACTCAGTGCATCCTCTGAAGCTGAGATGCAACTGTAATGGTAATATAAATTTGAAGATATTTCTCATCCATTAATAGGCCCGTGTGACCTGCTTATGCACAGGAAGCCTAAGTCACATGCATTGGGAGGAGCTTGCTGAACAAGTGGAACTGGAAGGGTGGAACAAGAAATGCTGAGAGCAAGTTATAACTGTGAGAGGAGAAGGACACAGGTAAGGAGTGAGTTAGGATTTGTGAGTGTTTGTGGGAAGGTCCCAGCAAGGGGGAAGGCTAATGTGTTAGCATGGCTCCCTGCCGTTATACTGGGTCTTAAGTTCCTTGCTGCTATGATGAAGTGGGCTTACTGATTTTGGTATTTGGTTGCTGCTTGGATGGGTTGGACTTACTGGTCTTGGGATTTGGTCCTCTGGTGTCTGAATAAGTGTCTTACTTCTACCTTCTGTACAGAGACTCTCTTATATTTTGCAACACAGAACTATACAGGCATATTCACAGTTATCATTGATGTTGTAATTATTGCCTTGCAATACAGCAATAGAGTGTGGATCGACACATTGTAACTTGACTCTACCATAGTGATGTCATTTTGGTCCTCTTCAAGAACAAAGGACAACTGATAAAGAAAACCCAACTCAAGGATGGAGTATGTGTATTTCTGTGTGTGTGTATGCGCATCATGTTTCTGAGAGGTCCAGGCACAGAGTATCAGAAATGTATAAGCCTTCTGGTAGAAGTGTGTGCTGCAGACAGAAGACTTAATAAAACCACTCACCCTATTGGCTAGTAGGGCTCTTCAATAACGCTTATGTTGAGTTGTCTTGAACTAATTGACCTGCATTGCCACACAGGCCCAGCCAAGTCTATCATCATTTCTCAGAAAGTTGATGGTTCAGAGACTTCATCTGATAAACCTAGGTGACCTAGAGGAGAGATGGCAAGACTTTGAGACGGTAAAGCTTGATTTCAAATCTCCACATACTTACTAGGTATGTGCCTCTGGAAAAGATACAGTATCTCTGGGTCTTGCATTCTTCATCTGTAGAATGGGGATAGGAATAATTCCCACTGCATAATGTTATAAGGAACAGATGAGATAATATGTGCAAACTTTCTTGCAAGCCTAAAAGTGCTAAATAAATGCTAGCCATGAGTATTGTTGTTAGCCACAGGACTTTCAAGGCCAGGTGTTGCTGTACAGCTCTTTAAGTCTTCACTGCAGCCTATGGTGCTTGGAAGGGAGCATCACATTCAGGAAAGCACATTAGCTTATGATGTAGCAGTCTGTGTCCCCAGAGGGGCAGGGCTTTAGGAGCATATTTGAAAATCTGCCAACTTTTTCAACATTTGCAAATAAATATTTAGACAGCTTAATTTACATCTACATTGGTTCCAGAGGCCTTGCATATCCAGGGCCTTCTTGGGTCATCTCTTGTTACTTGGGGAGAAGAAACCCGGCTCATTGTAAAGAGGAACCACAAATCCCTCCTGAGTTCCAGTTGTAATTATGAGAAAGGTACTATGACAACTGTGCATATTAAAGATGTGGACAATGTTCTAGAGACTTCATGATAAGATGTCATTTAAAGAAAGAGTGTACATCATATGTCATCTCATGTTCTTCACATACTATGTTGCAGCTAGCCTATATTCTTTGCTATAGCCTCAACTCTGCATTATATCTCCTGCCTCCCTGTCTTTGCATAGGCTATTTCCCATAAAATACACTCATTCCACCTTTTAGATAAGGGAATTTAGACTAGACATTGCCTCATATATATTTTGTATTTATTCTGAATATATTTATGTATATACATATGTCTTTCCCAGTACACCATAAGCTCCTTCAGGCAGGACTCTTTATTATTTTGTTCCTCCATTGCATAGCAAATAGTAGATTTTTGCTAATTAATTTAGGATCCCTACTATGAAAACATATTAAATTTTTAAAATGCGTCTGAAAATATTAAGAAATAAGAGTTCTCTGGTCTACCAATGCTTTCCAGACTTATCCTGTTTGAAAATGAGTACAGGGTAAAAAGTAAAGGCCAGGATCCCAGGAAATGAATCACAAGTGATCACCAAACATAACTCTTTGCTGGGTAGGCTCATGACCTTCCTGCCTTTCTGAAGAGAGTGGTGCCAAGGCCCACCGAAGGGCAGGTAGATGAAGGCACTGACCATAAGAAGAAAGTCTTTCAGCCCTTGAGGCATCCAGTGATACAGGAATGAATAGGCAGTGACTACAGCCAGATCCTGATTGGCGAGAGTAACGAAACATTCAAATTTCAGTTTTTGACTTTACATGTAAAATACAGCAATCACTTCCAGCCCAGTGGAAATACGCAGATTGGAATAATGCTGCTGCTTCAAGAGATTCTTTATTCACACGAATCCAGAGCTATTATTTGACAGCGCTAACCTCAAGTTGTAGTTTAACACGTTATAACATTTTTCTGGTCCAAGATTCCTTGAAGAAAAGTCACCTCAAATTTTCTTAGGGGACAGAGATGTCTGAAAGCATGGGTAGACTTCTCTGGTTTGGATTATTTCTCTCTCTAGGCTAGAATACTTGGATTTAGGATAATGTTAAATTAAGCTGTTTCCAATAGACTGGTGTGTCAAAATTAGAGTAGCGTTGATAATTTTTCTTCCACTCTCACTTCCTTTAAGTCTCAGTTCAGGGGCCACATCCTCTGGGAAACTTTTTCTGACATCCTTCTCGCATGTTGGTGCTTTCTCCCACCTTAAATGATCTTGTATTTATCTATCTCTGTACAACTTTATCTTTCAAGTTGAACATAAGTTTAGCAAAGGCAGGGACTATTCATTTTTTGTTTATGTTATCCAAAGCAAGCCCATAATGGAGAAAATGCTGTAATTGGAGTCAGGAAGCCCCAGGTTCAAAACTCTATTCTAACACTCCCTTAGCACTCTGACCATAAGAGGTAGATAAAATAGATTGCACAACCTTTCCCCAGATCACAGCTTTCTTCCAAAGGCCAGGCACTCAGGTTTGTTTCATTGGACTCATTCTGGGATGGTTGACTCTTCCCCCACACTCATAGCCAATCAGTTGACTATCTTGCCATTTCTTCCTCCACAAATCCCTCATATCCATCACCCCTTTATGGCGGTGCATCACCTCTAGGATAAAATATAAATTCCTCTTGTTCACTTTTAAAGCACTTCACAATCTGAACCCAATAAAATCTTTCCAGCCTCATTAGACATGACTCTTCCTCCTGCTCTCTGCTTTCCAACCAAGGTGGCCTCTCCTTTGTTCCTCACACAAAACACTGCATCTGCCATCTCTGGGCCTTTGCTTTACCTTTACTACTTTACTTGCTTTACTACTTGCTTTACCCTCCCCACACCTGGAACACACTCTGTTCACTTCCTCTGCACTGAATCCCTTGCTTCCCATTACAATTTCAGCACCTCTTTCTCCAGAACATCTTTCCTGATCCCTCCCCTCTCCAAACTATTAGTGCCTCATTCCCTTACTTTGTAAGGATTATTTCATTCATTTTACTTGTATCCCCAGCATCTAGCACAATGCTTAGCACATTTAAGGCCTTAATAATTACTTGTTGAATTAGTTATGAATTAATTAGGAAACTCTAAGGCTATATGTTAGAGACAAATTGCCAACTATAGTAGGGGAGGAAGAACCCACCCTGATGCATTGATGTATATCTGGTACCTACCACAGTAGCTGGCACGTAGTAGGCACTTAATCTTACCTGCCATGGCTGAGGCACCCAGCTTTCTCCATCTCTTACAGATCTTCTCTCTGATGTAACCAGGAACATTTCATGGAAGGCCCAGGCCACAGCATGCACAGCATTATAGATGGTGTAACTCTGACCAGACATGGTCACATCAAAGAAGTGCAGAGGCAGAGCCTCCAAGGAGGCGTATGGTGAGCACTCTTTTTGCGCTTGCTTTTCAAGTTTCTCTTGGCCTTTGAATGCTGAGCACCAGAACTCCTTAAGTAAAATGTCCTCTGGATATTTGGCAGGATTCATTGTGCTAAGAAAGTGCTTGAAACCAGGAATCTCATTCCTCATTTGTAAAAATGAAAGCGATCCATGGAAAATGTAGCTATCATTTGAGTCAGGTCTCATAGTGATGTCCCAATGAGATGTAGTGATCCAGACCTTGCATAGTATGACATAAAGAGGCTGTGAATATCTAAGGATCATGAGGGAATCTGTATCACCATGAATGATGATGGCTCTGGCTGAGGACTGTATGATCCATGGCATGCATGTTTCTTGGGATTCTGTGTGTTGTCTCTCACTGACTGGGATCTTCTCAGTGAAGGCCACATGGATGCCATGTTTGGCCGTGTCTCTGCTTATATCCCAGAGAAATTCTTCCTCTCTCATATCATCCGTGGTCACCAGACCAACCCATGTCCATTCAACATGTACCAATAATTGCACTGTACCCTGGTGCAGAGAGGAGTCCCTATGAGCCAGCTGGTACAGAGAGGGAAACTGGGCCTTATCACTCAGGATGGAATTCAAAGGTCCATAGCTGATCTGTATAAGGAAAGAAACAGGAGGAATTTTGGTGGATGCACCTTTGATACTGTTGAGCAAATTTCAGCAAAGTACAAACTATCTTGTGTTAGAAGAAAGGTAGTGTATTTGAGAATTCCTTGCTTATATTTACAATAACACCTAAATTAATTTACTTATTCAGTATCAAATCAAACTACCAAAGAATTACTTCATGTATGTGGTAAAAAAAACCCCAATAATTAAATTCATTTAGAAGAACAAAATATTAATTATCTTAAAGGAAATAATGAAAAAAAGGAGGAGGGACATAGCAAATCTCAAACTGTACTACAAAACAGGAATCATTGAAACAATTTGGTATTCTGTAAGAAACGCGAGTTGTTCAGTGGAACAGATGAGCCACACAACATATTGAAGCAAATGGTCGTAGTAACTTAGTATTTAATAACCCTAAAGATCACAGTTATTGGAAATAAGAACTCACTATTTAGCAAAAACTGCTGGGAAAACTGAAAGGCAGTCTGACAGTAACTAGTTACAGACAACATCTCACACCATATACCAAGACAACCTCTGAATGGATATATTCCTTAGATGAAAAGAATGACACAAAAAATTTGAGGAGCAAAGAAGAAATACTTTTCAGATTGATGGATAGGGAAAGAACTCATGACCAATCAGGATGGAGAGGGTCACAGAAGATAAAATGGAGAATTTTGATCACATAAAATTGCAGAAACAAAACCAGTTCTGATAAAATTAGAAGTGAAATAGGTAATTGGGGGAAAATCTTTGTAGCAAGTTCTTTTTAGATAAAAGTCTCATTTTCAAGATATCCGAGGAATGGATTCACTTTTATAGGAATAATCTGCATTTTCCCAATTGATAAATAATTAAGGGATGCGAACAGGCATTTGTCAAATTAAGAAGTCCTGAGCCATAGGAAAAATCATTCAACTCAGGAATAATTAGAGAAATGTAAATTGAAGCAACTATGAGGTTACACCTCATGTTTATCAAAAGTTGACAATAAAAAAATGACAAATGTTAGAAGGGCTGTGGGAAAATAGACACATTATTGAACTGATGATGGCACTGAGGAATGGTTTTGCCATTCTGGAAAGTAATTTGGAACTGTGCTGCAAAAGTTATTAAATCATGCATACTCTTTGACACAAAGATAACACTACTAAGCATATACTCCGAAGAGATTTTTAAAAAAAGGACTCTACAAGAAAGTAAGAGGAAAGGGGATGAGGGGTGGGGTGGGGTGATAGAAGGGAGGGCAGACTGGGGAAAAGGGCAATCAGAATATATGCCATCTTGGGGTGGCGGGAGGGTAGAAATGGGGAGAAAATTTGTAACTCAAAATCTTGTGGAAATAAATGTTGAAAACTAAAAATATTAAATAAAGAATATGCAATGAAAAAGGAAGAAAGACCTATGTGTAGGAAAATGTTTATGGCAGTTCTTTTTCTGGTAGCAACAAACTGGAAACTGAGGGAGTGCCCATCAATTAGAGAATGGACGAACAAGGTATGGCATATGAATGTGGTAGAATATTATTTTTATAATTTATACAACTATAAAAATTTATGCAGTAACAGCAATATTGTAAAGATAATCATTTCTGAAAGACAGCAACTCTGATTAACACAATGACCAACCACAGTTCTGAAGGACTCGTGATGAAAAATGCTATCTACTTCCAGAAAGAGAACTGATGAACTCAGGAGTGCAGATGGAAGTATATTTTCTTCTAATTCATTTTTTCTCTTGCTTTTTCTTGAAACATAGCTCATGAAGAAATTTGTTTTGCATTTCTATACATATTTTTAATTGTTTTTAATTTTTCATGCTTTCTCAATGGGTGGGTGAGGAAAGAGGGAGACAATTTGTAACTGAAAATAAAATTCAATAAAAAATAAAACCAGTGGCACAAGTAGTATCTATAATTTGCCATGAAGGACAGGGAAAGATAAAGACCTGATTTGTTAGCAGTTAGGTGACACAGTGGGTAGAGTGCCAGGTCTGGAGTTAGGAAGACCTGAGTTCAAATAGTGCCGCACACACTTACTATTGGGTAAGTTATTTCACCCTGTTTGCTTCAGTTTCTTCATCTGTAAAATGAGCTGAAGAAGGAAGTGTCAAACCACTCTAGTATCTGCCAAGAACACCCTAAACAAGGTCATGAAAGGTCAAATATTACTGAAAATGACTAAGCCACAAGGGGGCTTTACTTGGCCATAAAGTCCATAGCTTGACATCACAATCTAGCACAATTGTTTTTAACATAATGTTATTTAACATAAACAGTTCTTACATTTATTCTGAATGTATTTGTTCTTTATTTACCTATAGATTCCCTTCCATTAGGTGAGTCCCTTGAGAGTAGGGATCATTTAAAGTTTCCATGAAGTCTTATATTGAATTCTGAAAGGTTGGAAGCAACAAAAGTTTGAAGTGAAACAATTTTTCAGCCAAAGACAACTCAGGAGATCAACAGGGAAGGTCTGTTTCACCAGGGTAAAAGTAGACCAGAGGGAAGTGCCACATCATGGCAAGGCAGCAGCAAGCCTTAGGGGTGGCTGCATAGGAGATAGTGGCTTCTGGAGCTCTCAGCCCACAGATGACAAGAGGGCTGGACAACTTGTCAGAAGGAAATTACAGGTGACCCTGTGCTGGCCCTGGGTGCAGGACTCTGTTGCATTGCCTATACACATTTCTGGGTCATGTTCCCAGGGCAAGTAGGAACACTAGCACAGTAGTGCTTAAGGCCACAGAGGAGAGGTGACCCTAGTCTCAGGGTAGAAAGGAGTGTTTGTGGTTGCTCACAGACCACAGCACAATCCAGGAGCGCAGGACCACACCTCTTCTTTGATCATATACCACCTTAATTTGGGAGTCTATTTTCCAAGACAAATTTCAGTAACTATATCAACACCATTACAAAACACTTTTCACACAATTAAAGTCAGATCTAAACACTTGGAAAAATATCAGTTGCTCGTGGGTAGGCCAAGCCAATATAATAAAAAGGACAATTCTTTTAAATTTATTTATTCAGTACCATGCCAGTCAAACTACCAAAACTTAAAGAACTAGAAAAAATGAAATTCAGTTGAATGAACAAAAGATCAAGAACTTCAGGGGAATCAATTTTTAAAATGTGAAGAAAGGTGACGTAGCAGTACTACATCTATAACTGTATTACAAAGCAGTGGTCGTCAAAGCAATCTGATACTGGTTAAGAAATGAATGGTGGATCAGTGAAATACATTAGGTCCATAGTAAACAGCAAATGAGCCATGGTAATTTAGTGCTTGATAAATGCCAGGATCCTAGCTTTTGGGACAAAAATTCCCTCTCTGATGAATATTGCTGGGAAAATTGGAGAGCAGTATGGCAGAAACTAGGTACAGACCAATATGACACACTACATACCAAGATACAGACACATGAGTTAGAAATAAAAGGTAATGAGATAAACAAATTAGGGGAGCATGGAACATACTGCCTGTTATATTTGTGGATAGAAGAACTTGTGAATAAACGAGACAGAGAACATTGGGGGGGGTGCAAAATGGATAATTTTGGTTATGTAAATAAAACCAATCTAGCCAAGATTAGAAGGGAAGCAGAAAACTTAGGAAATGTTTTACATCAAATTTTTCTGATAAAGGCCTTGTTTCTTAAAACTGACCTAATCTATAAGAATATAAAGTCATTCCACAATTGATAAATGATCAAAGAATATGTTATGTCAAATGATATAAAGGATCAAAAGCAGTTTTCAGAAGCGGAAATCAAAGCTACCTATGGTCATATAAAAATACTCTGAAACACTACTGATTAGAGAAATGCAAATTAAAACAACTCTGAGGTACAACCTCACACCTATCAGACTGGCTAATATGACTGAAAAAGAAAATGATAAATGTTGGATGGGATGTGGAAAAAATGGGACACCATTGTTGGTGGAGTTGTGAACTGATCCAACCATTCTCAAGGGGCATTTGGAACTATGCCTAAAGGGATATAAGATTCTGCATACCCTTTCACCCAGCAATGCCACTGCTAGGTCTGTATCCCAGGAAAATATTTGAAAAAAAAAAGAGGACCTATTTGTACAAAAATGTTTATAGTAGCTCTTTTTGTAGTGGTTAAGAATTAGAAACTGAGGGGATGCCCTCAATTACAGAATGGCTGAACAAGTTGTGGTATATGGTTGTGTGAACTTGGATGTTGGTCAAAGGAAACAACAGACTAGTAATAGAAAAATTTATATTACTTCTACATTAATTCTCACAAGCATAGCTAACAGACATACATGTATGAGATTGAGCCAGAGAATGTCTGACTCACTTGTTCAGGAACATGATCAGGTTTTATATTCTTTAGAACAATCACAATTCAGCATGTTACTCAAATTTGTGATTCCCATGTATGTTTAACCATAAGACAAGGATTTCCCTTAGTGGAATAGGGTTGTAAAGAATGTTGACAAAAGTCAGCTAAAACTACAGCCCAGCGTCTCTGTGTCTCATTACATTCCATAACATAGTATATACCCATAGAATATTAAGCGAGGTGATCTCTCTTGGGGTGAGGGTCTCATCTTTTAATGACTAACAAGGGAAAGAATGTCCTTAGATCAGTCTAATCTGACCTTCTTGACAGAGGTAAGGGTATTTCCTGAGTAAACTTTTAGAGAGAACAAAGAAGCCCAGGTCCTGGATCTTCATCCAGCTACTCATTAATTCAGGTTCTGGGTCTAGTTGAAATTAAAAATGATATAAAATAGTATAATATTTTCCACAGTTGAGATAGAACACTATTATGCTATAAGAAATGACAAACAGGGCCTTCTTCCCTCAGTGCTGATATCTTTCTGCTTTGTGGGAGCCACCTCTGCTCATGCAGTTCCCAGGTCAGCTTGGAGAGCACAAAGCCTAGAACCAGAGGGAATGGTCCCTGATACCCAGGGACTTTCATCTCAGGAGTTGGTGACATTCAAGGATGTGGTTGTGGACTTACTGAGGAGGAGTGGTGCCTCTTGGACCATTCTCAGAAAGAGCTGTACAAGGAAGTCATGCTAGAGAGTATCCAGAATCTGCTCTCCTTGGGAATGAAATCAATGTTGAAAAGCTTTCAGACAGAGCTCCATTATTGCTGG
This sequence comes from Phalanger gymnotis, assembly GCA_028646595.1. Classification (NCBI taxonomy): domain Eukaryota; kingdom Metazoa; phylum Chordata; class Mammalia; order Diprotodontia; family Phalangeridae; genus Phalanger; species Phalanger gymnotis. The sequence goes on from CM053622.1 coordinate 2,643,517, forward strand.
ACATCAAAATGGCCATACTGAACAGAAACTTATGAATATAATCAATGTGGAATGATTCACACTGACCTCCAACTTTACTGAACATCAGAGAATCCACACTAAAGACCAACCTCAGGAGTGTTGTCATTGTGATAGAGTTCTATTTACTATTATTAGCATATTTAACAGAAAGGGTTCCACACTTGAGAAAAAACTATGAATATAATCAAGGTGGTGATGCCTTCAGGCAAAAAAAAAATGCTTTCCCTGCTAACCCTGTCATGTTTTGTAACTGCCGTTTAGAAAACTGAATTATTTTCACCTTAGCCTATAGTTAAGAGGAAGTTGAAAGCTAAAAAAATTTGCCTCTAACTTATGATAATTGTAAGATTGTTACATGAAACTGGTAATGGATTACTATGTGTGTGGAAAGGAGGGGAAGGTGAAAGCCTTATTCAGACTGGTTCTGCCCACTCAGAGCAGTCCTCAGGGTTAGTGAATAGGCACAGCCCATAGCAGGTCTAAGGATAGATGGGATGGATAGGAAGCCCAGTCTCTGGGGTCCCTGTCAATCCCCCTTATTTTATAAACTTGAAAAGGGCTTATCTGTGTGAAATGGGTAAAAGTTAGGGAAAGTCATTTCCACAGAAGAGTTAATTAAGTTCTACAGAATAAGCATTTGAGTTATGCAGAACAATAATTGTCAGTTTGAACAAAGAAGGATTAAAAATCAGGATGAGGGTCCCTGGCCAATGGGAAGATTTTGTGGTTTTGCAGAAACCACAGAACCAGGATGTTAGGAAAACTGGTCTAAACTGGCCAGATAACTGTCAAGAGTTGAAGAGAAAACTGGGTCAAATGGCTACCATGCATGCTTAATTGGCTAATTGAATATTACCTCACACACTCCCAGGGAGGAGATTTCTGCCATTTTTGAACATGGCACATATGTTGGGGAGGGGGAACATACCAAGGAATTTCATGTTAGGGGCATACAAGGAAGATTGTGACCCAGAAGAGAGTGGACCAATCTGCTCTCTGAGGGGAGGTACCGAACTTATGGGGCATCAGTCTGTGCTGCTTTAGCTCTATAAAATTGCTGTTCCCTTTGGATTCATTGCCTCCTCTTCCAACAAAGAGTGAAGCCCACTTCTGGCCAGAAACACAGGTTTGCATCCTCTGGTCTCTTTCTCAAAGTTTCCTTGATACCTACAAAAAAAAATGACAAACAGGATAGTTTCAGAAAAACCTGGGAAGACTTACATGAATTGATTGAAAGTGAAGTGAGCAGAACTAGGAGAACATTGTATACAATAACAGCAACATTATATAATGATCAACTGTGAATGACTTAGCTGCTCTCAGGAATATAATGTTCCAAGAAAATTTTGGAGGACTTTTATTGAAAAATACTATTCACCTCCAGAGAAAGAATGGAGTCTGAATGCAGATTGAAGCATCCTTTTGTAAAACTATTTTTCTGGGGGTATTTTGGTGTGTTTTGTTTCACAACCTGACTAATATGGAAACTCGTTTTGCATGACTGCAAGTGCATAATTTATGTTAAGTTGCTTGCCTTCTCAGGGAAGGGGAAGGGAAGGGTTCAGTGGAAGAGAATTTGGAGCTAAAATTTTTTTTAAATGAATGTTAAAATAGTTCTTCCATGTCTTGGAAAAAATTAAAATATAACTAGTTAAGAAAAAGAAAATGGGGCTCACTACCTCCCTATCCCCAAACTTCTTCTCTGGACTTTCCTATTCCTCTTAAAATCACCCATTTACCCCTTCCTCTGACCCATTTTCATAACCTCATCTTCATCCTTGACTGCCTCCTTTTCTTTAATCTCTCCACATCCAATTCATAGCCAGTTCTTGTCAGTTCTACCTTTATAGCATTTCACTATTTATCTAGCCCTAACCTCTCTCCTGACCTCTAGTCTTACATCTCCAATTGCCTATTGGACATTGTGAACTGAATATCTCATAGATATCTTAAACTCAATAGGTCCCAAACCGAATTCGTTATCCCTGCCCCCACCCCAAACAACCCCTACTCAAAACTTCCCCTCTTCCTGATTTCCCTATTATTATTGAGGGCAATACCATCCTCCTAATCACCTAGGCTTTTAAACCCAGGTGTCATTCTTGGTTCCTCCCTCTCTCACATCTCCCTTCCCCAAACCTAATCTCTTGCTGTGAAGACAAAGTGGGACTTTTTACTGTTTTTTTCTTTTGGAGTGCTTCTCAGAACTAAGGCAATCAAGTGTCTTTGATTGAGTATTGCCTTTGTTTGTAAGAAGGCCCACACCCTTTTGCTAATTAGGTCACAAGAAGAGTGAAGCCCTTGGGTCCTGATAGAGGGGATGTGTGTGTGTGTAAATATATATATATATATATAGCCTTTGAACTCAGAATTGAGACTCGAAAATTGAGAACTCTCAGAACTGCAGGAGGTGAAGTTTTGCTTTGGGGGCTCACTCACTGGAAGAGGGTCATGTGATTTGACCAGACAAGACTCTGGGTAGCCATTAAGGAGCCCCCAGCTTTGAAAAACCCAGATGTTGATGCTTCTCTCTCTCTGGTAACTGTGTATGTATTGCTATGGTCAGACAAATAGAAGCCTGTCTGTTGATTTGTGTTTATTTGCTGTTTGTTTAATTTCTGCTTGTAATTTGTTTGTGTTTTCTTTGAAGTTCGGGGTGCTGACTTTTTGCGCTCAACTAAGTGAATGATATATGTATGTTTAATTAAAGAGAGATTGTAACCTCCTTAGAAAAGCATATCAAAGAACCTGTGCTAGCCGCCCTCCCATGTGCTTGTGTTATTGGTCTTACGCAGCCACAGTAGTGGCAAGTAGCATTGTTGTTACACTTGCCAAGTCTTGTTGATTCCAACATTGTAATATGTCTTGAACACTTTCCTATGACACTGCCACCACTCTGGCACACATTCTTATCACCTCACATTTGTACTATTACAATAGCTTCTGGTTGGTCTCCCTGCCTCAGGACTCTACCCACTCAACTCCATCCTCCACTCAGCTGCCAAAGTCATCTTCCTAAATATAAGTCTGGCAATGCCAGCCTTCTATTCAGTTAACCCCAGTGGATCCCTGTTACCTCCCAGGGTCTAACACCATATTCTGTGACTGTTGAAGCACCTTACAGCCTGGTTTCTTCCTACAGTTCTGGTCTTCTTACATTTTACCCCATTCTACATACTCTACATGTAGCACCATTGGCCTTCTTTCTCTTCCTACCACAAGGCCAACTCTCTGGCTGTCTCCTGCCTTTCTGTTTTTTACTGGACATCTGCCATGCCTGGAATGATCTCCCTCCTTGTCTTCACCTTCCAGCTTTTCTAGCTTCTTTTAAGTCAAATCTAAAACTTCACCTCCTATAATAGGTTTTTCCTGGTCCCCTTTAAAGCCATTGTTTCCCCCCTGAGATTATCTACAGTTCCCCCATATAATCTTGTATGTACCTAGTTGTTTGCATGTCACATCCCCTGTTAGACGGTAAGCTCTCTGCATGCAAGTTTCACTGTTTTGGCCTTTCTTTGTATCTCCAATGCCTACTACATAGTATGTACTTCAACAATTATTGTTTTGTCCTCTTCTCTCCACTCACATGGCTGCACCCTAGTTCAGATGCTCATTACCTTTCATCTGGACCATTGGAATGGCCTCCTAATTAATCTCTTCACTTTCAACCTCTGTAAACACAGACAGTGTGTTTTGTTTAACCATGTCTTGAACTACAAGCAGAGGCAGTGGGGTCTCATCTTTCCTCTGCTGCCAAGCACCTGCTTGGCCTTGAGAAAGGTGCTGCCCATGTCTGATCTCCAGTGTCTAGAGTTTGCAGTGTGATAGAGTTTGCTCTAGCTTATCTCTAGAACCCTTTGGCATGCCAAAAGTTGTACAATCAATTCTATCGTCAGTCCATAGTCTGGTCATTACTTCAGGACAGCTTCACTACTCCCAAGACTGAGTGGTCCGAGAAAGGCACAATAGGTGACAGGCTCAGTATCCCCACCTGTGGAACCTTGTAGAGGTCCTGAAGGGTTCCCATCTGAACAGACAGAGCTGCTGTGGCTCCTCCAATGACACCCACAGAGTTATCCTGCTCCCTGCAGCTGTAGTGAGGGATGAGCCGGCCCTGCCCAGACAGCCAGCCCAGGGAGCTCTCCAAGGTCCTCTCATCACTGTGGTAGGTGTTGTAGAGGTGGAAGCCCAAAGAAGAAATATTGGGTAGTAGATTGAGATTCTTGATGATATCCTCCACAGCAAATACCAGGGCTAGGACCTGCTGGTAATTTTTGTGCAGCCACCTGAGGGACAGAGAGTAAGAAACCAAGAACAAAATATGCAAAGACAATCCATCAGAATCAATCAACGAGAACTTATGGAGCGCTTAATCTGTGCCAGGCACTGTGTAGAATGGTGGGGAGCCAAAGAAAGGGAACATTCCCTGCTTCAAGGAGCTTCCATTCTAAAGGAAAGAAACAATGCGTGCATAAATATATCTATGCAAGAAAAGTTCAGAATAGGTGGGAAGTCACCTTAAAGATGAAAGCACTAGCAGAAGTGAGGGTGGGAGAGAGAGCTGGGAAAGGCATCTTTCCGGAAGGTGTCTTTTGAGCTTAATCTTGAAGGAATCCAGAGATTATGAGAAGTGAGGGGGACAAGATAGAGCATTCCAGGCAGGGGGACAACCAATGTAGACATTGAAATGGAAGTGTGTATAAAACATCACAGAGGGCGTTATTGGTAATTTGCAAAGTGCATGGAGAGAAGCAGCATACAAGAAGACTGGAAAGATGGGAAGGAATCAAGTTTAGAGAGATTTTGATTCCAAATAGATACATTTTATCCTAGAAGTAAATAGGGAGCCGCTGGGGTTTGCTGAGTGAGAGGACAAGGTCAGTGTTGTGCTTTAGAGAAAAGCACTTTGGCAGTTGAGTGGAGATGGGTAAGTCAGCCAATAAACATTTATTAAGTACCAACTATGTTCAGGCACTGTGATAAACACTGGAGATACAAAGAAAGACCAAAGACAGTGCCTACTCTCAAGGAGTTCAAAATCTTATGGGGGAGACAATATACGAATAACTGTTTACATAGTAATATACAGAACATATTGGATATAATCAATACACTTAAGGCATGGAGACCAATGAAGAGGTTGTTGAAGTAATCCTCACAGGATGTGGTAAGGAAGGAAGGCATTGAAGAAGGAAGGCATATCCAATCATGTGATGATCAAGCCTGAAGGTCCTAGATTTCAATCTGCTAACTCCATGACAGTTAACTAGGCAGCTCATATCTAACCTTCTGTAAGAGGCTTTCCTACTCTCTCCCACTGCTAGTGCCTCTGATATAGATAAATAGATGGATAGATAGATAGATAAATGCAGAGGCAGAGATAGAGATATATCTATATATACACACATACATATATACATACATATATGCATACATATATATGCATGCATACTTGTGCATACATATATATGCATGTATATTGTGTATATATACATATGTGTGTATACATACATACATATACATGCATATGTGTGTGTTTATACAATCTTGTTGTTTCCGTATGTTTCCCTAATTAGAGCTCCTTGAAGGTAGAGAGCATGTTTTTCTTTCTTTATACTCCCAGGACTAAGCACAGTACCTGACACATAGAAGGTGCTTAGTAAATGCTTGTTAACTGACAATAGTTTCCTCTCTGACATTCATTCCTTTACTGCTTTCTTTCTGCAATCCTATAACATTAATGATTATTTATCCCCAGCTAACTTACATTCTAGGCAGTTATAGGTAGTAAAATGAAGTTTTCCCTTTTTGGGACTTGAATCTGAAGTGAAGAATAAAATAAATGAATGCTAGTCTTAAAAAGAAATGATGGTGGAGTCAATGCCAATTTAGAAAAGTGCTCTTAATATTAGCTTACATGCCTGCTTTGGCATGTTAGGGTTCATTTCACAAGTCCCATCTTCATGGATTTTATTTTTAAGATTCTTTCTCCAGAGAAAGGATTCTGGAAAGATAGCAGAGTAGGTCAGCAAGCTTTTGGCTCTCCAAATTCCTTCCACAAAAAAAGACCATTGCCTCAGAGTTAACCATAGAGCAGCAAAAACAAACAAAAGTGAGCCAAAGCAGTTGTTTTCCTAAGATAACTTGAGAAGACCCCAGGAAAGACCTGACCTACAGGGGCTGAAGTTTGGCCTGAGTGAAGTACAAACACTTTCAGGCCCACTCTGGAGAATCAACAAACAACAAGCCCTGGGGGCAGCTGGCTTGGGAGGTAGCCTCAGCCTCAGGAATTTTCACCTCAGAGTGTCAGAGTCTGAAGGATGAGTAGGAGAAGACTGAAGAACTTCCAATATCTAAGAATGCCAAGCACAGCTGACCAGACTCATCCTGGGCTGCACCTATACAGGAGAAGGAGCTAGCACACACATGGTGAGTGCAGAGCAGAGGGTCAGGGACATGCTGGCTGTGGGCATTTGCAGGAGAGCAAAGTCTCTGGTTTCAGTTCCAGGGTGGAGAAGATAGCTGTAATTTGCAGCCACCAGGGGGACTGCAGGGAGCAAAAGAATCTATGGGACAACATGGCTGGGGGTCCTAGTCTTGGCTTGGGAGTGGAGAGGAGTGCCTAAGGCTGGCCCCTGGGACAGAGCCTAGAATATAACAAGGAGAAGGACTTGAGGCCTGGGTCATCATTCCCCACTCCTCTTGACTAGAACTTGATATAATGATAGCTGCTAAAAACAAAGATAAAAGTGAGTAAGCAAAAGAGAAAGAACCACACCATAGATAGCTACTATGGGGTTGTAGAAGATCTGGGTTCATATTCAGAAGAAGAAAATGGAGCTTAAAAAGCCACTCCTTTTTCAATGAGAAATGTCAAATGGTCCCACGCCAATAAAAAAAAAGTTCTCGGAAGAACTTAAAAAGGACTTTAAAAATGAAATAAGACAAATCGAATAAAAATTAGTTAAAAATAAAAGCAGTGAAAGAAAATCAAGAAAATTATGAAAAGAAAGTCAACCAACTGGAAAGAGAGAATCAAAAACTTAAGGAGAAAAATAATTCCTTGAAAATTGGAATTGGGTAAGGGAAAACTAATGATGTTATAAGACACCACAAAATAATACAAAATCAAAAGAATGAAAAATCAAAGAGAATGTGAAACATCTCATCAGAAAAACAACTGATCTGGAGAACAGATCAAGGAGAGACAATATAAGGATAATCAGATTACCTGAAACTTACAATAAAAAAAGAATCTTGATACAAAATTACAAGAAATTATCCAGGAAAATTGCCCTGAAGTTCTAGAACAAGAAGGCAAAGTAGAAATAGAAAAAATCCACCATTCACCACCTAAGAGAGATCCCAGGAGGAAAACTTACAGGAATATCATATTTTCAGTTTCAAATATCAAAATTTCAAAGTTCCCAGCTTAAGGACAAAATATTGCAAGCAACAAGGAAAAGATAGTTTAAATATCATGGAGCTACGATAAGGATTGCATAAGACCTCGTAGCTACTATGCTGAAGGCCTATAGATCTTGGAACACTACCTGGCAAAAATACCTTACTCAGCAAAGTTAAGCATAATCCTGAATGAAAAAAAAAATAGACATTTAACTAACTGAAAGACTTTCAGGTATTTGTGATAAAAACAGAAGAACTTCATGGAAAATTTGACATATAAGATCCAGGAGAAATATAAGGTAAACATTAAACACCAATTATGAGACTCAATTAGACCAAATTGTTAACTACTTATGTGTGAAAATGGTATTGGTATTTTTATGACTGTCATCATTATTTGAGTAGTTTGAAAAGAATGGTTTGGACTGAGCTGTGTATGATGGGGGTGATTCTAAAAAACTGTATGGAGAGATAAAAAGGAGTAATTATACAAATGAGGCATGAAAGGAAGAATTGATACAAAAGAATCAAGTTGGGGAGGTACATAGGGCTGGTACCTTATTCTCATTGGAAATGGGTTAAAGAGAGAACAACTTGTATATCTAGAAGGGTTTAAAGGTCTTCTAAATTTAGGAAGAAATAAGGGCAAGTGTCAGGGGAAAGGATAAGGAAGGGATTCTGAGAGGGGTAAATAGGTTAAGGAATAGGAGGGCAAGGTAGCTAGTAGAAGTAAATTAGAGCAATGAGGAAGGATAGAGTAAATGGTGTGAAGGATAATGAGGAAAAATAGAAAGGAGGTAAATACACAAGTAACTATAATTTAGAATGTGAATGGGATGAGTTTACCCATAAAACAAATGGATAGCAGATTAAAAATCTGAATTCGGGGGGCGGAGCCAAGATGGCGACTGGAAAGCAGTAACTGGCGTGAGCTCCCCTCCAAGACCCTCCAAAAACCTATGAAAAAATGGCTCTGAACCAATTCTAGAACTACAGAACCCACAAAGGGGCAGAGGGAAGCAGGACTCCAGCCCAGGTCTGCCTGGATGGTCTCGGGGTAAGGTCTGTCCCGAACAGAA
>CM053622.1:2652523-2672800 GCA_028646595.1 Phalanger gymnotis
CCCCACCTTAGGACCAGGTAAGCTGCCAGACCCCCTACAACCTCCAGCAGCACCAGTCATCACCCCCCTAGCCCATCCCCTCAGTACAGCATCAGACAGAGGATCCCCCAGGGGCCTCAGGGCAACCTCAGTGCAGCACAAAGCAAACAGCCAGAGCACATAGCCACTGGCACAAGAAGCCTGAGATGGTGTCCCTTCTACCACAGGAGCAGAGCTCAAATTTAAAAGGAAAACAAAACAAAACAAAAAAAGATGAGCAAAACAACAACAAGGATCTGACCATTGAAAGTTGTTATGGGGACAGGGAAGACCAAGATGCAAATTCAGAAGAGGACAAAAATGTCAAAACACCTATGGGCAAAACCCCAAAGAAAAATGAGAAGTGGTCTCAAGCCCAGAAAGAACTCATGGAAGAGCTGAAAAAGGAGCTTAAAAATCATATAAGAGAGGTAAAAGAAAAATTGGGAAAAGAAATGAGTGATGCAAGAGAATTATGAAAAAAGAGTCTACAGCTTAAAAAGTAGAATTGGACAAATGAAAAAGAATGTACAAAAGCTAACTGAGGAAAATAATACCTTCAAAGGGGAGGGGGGCAGAGCCAAGATAGCATCTGGAAAGCAGGGACTTGCTTAAGCGCTCCCCCAAATCCCTCCAAACACCTGTAAAAATGGCTCTGAACAAATTCTAGAGCTGTGGCACCCACAAAATAGCAGACGGAAAAAGGTCTCCAGGCCAGAAGAGCCTGGATGGTTGCTGGGAATGGTCTATCGCACCAGTGCTGGGAGCAGAGCACAACCCAGCGTGGGCCACGCCAGGACAGACCAGACACAGAATCAGCCAGCCAGAGTAGGCCTTGGGGCCATGAATCAGTGAGCTGTGGCAGTTACCAGACTTCTCAACCCACAAACACCAAAGAGCAGGTTAGAGGGAAACTGCGGGATCAAGTTCAGAGTGGTCCGGCCACCAGCCCTGGGGGTGGTGGAGATGGTGCAGCAGTGGCAGTGGCAGTAGCAGGAAGCTCCTGAGGTTGCTTCCAGAGCTCCAGTGTCAGCTGCTTTCTGAGTCCCTGGCTCACACTGTGGGAGGAATCTAGCAGCAGATCAGACCAGGAGTGCAAGGAGCGCTTTGTGGGTACAAAGGCAGGTTCTCTTGCTGTGCCCTGCTTGGATCTGTATTGTGGTCCTGGTTGGAGGTTCTTGGGGGAAGAGGAGCACTGCTGTGACAGAGTCTGGGGTGACAGTAGAGTAGAAGTAGCTTTGAAAACAACAGTGCTTGGACCCTGAATCTTGAGACAAAGTACTCTCTACTGTACAAGCAGTCATATCCTGACAAAAAACTCGAGGGTCAAGTAGTTGCCTGGGAACATGAACAGGCAGTGAAAATGAACTCAGACTCAAACTCAGAATCAAACTCAAACTCTAGATTCCTTTTTTGGTGACAAAGAAGACCAAAACATACAGCCAGAAGTAGTCAACAAAGTCAAAGAGCCTACATCAAAAGCCTTCAAGAAAAATACAAATTGGTCTCAGTCCATGGAAGAGCTCAAAAAGGATTTGGAAAAGCAAGTAAGAGAAGTAGAGGAAAAATTGGGACAAGAAATGAGAGTGATGCAAGAAAACCATGAAAAACAAGTCAATGACTTGCTAAAGAAGACCCAAAAAATACTGAAGAAAATAACACCTTAAAGAACAGACTAACCTAAATGTCAAAAAAGCTCCAAAAAGTCAATGAGGAGAAGAATGCCTTGAAAGGCAGAATTAGCCAAATGGAAAAGGAGGTCCAAAAGACCACTGAAGAAAATACTACCTTAAAAATTAGATTGGAGCAAGTGGAAGCTAGTGACTTTATGAGAAATCAAGATATTATCAAACAGAACCAAAGGAATGAAAAAATGGAAGATATTGTGAAAAACCTCATTGAAAAAACCACTGATCTGGAAAATAGATCCAGGAGAGATAATTTAAAAATTATTGGACTACCTGAAAACCATCATCAAAAAAAGAGCCTAGGCACCATCTTTCAAGAAATTATTAAAGAAAATTGCCCTGATACTCTAGAGCCAGAGGGTAAAAGAGAAATTGAAATAATCCACTGATCACCTCTTGAAAAAGATCCCAAAAAGAAAACTCCTAGGAATATTGTTGCCAAATTCCAGAGTTTCCAGGTCAAGGAGAAAATACTGCAAGTAGCCTAAAAGAAACAATTTGAATATTGTGGAAATACAATCAGAATAACACAAGATCTAGCAGCTTCTACATTAAGGGATAGAAGGGCTTGGAATATGATATTCCGGAGGTCAATGGAGCTAGGATTAAAACCAAGAATCACCTTCCTAGCAAAACTGAGTATCATGCTCCAGGGCAAAATATGGACTTTCAATAATATAGAGAACTTTCAAGCTTTCTCAGTAAACAGACCAGAGGTGAATAAAAAATTTGACTTTCAAATACAAAAATACAAAAAATTTGACTTTCAAATACAAGAATCAAGAGAAGTATGAAAAAGTAAACAAGAAAGAGAATTCAAAAGGGACTTACTAAAATTGAACTGTTATGTTTACATCCCTACACTGAAAGATGATATGTGTAATTTATGAGACCTTTCTCAGTATTAGGGGAGTTGAAGGGAATATGGACAGGGGGCACAGGATGAGTTGAATATGAAGGGATGATATCTAAAATAATGAAATAAATTTAAGGGGTGAGAAAGGAATATATTGAGAGAAGGAAAAAGGGAGAGATAGAATGGGGTAAATTATTTCACATAAAAGTGACAAGAAAAAGCAGTCCTGTTGGAAGAGAAGAGGGGGAGATGAGGAGGAATGAGTGAATCTTGCTCTCACCTGATTCAACTTGAGGAGGGAATAACACTCAATTAGGTATCTTACTCCACAGGAAAGTATGGGGAAGGGGATATAAAGGCAGGGGATGATAGAAGGGAGGGCAGATATGGAAAGGAGGAAATCAAAAGGAAACACTTTTGAAAAGGGACAGGGTCAAGGGAGAAAATTGAATAAGAGAAGACAGGATAGGATGGAAGGAAATATAGTTAGCCTTTCAGAACATAAGTATCATGGAAAGGTTTTACATGAGGATGCATGTGTGATCTATATTGAATTGCTTGCCTTCCTAGGGAGGGTGGGAGGGAAGGGAAGAGGGGAGAGAATTTGAAACTCAAAGTTTTTAAAGTAGATGCTTAAAAAAGTTGTTTTTGGCATACAGCTGGGAAACAAGATATGTAGGGAATGGGGCACAGAAATCTATCCTGCCCTACAAGAAAGTAAAGGGAAAAGGGATGGAGGGAGGGAGTGGGGTGAAAGAAGGGAGGGCTGCCTGGGGAATGAGGCAATCATAATATATGCCTTCTTGGAATGGGGGGGAGGGTAGAAATGGAGAGAAAATTTGTAACTCAAAATCTTGTGGAAATCAATGTTAAAAACTAAAAAATAAATATGATAAAATAAAAAAATTTTAAAATAATACCTTAAAAGGTAGAATTGGGCAAGTAGAAGGTAATGACTCTGAGACATCAAGAATCAATCAAACAAAGTCAAAAGAATGAAAAATGTAAAATACTTCATGAGAAAAACAATTGAACTAGAAAGTAGATGCAGGAGAGACAATATCAGAATCACTGGACTACCTGAAAGCTGTAAGCAAAAGGAGGACCTAGATGGCATATTTGAAGAAATTATCAAGGAAAACTTCCCTGATGTCCTGGAACCAGAGGACAAAATAGGCATCAAAAGAATCCACTGTCACCTCAGGAAAGAGATCTCAAAATAAAAACTCCAAGGCATGCTTTAGCCAAATTTCAGAATTATCAGGTCAAGGAAAATAATACTACGAGTGGCAGAAAGAAACAATTCAAATATTGGGGAGTCACAATCAAGATCACACAGGACTTGGCACCTGCAATGTTAAAAGATTGGAGGTCATGGACCATGACATTCTGGAAGCAAAGGAGCTAGGACTACAACCAAGAATCACTTACCTGGCAAAATTAAGCATGCTACATCAAGGGAAAAAATAGTCATTCAATGAAAGAGAAGGATTTCAAGCATTCATAAGGAGAAGACTAGAACTAAACCAAAAATTTGACCTCCAATATCAAGACCCAAGAGAAGTATATACAGGTAAAAAGGGAAAAAAATATAAGGGATTCAATAGAGCTAAACTATTTACATCCCTACACAGGAAGATGATTCTTGTAATTCTTAAAAATTTTTTTATCACTGTATAGCTATATCATTGTATGGCTAGAGGGAATATACTTAGACAGTATGAGAATAAGGGGAGTTTGAGGGAATAAAATTAAGAGATGAGAAAGAGGAGGGTGTGGAAGGAATGGAGAGGTAGAATGGGGTAAATTATTTCACATGACGATCTGGTTTCACTATGATTTAGTTATCAGAAAAACAAAATTTAAATGGCTGTACTAACTTGTATTGAGATCTGTTTTGCAAAAAGATTTTAGCAAAAAATCTAATAATCTCTAAAAGTAACCTGAATCAGAGAAGTACCTCCCTTTGGAGCTTCTCTGAGAACAGGCACATTCCAGAACACACATGAAAAGAAATTTTCAGAAACCCGATGACTTCATGTGACATCTGAGCCCTAAGGTATGATGTGCTAAGGAAATGGACACTGGGAATGGGTTAATGAGAAAGAGACTACATGTTCACCCTTCCCTCTCATTCCTTCCTCATGTACCTCTGTTTCTGTATGTGCCTCAGTTTACCTTTGTGGCACTCATTCACCACAGTAGTCAGCCAATAAATATTTATCAGGTACCTACTATGTGTCAGTCACTGTGTTAAGCCCTAGAGATACAAAGACTAAAGACAGGTCTTGCTCTCAAGGAGCTCACAGTCTAATGAAGCCGACAACAAGCACACAACTCTGTACGAGAAAGCTATGGCAGGAAAATTGGAGATAATCCAGGGGAAGGTACTAGTATTAAGGAGGATAGGATAGAGAGAGGCTTCTTGTAGGAGGCAGGATTTTAGCTGGGACTTGAAAGAAACCAGGGAAGCCAGGAAGTGGACATGAGGAGGGAGAGAATTCTGGGAGGGGGTGGGAGAAACAGACAATCTGTGAAAATACCTGTGGTCAAGCTTTTTTGAAGAGAAGCAAGAAGGTCAGAGTCCATGGGAGATGCAAAGTGTAAGAAGACTAGAATGCTAGGGGATAAGGCTATGAGGGCTTTGAAGGACAAAGAGAAGATTTTGTGTGTCATCCTGGAAATCATAGGGAGCTCCTGGTGTTTACTGAGAGGGAGATGACATCATCCAAGTTCCACTTTGGCAGCTGAGTGGAGAATGACCTGAAGTGGGGAGAGATTTGGGAGGGAGACCAAACCAGCAGCCTATTGCAATAGTAAATAACAGACTATTGAATTTTAAAGCCCTCTCTATCCCGGTCCCAACCTCTGTTTTCAGGCTCATTATACATTTCTCCCCCTTTCACTCTGCAATCCAGCCCAATTGGCCTCTTGGTTCCTCACCCATGACACCCATTTCTGGTCTATGCACATTTACATTGGCACATTCCTGGAATCCATCTCAGTCTTACTTCTATTTCCTAGGCTCCCTCTCTTTAAACACACAACTTCATGAAGCTTTTCTGAATCCTCCCAAGTTATCTCATATTTAACCATGTTGTACATATTTGTAAATATCATATTGATGTTATATGTATTTTATATATAATTGTTGTCTCCTTCATTAAAATGTAAACTCTGGTAAATTTTGATGGTTTACTTCTTTGTGCCTATATTTCAGCTCCTAATACAGTGCCTGGCACACAACAGATGCTTAATAAATACTTGTTGATTAATTGATTCTCCTGGATAACCATTCCCATATTCTTGTTCCTATTAGAACTTTGATTGGAGGAAATTTCCATCCCCATCAGCAACCTTTGTCAATCAAAACAGGTTTTGATTGATTTTTCAAAAAAGCCATCATATGTGGAAGGAGCAGTACCCTCCACCCCAGTAATTGACTAGGACCAACTCTGAGCAGTAGTTAAAAGGGAAGGAAGAACAACCTAAAAAGAGATTTAATCGATATAATCAGCTGTAATAAATATATTTCATTTCCCAGTTTTGTCTGCTGAATGAAGATATACCTAGTAAGCAGAGGAAAGCAGAGGACAGGGGAAAACCAGGACAGAGAGGCAAACAGAGATATGCAGACACAGGGACTCCAGGGACTGTCTAGCCTCCCATAGGCCATTTCCCATACCCCTTTCCTCCTTCACTCACCTCCACTCACCTATCCAAGTCCATCTGCTAACCCTGTGACTCCCAAGCTATTTCTTCATGACACTGTTGGGGCAGAAACGTCCCTGGAGAAGGATCTGGATTTGGAAAGCCGAAGGTCTGCTTCCTGCGTCAAGATCCTTGCCTGTTTCTCACTTGGTTTTGCATTTCTACACATTAAATCTCTGCTTGTAATCCTATATTTTCCCAGTGGCAGAAAAGTCAGAACAAAACTTTTAATGGGATCATCCACAGAGCTGTCAGTGAAGCATTAGGCCTGAGCATGACAATACATGCTAGTAAGATGCCTTCCCCAAACCCTGGGAGGTAGGTGCTATTATAATCTCCATTATATGGAGTAGCAAATAGGCCCACCAAGGGCAATGTGGTTCTTTGAGGTTTACGAAATCCTTCCCATACACTGTCCCATTAGATGAACTGAAGAGCTCTGCTAGGTGGTGAAATCAGAGAGCTAGTACTGCCAGGGATCACAGAGAAAATGTTAGAGCCAACAGGCCAGGGTCCCTTCTGTCAGGACCTTTGGGAATCATCACAGTGAGATGAAATCTTTATGAGATAGTCATGCAGGCATTTACTTGTGATCCCTACAGCCCTGGTTAGCTCCTCAGACACTGCTCACTTCTACCAAATACAGGGGAAGAAAACTCCCAATCACCACATCTCCATCTCTGGAGAAGCTGGGACTGGTTTTAGGGAAGCAGTGGGGCTTCTCAGTCTTGTGCACAAAAGGTGAAAGCTTAACAAAGCATTAACAAGAAGACAGGAATCATCTGGGAATTTTTTTTTCTGAATGTTGGGCAGCATCACCCCGAACATGACTTAAAACCTAAAGTCTGGAGGGAGCCAAGTAGTGACTACCACTGACACAAGGTCTCCTGCTTGCGCCTTGCTCTGGTAGGGAGCTGTCCAGCAGCTGAAACATCCTCTCAGTGCAAAGCCCTACTCTGCATGCCTAAGAATACACCATTGAACCAAGGGGCAGGACTGTGTTGGGGCAGTGATGGAAGGAGGAGAGTATTTAAGAATCCTTGGCTCTTAGGCTCGCCACTTTCCCCCTTTAGTGCTTTTGTTTGTGAGAATCTGGCTTTTCCTTCACATCAACATCCATCCTCAGCCAGGGAGAAGCTCTGGGGACCATTCCTGCCTGAGGCATCTCCAACTTTGTCCCTGAGTCCTAGGGGAGAACCAAGGCAGAGGCAGAAGATATGTTTTGGAATCTCCTTCGTGTTCCTAGCAGAGCTCATGGGACCAAAGAAACTTGGGTCTCTTAAGAGGCTAATTTTCCATGTTTGAATGTTTCTTCCATCTGAGCACATGTGTATCCCTGTGTCAATAAGCAGCTGTAGGGACTCTGGGGCTGACATAGGCTGTTACTTCAGGCAGAATTCTCTCCAACATGATTCTGGAGTTCAGGCAGGAGTCACTGTGAGGTGGCAAGATCACAAACACTCTCAGTGATTGCAGTTAGGCCAATAGCCTACAAGACTTGGGGCCTTGAGGTACACACACTTGTAACAACAGCAACATTCGAACTTCAACTTGAAGGCTTGCAAAGCACTGGATTATTATCATCGTTGATCCGCATATCACCTTTGTGAATAAGGTGCTATCACTGTCCCCATTTATGGAAAGGGAAACAGTTACAGAGCTATTAAGTGTCTGAAGCAAGATCTGAACGGAGGTTTTCCTAACTCCAAGTGAAATGCTATTATTCATGATCCCACCTATCTGCCTCTAATGTTAACCTTGGGCTATGCAGTCCAAGCCTGACACAACTGGTGGCCCAGAGTGATCCTTTCTAAGTGCTATCCTTGGCCACAAATTACTTACATGTCCCCGTATCTTCCTACCCCAAATGTCCCATCGCAATAATTGACTATTAGAGATGTATAACAGAATATCAGGAATGAAAAGGCCCTCCGAGGTCATCAGGTCCAGACATCCTCCTTCACGAAGGTTATTCCATAGACCTGCAATTTTACTGACCTCACCACCCCATCATGACATAAGGGACTATCTTTAAGAAGTAACAAATCCTTGAGGATTTGAGAGTTATAAGGGACTTCAGGAGGCATCTAGTCTGTACTTAAAAGGGAATCCTAGCTTCAGAATTGCCTATACAATCTCAGCTTCTACTTAAAGACTCAGTGATGGAGACCTTACCACTTCCTGGGGCAATTCGTTCCATTTTGGATGAGTTCTAATTGTTAGGAGGTTTTCTTCATGTCATGTTGAAATCTATACCTCTGCCACCTTGATCCATTCTTCCTCTTCAACCTTCGTGTGACCAAATGCTTGGAAACATCATATGCTTCACACACTTAAATATTTTCTTTTCCTGCCAAGACATGTGCAGTTCCTTTAATCAGTGTATGTATAATCTATAGTCCCTCAACATGTTGGCCATCCTCCATAACTATCCTCCCCACCGGCCTTCCTGGAATGAAGGGAAATACAGTAGGAAGAGCACTGGAGATTGATTTGGAATCAGCATGTAGCAGACTTCTATATTCTGTCTATAAAACCCTTTACGCGATCTCAGTTGAGCCCCAACCCAATCATGTGGGGGGGCATTGAATGTTGAACAGTTATTGTATGGCATGTAAAGGCCAAAGATTCCTTATGCTTTTGTGATTGATTCACAGGGGAAAGTATTTCCTTTCAGCTTAATGGTGTTGGCCTTGGGGTCATATCTCCAATCCTTCCTTCTCTCAGTACAGAAATTCTCTCCTTAAGTCCCCTTGTAGATACCTGAAACCAGGGAAGGCCCGTCTTCTGAGCTCAGCTCTGCTCTGGACCATTCCTCCACACTTCCCAGGGACACAATATAGAACGTGGTCCCACCACCCTTCTTCCTTCCAAGCAATCCCGCTTTTCCTCAGAAGAACAAAGGGCTGGGATCAAATTCAAGGGTGGATCTCTGTCACTGGCACGTTCTCGTTTCCAATGAACAGGCCTTGCAGATAGCAAACCCAATGTGATCACCCAGCGGGGGAGCAAAGAAGGCCGTGGATGCTGAAGGAAGGTGGCCCAGCAAGCTCGTGGCTAGGTGACTGCAAGTGACTCTAAAGCAGAAGGGAGCTGCTGGGGGCGGGGCAGGGCCGGGGCAGCGACGGTGCCTCTGATTGGTTCAAAGCCTTCTCCCCTCCCCCCTCCCCGCCCCGGCCAGAGGGGGAAGCCATTGCGTGAAATGCGCAGGCGAGGAGGGAGGGGCTCCCCACTCCAGGGGCCCGGAACCGCCGAGTAAACTCCGCCCCCGAGCGAGCGAGCCAATAGGCGCGTCCCTCCGCGAGGGCGTCGGGCGGAGAGTCTGCGCAGGCGCGGGAGACGCCGCTTCCTTCTCCTGGAGACCCGCTCGCGGGATTCTTAGCTCCTGGTCCTGCAGAATCCGAAACCTTTGTTCTGGGTCTGGTGAGGGGGAGGGGAGGGGATGGGCGCTCGGGATCCCCGCCCCCCTCAGCACTCTTTGCCTCTGTTGGCTCGTCTCTTAAATGGGGCGAAGGTTCCTGAATCGGGGGCGGGGGGGGGTAGTGAGTAGGGACCGCCCCGCCCCCTCCCTTTCTTCTTCCCCCTTTTCTCTTCCCCCCTCAATTTATCTTCCTCCTCTTCCCCCCATCCTCCCCTTTTCTCCTCCCCAGTCCCGGGCTCCTCTTCCCTTCCCTTCACCTCCCTCCTCCCCCCACCTCCCGCTCACCACATCGCCTCCCCTCCCAAGTGATCTTGGGCTCCCACACGCCTCGCCCCTTTCTCCCCACCTCCTGCATTTGTAGGGTTCGGACCCCCTGGGAAAGGAGCCCCAGCCCACAGGGCCCCCCCTTCCCCAGGTGTCACTGCTTCCTCCCCCCTCACATGACCTGGTGTTTGCGGGAGGGACGGGGGACACAGTCTGGGCTTTTCTGTCTCCTTGCCATTTCTAGCACCTAGAATGGAGTGAGGTATACAGTAAGCACTTCATAAATGCACGGGGAGTTGACCCAAGTCCTGGAAACAGACCTACCGCCCCTGGTGTCACTTGGAGCAGGGAAGACTGTGGGCATTTCCAAGGCAGAGGCAGGTCTGGGAGCTGGGAGGGGGGAAGGAGAAGGGCCCACCCCTCTCATTGCTGCCTTTTCCTTTCTTGTTCAGCCTTGTGGGACTCCAGGGGCCTGGGTGCAGGCCAGAGCAGGGAGCAGGAAGGAGCACAGAATGGGCCCAGTGTTCCTCACCAGCAGGTTTCCCCAGGTAAGCAGCATTGTCCTCTTCCCTGACAGGGTGTCTCAGGTCACACACTGTAGACAGGTCCTTTCTCTAGTTCTCTCTCTCATCATACACCTGGGGCTGCTCAGCTATTCAGTCACCAGATCACAGTGCCTGGCATCCAGAAGGCACTTAACAAATGCTGGTTTACCTGACTTGACTCAGCAGCTGGGGTACCCTTAAAGGTGACTTCTCCTGGGAGACTGTCTCTGTTGCTCCCTGTGGTTTCTCCTAACTCCCTGCCCAAATGTCCAAATCCAGTAGTCTGTTCTCAGGCCCCATCCTCTCCTCCCTGACAGTTTCCTGACCCTGCTCCCTCTTTTGCCCCTCCTCCTACCTGTCTCACCACTCCTCCCTTCTCTGTCTCCTTTGCTGGGTCAGCATCCATGGCATGCCTCTGTCTGAGAGGCTTGTGGCCTGGCCTTCCTTCTCTCTTCTCTCTCCAGGCTCTCTCACTTGGGGGGTGTCATCCCATACCATGGACTCCACTCCCAAATCTACAAGTAGGAAAATAGGACTTTTTAAACAGCATGTCTCATAGGCACCTCCAACTCACCACATCCCAGGATAACTCAGTATCTCCCCCCAAACCCTCCCTGTTTCTGAACCTGGCTATTCCTGTGGAGGATCCCACCATCCTCTAGGTCCCTCAGGCTGGCATTGTCATTGTTCCCTCCCTCTCTAAGCTCGCATATGAGATCAGCTGCCAACTTAAGGGATTTCTCTTTCTACACAATCTCTTGCCTGAGCACGTTCCCTCTGTGCAGTGACCCAGCCCTCCCCCTAGTGCAGTCCCTGGTCACCTCATGCTGGACTCTTACCAGAGCCTGCTCTTTTGTCTCCTGGCCTCCAACCTTTCCCCACTTCAGTTCATCCTCCACTCGCCTGCCGAAGTCATTGACTTTTTTTTTTTAAATTTAAACTACCTCATTTAAGCCCTAGGGTCCTCACTTTCTGAATGGAGCTTTTTTGAGTTTCCATCTTGTGACATCATCAGCATAACCAGTGTTTTCCACTATGTGTCCCAATTTCTCCATCTGAAGTTCACATTAAATTTCACGCCATCCACTAACCCTTACCTTCTGTGCTGAAAAGTTGTGCCTGGGGCACTGAAGTCTGATCCCTGCACAAACACATTTATAAAGTGTCTTGTTTAAAATGCTGATTATGCAAAAATTTTGAAATTAGAAAAATGACATTCGGGAAGCAAGAACATTTAATGGAACCGGATTCTGAGGGAGAATTGTCCTAAAGATTAAGTAAGGGCCAAGGTTTTTGACTCCATTCAGGGATCAACTTGAAATTTCAGTGAGTGGGAAGACAATATATGGTTTAAAAAAGATCACCCCTTAAGTGTAGAAGATAGCCTTTCTACCACATTAATGTAGACCCTCTTGCTCTCTCACCTGGATTTTATAAACAGCCGCCTCCTATTTGGTTGGGTCTCCTGCCTCAAGTCTCTCCCCACTCCAGTTCTTCCTGCACAAGTCACTAAAGTGATTTTCCTATAGCACAGGTCTGACTGTGCCACCCCACTGCCCCTCAGAAAACTCCAGTGGCTCCCTGTTCCTTCCAAGACCAAATATAAATTCCCCTATTTGGCATTTAATGTTCTGTATAAACTTTTCCTTGTCTTTGTGTGTTAAACTCCTCCATGCTTCCAGTGGTCCAGCCAGATCAGCCTATTTTCAGTTCCTCACACATGACCACCCCTACTCCCATACCCCAGTCTCTTCTCTCTGCCTTTGCTTCCCATCCCTTCCTGGAATGCTTTTCTCCCTCAACTTGCCCCCTCTTGGAGGCACTGCCTTATTGCTTCAAGGGTCAGCTCAATACCTGCCTTTTACAGAACCCACTCCTGCCCCCTCAACTACTATTGTCTTGCTGGCCCCAGTCAGGACTGTTTTTGCTTTTTCTTTGCATCCCCACCATGTAGCCCAGTGTTTGGCCCATAGTTAGCCCTTAACAAAGACCTGTTGTTTGGTTCTGCTGCCTTTGTGAGAAGACTTCTGAAGGGAAACCTGAGCTATTGAGTAGGAAGCATCATGGTCTGGTGGAGAGAGCTTTGAAGGGGGTCTGGAGACAGGGATGGGAGCCACAGCTCTGATCTATCTGTGAATGTGAACAATCCACAAAGCCTTTCTTAGCCTCTGTTTGCTCATGTGTAAAGTAGGGATAAGGAATACTGACCTTCCAAGATGGTTGTGAGGGAAGTGTTGTCTAGAGCTTGTCTGTCAGTAGTCAGGTGCATGTCGCCTCCCCCATTGGACTGTGAGCTCCTTGAGGGCAGGGACTGTTTTTGACCTTCTTTGTATCCCCAGGGCTTAGCACAGAGATTGACACAAGGTAAACCCTCCACAAATGCTCAATGACTTGACAATGACTTTTCTTTTGTTACATGATTCAGATCTGGTAAAATCCGAGATATGTGGCAACTACCCCTAAAGATCTGGCTTTGAACATTCTGAAACCTGAACATAATAAGAATCAGTCCTCATTCTCACCAACTTCACCTCCCTTCCCAGGTCTATCTGAGGTATGGTCCCTGGCTGAGCACAAATTTATTTGTTTCAGGAATCTATGAGATTCAAGGATGTGGCTGTGGACTTCACCTGGGAGGAGTGGGGCTACCTAGACACTTCCCAGAAGGAGCTTTACTGGGAGGTGATGCTGGAGAACTACTGGAACCTGGTCTGCCTGAGTAAGGATGGCTCCTCTGGGGACTCAGGATCTGCCCCTGAAAGGTTATTTGCTTCCTTCTGCTGGGGCTGGGTCTAGTGTTCATCACTGGTGCTTTGGCTTGTTTGAAAAAAAAAGGCAAACGTGTTAATCACAGTCAGACCAAAAGACAGGATTCTTGTGCTCCCTGGTCCCAGCTGAAGAGCTCTTGCTTTGTATGTCTGGAACCAGACTATTTCATAATGTGATCTCACTCTAGCTCTGTTCCCCCATGCCAGCGACACTTTCTAAAGTCCCAGGGCAGTGTTTGAAGTCATGAAAGTCCTAGATACTTTAGTATTGAATGTTTCAAATGAACTCATTGTCTTTCTGAACCTAACTCCATTCTTTGTCCCATTCCTTTATCTTCCCAGGAAAATAAGCCAAATGACCCTTCATATGTTTCTGTGTGGTCCTCCTTAGCTTCCAGACCCCCTGGATGTTCCTTATTTACTCCTAGTGGTCTATGAGGCTCAGACTCTGAGGTTACCCTCCTTCTCCTATCACTTTTCCATTTCCTATCACTAGGCCTTGCAGATTCCAACAAGGACGTGATCTCTCAGCTGGAGTTAGGGGAAGCACATGGGATTCCAACGAGTAGTGTCCTAAGAGTCATCTGGCCAGGTGAGTGAGTGCCAGGCTGCTGAGTACATGACACCCTACTGCTCAGCTTGTCATTTATCTTTGAGCCCCCTGAAAATGGGAGCATTGGTGATCCCCATGGCATTTGTGGTCACAAAGTCTTCTCCCAGCCATAGATCTTCCAGATAATTTCTCCTCTGCTCCTCTGGCTTATTTGGATGATGTCGCCTTTTATATTTGGTATGTATAGATATATCAGATTCTGTCGGTGCTTTCAGAATACAGGAACGCTGCTCCACTGTGGGTGGGACATTGAATTGTTTTGATCTTTTTGGAAAGCAAAGTGGAATTCTGAGATGTAGGAGCTCCACGTAACTTCCTCTTCTTAGACCCAGTGATCACACTTTCATGACTGCCAAGTGTGATATTCAGATGAAGAATTTTCCATGAAAGAAAAATACTTCAAGCCGTGTTGTTCTTATTGGTATAAAGGAGCCAGCAGTGGTCAGTATTTATCTTGATTTTGCGTTGTTTGCCTCAGTTTTGGCATATTCACCTAATGTAATATTATTAGGCCATATGAAAGGATAAGCCTGGCAATTCCAAAGAAATTTTAGAAAATATAAGAATTTATTTCAATCCAAGTGAAAGCAATGTATATGTTGCTTATAATAACCAGAAAGTGAAGCATAGGCAAAAGCTTTTTCCTCCAAATAAAAGATGTATTTATACTTTTTTTTTCTTTCAGATTGGGATACCAGGCCTCAGACCAAAGAGTCTACTCCAAAGATAGGTACTTCTGTGGAAGACTTATCCCAGCAAACGCCCTCATGGGATGATCCATGCATCTCCAAGATGGGGAAAGCCTGGGAATATTATAGCAGGCTAAAGAAAGAGCAGAACAATGAGGAGAAACACTCTGGTCAGGGAAAAGGAAACCAAACAGAACCTGCCAGTGAAGCGAGAGGCTCTGAACACGGTAAATACAGCCCAGTCCATTTTCCACAACAGGGAATATCTGTAGTAATAAATCTCCATAAAGGTGATATCCAGAGAAGGGGCTTCACCATGGAGTCAGACCAAAGACAGTGTCATCGAATCTGTTCACAGAAGAAATATTCTGAGGCTGACAAATGTCAGGAAACCTTCAGCTCTGATTCTGATAGCGTTAAACAATACAGAATTCTTGGTGAAGAGAAATGTGAAAGTGGGGATTGTTTCTTCCCAAATAATGAACTTACTCCACACCAAAGAACTGACACAGGAAAAAAGTGTCCTGAATTAACTACAAGTGAGGAGACATTCTGTCAGAAGGCATATCTTACTCAATACGCTAGTATTCAGAGTCAGAACAAATATTATAAATGCAGCACATGTGCAAGGGCCTTCCCACAGAAGATAAAACTTGTACAACATTACAGAATTCATACTGGAGAGAAACCTTTCAAATGCAGCGAATGTGGAAGGGCCTTCCGTCAAAAGGCGCATCTCATAAGACATTGTAGGATTCATACTGGAGAGAAACCTTTTAAATGCAGTGACTGTGGGAAAGCCTTTCCCTGGAGCGCAGCGTTGACTACATCGGAGAACTCACACTGGAGAGAAATCCTATGAATGCAATGAATGTGGAAAGACATTTGCATCACACAATAACCTTTCTCTGCACAGGAGAATTCATAAAGGAATAAAACCTCATGAATGCAGTGTATGTGGGAAGGCATTCTCTCAGAAGTTTATTCTCGCTCATCACAGTATTATTCATAGCGGAGAAAAACCGTATGAATGCAAAGAATGTGGAAAGGCATTCCCAACAAACTCTAAACTTTCTGTGCACCAGAGAATTCATACAGGAATAAAACCTTATGAATGCAGTGAATGTGGAAAAGCATTCTCTCAGAGATCTGATCTTACCCGTCATGTTAGTATTCATACAAAAGAAAAATCGTACGAATGCACTGAATGTGGAAAATCCTTCACCAGGGGTGCAGGTTTTTCATCCCATAAGAGAATACATGCCAGACAGAAATCTTATGAATGTAATTAATATGGGAAGGCATTGCACCGGGTCAGAACACTTACTCAGTATTATAGAATTCATGATGGAGAGAAATCTCATTAGTATCACATTGAAGCAAAACATTTCTCTTGCAGAGACTTTTTAATAAATTTACTTAATATTGGAAAGGATCCAAGAAATATAGTGCATGTGGAAAGCCTTTTGATTTATAACGATGAGCTATTTTTCTCAATACAGGGGGGTCATTGACTAGAGATACAAATGAGTCATATACTTTCATAAGTAACCAATGTGTTGCCTTATTTTCCTTGACAATATTAAATTGTTACAGGAGAGCTCTTCGTTGGGGAGGAGAGAGTCTGTGGTGAGTGACAATTATGTGTCCAAAAAGTAAAGGGACCATCAATAAAACAAATGCCAGAGTCCCTCAGCCAGAGCACAATTAATATCCTGAATAACACGCTTCCAACGTGAAAGCTAAAAAGATGTAGGGGAGACAATAGTACAGTTAGGTAGGTGTGATTAGAACAATTTAGTGGCTGCTTGAGTGGTTACAAATGGTTTAATAATGGCTTGGAAAGTGGTCAGCGCTCATTGCCTTTAGGGATTTTTGCTTAGGCCTATTCCGTTGAGCGTTTTTATCAGTCTTGAGATGATATATGGAAAGCACAGAATTTTTCATGTAGTGTTTTTTCCCAACTACATGTAAAGACAATTTTTAACATTCATTTTTAAAACATTTCAAGTTCCAGATTTTATTTCTCCTTCACCTCCCCCCACCCTAAGACAGTAAGCAATTTCATAAAGATTATATATGTGCGATCACGTACAACATATTTCCGTGTTAGTCATGTTGTGAAAGAAACAGACCAAACGAAGAAAAAATAGTGTTAAAAACGGTGTGTTTAGCTCTGCATTCAGACTCCATAGTTCTTTCTCTTGGCGTTGATAGTATTTTTCATCACGAGTCCTTTGGAATTATCATAGATCTTTGTATCGCTGAGAAGAGCTAAGTCATTCTCAGTTGATCATTGTACACGGTGCTGTTACTGTACAATATTCTTCTGGTTCCACTCACTTCACCTTGCATTAATTCGTGTAAATCCAGGTTTTTCTGAAATTTTCTCATAATTTCTTATACTACAAATATTTTTGTACAAATAGGTCCTTTCCTATTTTTTAAAAGAATCTCTTTAATTGTACCTGGTAGTGGTATTGTACTCTATTAGTGGTATTGCAGGATCAAAGGGTATGCACAGTTTTATAGCCCTTTGAGCATAGTTCCAAATTTCTCTCCAGAATTGTCGGATCAGTTCAGAACTCCACCAACTGTGCTTTAGTGTCCCCAGTTTTCCCACATACCCTCCAATATGTATCATTTTCCTTTTCTGTCATTAGCCAATCTGATAGATGTAAAGTAGTATTTCTACTCTGTAAAATTTAAAGCATCACATACATGTAATCTCTTTATTATAGACATAGATGGTATGCATATCAAATTTTGTGATGGCTCAGAAAAGATACCTTCATTTTGTCCCTTCCCCTTAACCCTCTTTGAGAGAAGGGAGAAAGGTGTGAGTTTCAAGCACAGAGTAGGTAGCACATAGAATATCCTTTAAGTCAATTTGACTTAGGGGAGGTTCTAGCTCCTGTTGGGGGTGGAGGGTGCAATGAGCTGGAAGACAGCAACAAAAGGGCATGTCAAACCATCTGAGTCCTTTACAAAGCCTTCTGGGAAGTGAACTGAAGAACTGGGGAGGGTTGAGGGTGGGTGTGTATATCAGGGGCCTGGCTGTCTGGGTATGATAAATGAGGCTGGAATTTGCTGTGTCTCTATTTCCCTGAGACAGAGAAGAAAAGACAAGATGCTAAAGCTACTTAGGGCCCCATTATCTTTATTTATTTATTTTTTCAATGGATAGTTCTTTTATTTAGGTTATACAGGAAGAACTATTCAGTAGAAAGAGGTCTGATAAGTCTTTTGAACATCTATTTTTTAAAACCTTGAGTAGCAGATTCTCTCCCCTCTTCCCTTCCCATCCACCCTCCCTAAGAAGTCGAGCAATTCAACATGAGGGCCCCCTTATATTACAAGCACCTGTTTGGCTGCTTCTTGTTTGTCTACAGCTTCCTCACTTTTTCTTGCTGTCTTCTTGCTCATTGCACCCCCTTCCCAATCCATCAGGAGCTCTTGCCTCCCAGTCATAACTTTAAAAAAAAATTATTTTGAGTTCCAAGTTTTTTCCCTTCACCTTGAGTGGGCAAACAGTATTTTATCAATTATGTGTGCAAAATTTCCTTGTTAAATATGTTGCAAAAAATTAGGAAATTTTTTTTAAATGCTTCAATCTCACCCAGTTCATCACTTCTCTCTGGGGATGGATTGCAGTTTTCCTCGAGTCCTTTGCCAAGGAACATTGTCTTGATCAAAGTTGCTAAGTCTTTCACAGTTGATCATTATTCAATGTCGCTGTTACTATGCACAACGTTCTGTTTCTGCTCACTTCACTTTGCATCACTTCATATAAGTCAGCCAAGATTTTTCTGAAACCATCCCCCTCACCATCTCCTATGGCACTATAGCATTTCATCCCAATCATATACCACAACTATTCATCCATTACACAATTGATAGGCATCCCCTCAATTTCCAATTCTTTGCCACAACAAAAAGCTGCTCTAAGTATTTTTGTACACATAGGTCCTTTTCCTTTTTCTTGGATCTCTGCACTACAGACCTAGAAGTGGTATTGCTGGGCCAAAGGATGTGCAGTTTTATAGCCCATGAGCATACTTCCAAATTGTTCTCTGGAATAATTGAAGCAGGTCAGAACTCTTGAGCTGAGTTGAAGGAAACAGAAGAGCAAGGTGAGATGGCTTTCTAGGAATGAGCAACAGCTGGGAGAAAGGCATAAACACTGTAAATAGTGTAATGTATGAGAAACAGCAACTTAGCCAGTTGGGTGGGTCCTATAATGTGTAGAGAGGACAGATGTAGAGTAAGGTTGGAAAGGTAGGGAGGGCTACCTAAAGATCTTGAAAGTACTTTTTTTTTTTTTGGATTCCTGGAAAATGGTGAATTTGAAGTTGGTTATTTTGTGTTTTTTTTTTCTTCTTCTGATAACTATTTCATTGCTTTGCCTGTTTGTCTCTCAAGAAAAATGAATCTGTAGTATCCCCTGTCCTTTCTCCTGTTTGGCGACTGGGCAAGAACTTCCTCCTCTCCTTCCTTCCTTTGAGACCAGTTGTCCTAATTTTGTCTGATTTTCCCCAACATGTTTTATTAAATGAAGACTCCTTGATTTCAGTCAATCAACAGCACTTTCTGCGGCTCAGTCATGATGCTGTGGAGACAAAGATGACGTAGTCCTTGACCTCAAGAATCTTCTGTTGGGGACAAAACCAGTGGAGATCCCCAGGCCTCCCAACACAGGATGGGAGTCTGTTGAACTGACAGGAGGCAGCAGCACAGTGCCTGCAGCCATGAGACATCTACTCCTGAGGCTTGCAGCCCAAAGGTCTGAAACTCACCTTCTTGAACTACCGGGAGTCATAATGGCCAGGTAAACAGCTCTCATCTCTCCCTCCCGGGCCCAGAGAATACCTCAGGAAAAACCCTGGAATAGAGGAGCCAGTAATCAGGCTTCAGTAGCCAAACAGCAGGAGTTCCTGAGTCCCAGAAGGGTGGAGCCAGAAAGGGTCAACACCAAGAACTCAGACATGCCTTTGCAGGGGAAGTAGCACACACCAGCACAGACAACCACTGAGACCACTGGTGCTGGAGAGCAGCCCCAGGGGAAGAGGAGATTTCCCATAGCCAGACGATCCCTCCCCCACACCTCAGGAAACCAAAGGCCATAGCAATCAAAGCCAGTAACTAGGCTTACAATTCCCAGAACAAGAAACCTGGAACAGAGCTCCCTGAGCCCCAAAAGCAGAAATCCACTTTTAAGCCAGGAAAAAGCTAACCAATATGAAGAACACAAAAAAACCAAGGACCATTGATTCTTTTTATGGAGACAGGGAAGATCAAAATTCCAATTCAGAAGAGGACAGCATTGACACTATACCCACATCTGATACTTCAAAAGGGAATGTGAACTGGTCTCAAGCCCAAAAAACATTCCTGGAAGAACTAAAGGAGGATTTTAAAAACCAAATTAGAGAGGTAAAAGAAATATGGAAAAAAATGGCTGATGAGAACAAATTTTTAAAAAGTAAAATCAGCAAAATGGCTAAGGAGATTCACAATCTAATTAGAGAAAATGACACTCTGAAAAGTAAAATCAACCCATTGGAAAAGGAGACTCAAAAGCAAAATGAAGACAGCAATTCATTAAAAATTAGAAGTGAGCAACTGGAAGCTAATGACTCTATGAGGTATCAAAAAGTAGTCAAACAAAATGTAAAGAATGAAAAAATAGAAGAAAATGTGAAAT
>CM053622.1:2673300-2693717 GCA_028646595.1 Phalanger gymnotis
AGGCCCCACCGCAGCTGATTCGTGAACCAGCCTCCCCATTCTGACATCTTGACAAAAAGACTCCAGGCCCAGAAAGCCCACCTCACAAGAGTAACCAGGAGGCCACAGAAAAACAAGATAGTATTTAGCCAAATCATTTTTACTGGCCTCAAGTTCTTGCTTGCACTCCTGGGTCTACACACGGGTCAGCCCTGCTTCTGTAGCTTCCTGCTTCCACAGCTTCCGCTTCCACTGTAGTTGTCTCTTGGCTCACCTTTCCTCGAAGCTGAGCTTCTGGCGTTCTCAAGCCCCACCTCAATGACCAGAGACCATTGATTCCCGAGTTGGCCCCTCTTAAGTCATTAATCTACACCCACACAGGTTTCACACCTGATAGGGCTTTGGGCCTGGGGCTTAGCCCTTAACAGCTGAAAGTACTTCCACTCAAAAGAAACAAAAGCCATGCTAAGGAGACAATTTTGCTTAACAACACAGCTGGTCAACCCAGATATTGGTTTCTTGGTAACTATGAATTGTCTTTTTATAATGTATGTTTGTAATTGTCTTTGCTCTGAAATTCAGGGTGCTGGCTTTTTCTCTTGAACTAAGTGAGTGATATTTGTATGTTGGATTGAAATAAGATTGCTAACCCCTTAACGTTACTTTCCTTAGTAAAGCAGATCAAAATAACCTGTGTTGTCAGCATTCTTGTTGTTGGGCTTGTGTTGGTCTTTCAACCCCACAGCAGCTGCTAGCCGAATTGTTGCAACAAACACCCGATCCTATTATCAACACTAGAAAGCATAGGAATAAATGGAGTCTTCCTTAAAATTATAAATAGCATCTACCTAAAACCAACAACAAGCATTATTTGTAATGGAGATAAGCTAGATGCATTCTCAATAAGATCCAGACTGAAACAAAGATGTCTATTATCACCCCTATTATTCAATTTGGTAGTAGAAATATTAGCTTTAGCATTAAGAGAAGAAAAGGAAATTGAAGGAATTAGAATAGGCAAAGAAGAAATTAAATTATCGCTTTTGTGGATGATATGATGATTTACTCAAAGAACCCTTGAAATACTTGAAATAATAAAAAATTTTAGTAAAGTTGCAGGATATAAAATAAGCCCACATAAGTCCTCAGCATTCCTATACATTACTAACAAAGTCCAGCAGCAAGAGAAAGAAAGAGAAATTCCATTTAAAGTTACTGTAGACACTATAAAATATTTGGGAGTCTACCTGCCAAGACAAACCCAGGGCCTATAAGAACACAATTATGAAACACTTCTCACACAAATGAAGTCAGATCTAAATAAATGGAATAACAGCAGTTGCTCGTGGTTAGGCTTAGCTAATACAATAAAAATGACAATTTCACCTAAATTAATTTACTTATTCAGTGCCATACCAATGGAACTACCAAAAACTTATTTTACAGAGCTGGATAAAATAATAACAAAATTCATCTGGAAGAACAAAAGGTCCAGAATATCAAGGGAATTAATGAAAAGAAATGCTATGGAAGGTGGCCTAGCCATACCAGATATCAAACTGTTCTATAAAGCAGCAGTCATCAAAACTACCTGGTACTGGTTAAGAAACAGTGGTGGATCAGTGGAATAGGTTAGGTACACAAGATGCAAAATCAACCACTATAGCAATCTAATCTTTGATAAATCCAAAGAATCCAGCTTCTGGGCTAAGAATTCACTGTTCCACAACAACTGCTAGGAAAATTGGAAAATGGTGTGGCTGGAGCTATATATAGACCAATATCTTACACCATATACCAAAATAAAGTCAATGTGGGTTCATGATTTAGAAATAAAGGCTGATACTATAAGCAATTTGGGAGAGCATGGAACAGTTTACCTATCAGAT
Organism: Phalanger gymnotis; assembly: GCA_028646595.1. NCBI lineage: Eukaryota > Metazoa > Chordata > Mammalia > Diprotodontia > Phalangeridae > Phalanger > Phalanger gymnotis. The sequence goes on from CM053622.1 coordinate 2,675,169, forward strand.
CTAAGGGAAAGGGAGAGATTCATGACCCAACAAGAGATAGAGAGCATTACAAAATGCAAAATGGATCATTTTGATTATGTTAAACTGAAAAGCCAATGCAACAAAGATTAGGAAGGAAGCAGAAAATTGGGAGAAAATCTTTACAACCAGTATCTCTGATAAAGGCCTCATCTGTAAAATATGCAAGGAACTGAGCCAAATTTATAGGAATAAAAGCCATTCCCCAATTGAGAATTGGTCAAAGGATATGAACAGGCAGTTTTCAGAGGAAGGAATTAAAGATATCTATAGGCATATGAAAAAATGCTCGAAATCACTGTTGATTAGAGAAATGCAAATCAAAACAACTGTTAGGTACCACATCTCTCCTGTCAGATTGGCTAACGTGACACAACAGGAAAATGACAAATGCTGGAGAGGTTGTGGGAAAATTGGAACATTAATAGATTGTTGGTGAAGTTGTGAACAGAATTTGAAACTATGCCCAAAGGGTTATAAAAATGTTCATATCCTTTGACCCAGCAATACCACTGCTAGGGCTATATCCCAAAGAGATCACACAACTGGGAAAGGAACCTGTATGTACAAAAATATTTATAGCACTTCTTTTTGTGGTAGCAAAGAATTGGAAATCAAGGGGATGCCCATCAATTTGGGAATGGCTGAACAAGTTGTGGTATATGAATGTAATGGAATACTATTGTGCTATAAGAAATGGGGAAGATACAGACTGCATGATAACCTGGAAAGACCTTCGCGATATGATGCTGAGTGAGAGGAGCAGAACCAGGAGACTTATTGATTCTGCGATGACTAACTTTGACTTGGCTCTTCTCAGCAATATAAGGCTCAAAGACAGCTCCAAAGTACTCATGATGGAAAAAGCTATCTATATCCAGAGAAAGAACTGTAGAGTCTGAGTGCAGATTGAGGCAAACTATTCACTCTTTTTTTTTTCTCTTCTACTTTTGGTTTTGTTTCTTCTATCTCATGATTCATTCCACTGGCCATAATTCTTCTTTACAACTTGACTATTGTGTAAATAAGTTTAATGCGGAGGTTTATATACAATCTATATCAGACTACATGCTGTCTTGGGGGGAGGGAGGAGGGAAGGGAAGGGAAGAAAATTTGAAACTCAAGATCATGTAGAACTGAGTGTCATAAACTAAAAATAAAAGAATCTAAAAAAAGAATCTTCTGCTGGGGGAGACAAAATAAATGACTAAAGCCATTCTAAGCTCATATTATGTGGTAATCACTAAGCATGTAAACAGAAAAGTAAGACAGTCACTGATTATAAGGAGCTCATTTTTATGGGACATTCAACACATGGAATGGTTCGGGTACAAGTCAGTTAGAAAGGCAGCTGGGGGTGCTACAGTGCACATAGGGCTAGGCCTGGAGTCAGGAAGCCAGAAATTCAAATTTACCCTCAGACACTTCCCCGTAACCATTTTGGGCCTCAATTTTCTCATCTGTAAAATGGGGATAACACATACCTCACAGAATTGTGAGGATCAAATGAGTGATTTGTAAAGCCCTTAGAATAGTATCTGGCACATAGTAGGCACTATATGTGCTAGATATAATAATAATTTTTATTAAAATGCCCCATGGTCCTTAGGATGCTGCAGTAAAGTAGATGGCAATGCGTCTTCCTTAAAGTCATTTACGCTGATAAAAACACATCATGTCGAGTCATCTGATACTGTCAAAGACTTACATGTCAGTGACTTTCTTTTTTTTAATAGTTGTAATCAATTTATTAAAGATGATTGATTAGGTGTCTGCAATGGTGACTTCAACTTCTAAACCTGGTTCAGTGCTGATAGAAGTGATATCTTTAACAATTTCAGAAGGTCTGTGCAAATCAATAAGGCGTTTGTGGATTATCATCTGGAACCAATCCCAAGTCTTTGAACCTTCACCATAAGGAGTCTTTCTAGTTGTTATTCAAAGTGTCATAGTGGGCATTCAGACAGGCCCCTTCACTTTCAAGGTCTTCTCTTTCACTCCTCTAATTAGGTCAGCACACGCTTTCTCAAATGATTTCACATTGAGGCTGGTGAGGGTGATCTGAATCTAGTGAATGGCCACTTTGGGTTCCACAAGGGTCTTGCCAGTGTCTTTGAATGCCATGGCAGTGGAGTGGATTCCTGACTGACTTATTCCTCAGTGAGAATAAATAGCGGTAAGTCAGGAGGAGGAGAGGCAGGGACTGCTGACTCAATGGGGCTGCAGCGGTGATACCTTCACCAAAGAAGCAATGACTTTCTTTTTTGGGTCTTCAGCAGTTGTGGCTTTAGGCGCTACAGGAGGAGTGTCTAGGCTGCATCTCTCCTGGGGCTTTTCCCCAAGATGATGGCTGAGGGCACTGGGCTGGTAGCATTGCAATTCCCAAGGCTCTAGGGTTCAGGGTCTTGGGTTGTCTTTGTGATGTTAATGTGATTAAAGATCTTCCATGCCCATTCAGTAGGGCCTTTACTTACTAGGTAGAAGCCCCAGGCCCGTGTCCTTTTACTAACTAGGCACAAGCCCTCAGGGCCCTGAGAAGAGGTGCTAAGACCAGAGCCAGTTGTATGTGCACTGAGTTCTAGCCAATCAGATGATGACTAGTACTGTATGTAAGAGAGCCCAGAATGTGAGAAGCAGACATCAAGAAGGCATTGTAGAGCAGACATTGAGAAGAGCCATCATTGAGAGAGAGTGCAGAGTGGAGAGTACAGATGAGAGAGTCGCAGAGATCAAAGAGCTGAGAATCCACAGCATCGAGAGTTAGAGAACTGAGAATCCAGCAATCCCGGAGACTGCAAGGACTCTGAGAACTGCAGGAGAGGATGCAGGCAAGCAGACAGTTAGGATTTGTGAGTGATTGTTTACGGGAAGGCCCTAGCAGGGGAAAGTTACAGGATGACTTGGTTCCTTGCTATAACACTGTGTTATAGTTTCCTTGTTGCCACATTGAGGTGGGCTTACTGATGTTGGAATGTAATTACTTCTATATAGAATTGGAGTCATTGGTCTTGGAACTGGATACTCTGGTGTTTAAATAAATATTATGCTTCCTCTGCCTTCTACCTTGAGAGTTTTTCATACTTCGTGATTCCAAACCACACAGACATGTTTGTGGTCATCCTCAAGGTCATGAATCTTGCCTTACTGATACAATCTTCCACCAGATGCTGAGGGAAGGTGGTGGTTGAGGTGATGGTGGTGGTGGTGGTTTGACTTGCTTGGCACATACTGGCTTCCATCTCTTCCTCAGGGTGCCTCCCTTGGGCTTGCCTGCCATGTTTGTGGCACTTGGGTTAACAGTTGATTGGTATGATTGGCCCCTTCTGGGCCTGTCTGCTTGTTGGTGGTAGTTAGTCGGCCATTGTTGCTGGTGACTAGGAAAGTGAAGCCCCTCTCCACCACGATTTCTCCCCTCAATGATTACTAAAGGACTGGCCTGGAAACAGTTCAGGTGTTTTCGGGGTACAGTGTTATTCCCAAGGTACTTATGTTCAAAGTCTTAGGTTGTCTCCATCAGAGTCTGTGGGATGGGGGGAACGAGTTGATCTGATTTATCTAGCACGTGCCTCCTCCTGTGTCTTCCTCAAGATGAGGACTGTGATGATTAAAAAGATTCAAGAGACATAGTTTCTGGGTAATTTAATCATTCTAGTAATAAGGCCAAGGTTATTAATAAAAGGACGGTCATTTGGCTGTCTCTCTTAGACCAAAAACCCTAAATGGTGGTAGAGTCACAGTTTATATGCCCTTTGAAGAGTAGGCATTCCTGAGGGATGGCAACCAACTAAGATTGATTAATACAATTGGAGGTGTGGAATATATTAAAATGAAGGTGTGGAGGTATGTGACTTAGGTCACTTAAATCTTGGTAAAAGAGACATCAATTTCTAAGTCACCTGCCTTGATAATAGGAAAATCAACCTTTTCTAGGACCTGTCTGAGCAAACACAATGACCAGGAATACACCCATTAGCCCAAACTTAGAATTTCTTTTACTGTCTGATTAGATCTTGGCCTGGGTAAATCTCTAAGAGAGATTTCCCACACTGGTTGGTTTCTGGACGAAGAAGCAGAAAGGGGGGAAATCCTTGGTCCTAATACAATTATTAGTTATTAAATATAGGAGAGAAATATTCATTTCTCACAGTAACAAGCTGCTTATACATGAATACATATAAAGAAAACTTATGCAAAATTAAGCACAAGGTAAATTCTTTGGAGTTAGACTGATGGTCTCTGGGCTTGGAGATCAAAGAAGGTTTTATGGGAAAGGTGTTTCTTTGGAAAAGTCTTAAAGGAAACAGTGGATTAGAAGGGATAGAGGTGTGGAAGGAGGGGACTAATTGGTTGTATGGGTGTAATTTGTATTTCATTTTATGTCTCCTGCTCCATTAATGAACTTGTCTAGTTTTTCTCTAATAGAAGGTAGTATTTTGCCTGTTGCACCAAACTATTCACCAATGGAAGTCACCGTGTGAGCTCATCCAGTCTTTTTCTGATCCAGGTCGATCCTACTAATTGATTTGATTCTGCAAGTATTTATTAAACACCTGTTTGTTATCTCCCAGCAAGCAGTATGCTAGGTACTGTGAATACAAAGACAAAAATTAAATAGGCCAAGGTCTAAAAGAGCTCGTATTTTTTTTTTTTTTGCGGGTGGAGAGTCACTGACATGTACACATACAAGTAATTATAATCTCTATATAAAGGAACCGGAGGGAAGGGGTAACATTTAGGATTAGAGTCGGCATTTCTGAGGGCACGATGAGAAGGTAAGTCAGAGTGGAATGCAGGAGGGATGGGAATGCACTGGTTGAGTATTCATGAGGGATCAAGAAGAGAAGAGAGCTAGACCCCCTGCAATCCAGAAGCACCATCCTAACCTCAGATACCAGGATAATGTAAATGACTGACCCAGGATATGCAAGGGAGTTACAATCAAATGGGTCTCTGTAATGGTAATATAAATGGGAAGATATTTCCCATCCATTAATAGGCCCATGTGACCTGCTTAAGTGACATGGAGGCCTAAGTCACATGAGCTTTCTAGAATGCCTGGCTCACCACCAATAGTTTATTAACATACTTGTTTTCCAATACTCCCTCCAACATTTGTTATTTTCATTTGGGGATCAAATTTGTCATTCTGGTAGGTGTGAGATGGAATTTCACAGTGTTTTAATTTGTACTTCTTGAATTATTAGTGATTTAGAGTATTTTTTTCACATGGCTATTGATAACTTGGATTTCTTCCTCTATGAACAACCTATCCATGTCCTTTGACCATTTATCAGTCGGGAAATGGCTCAAAAAATTTGAATCAGTTCCTGTGTCATAGAAATGAAATGATTATCAGATAAACTTCCTATAAAGATTTTTTTCCCTAGTTAATTGTTTCTCTTCTAATTTTAGCTGCATTGGTCTTGTTTGTGCAAAAGCTTTTGAATTTAATGTAGAGAAGCTAGCTAGATAGGTCAATGTATAGAGCACTGGGTGTGGAGTCAGGAAGATCTGAGTTCAAATTGCCTCAGACACTTACTTGATGTCAAGTAACAACCTCTATTTGCCTCAGTTTCCTCATCTGTAAAATGAAGATAATAATAGTACCTACCTCCCAGGGTTGTTGTGAGGATCAAAATGAGATAATAATTTTACAGTGGTGAGCACAGTCTCTGACTGTGTTTGTGTGTATATATATATATATATGCATGCATGTATGTATACATGTATATATGTGTATACACATAAGCAACATACATATATGTATGTGTATACATACACATATAAATGCATATGCATATATGCTAGCTATTATTATTATTATTACATAATCAGAATTGTCCGTTTTCCTTTTATGAGCCTCTCTATTTTTTGATTTTTCATGAGTTGTTCATTATCCACACATCTGACAGTTTCTTACTCTTTTAATTTATTTTGATATCACCCTTTATGTCTAAGCCATGTTCACATTTGCAGCTTATCTTAATATATGGGATGAGATGTTGATCTATGCCTAGTTTCTGCTAGACTGCTTTCCAGTTTTCCCAAATAATTTTTGTTGAACGCTGAGTTCTTGTCCCAGTTGTTGTGTCCTAGGAAATGTTTGCAAAATGCATGAGTTCCAACTTCCTTGTGGAAACCAAGCATTGTGTGGCAAAAAGATTTCTGAGGTAGGTGATAATAGACTCAGCTAAGTTATAGGGTTGTCTTAACTGGTTCCCAGTGATGTAGCCCTGGATACTTCACTTAATCTTTTATCCACACTGAGCTCTGGAAAATTCTACCATCATTCTGGAAAATGAGGGAGTTGGAACAGATCATCACTCTGGTCTCTTTCATCCCTAATATTTTGTTGCTCTGTGAGATTTCTCTTCTGCTTTGGAGCAGTTCTAATTGTCAAAATATTCCTTCTTTCACTTGAGCTGAAAGAGAACTACCTGTATTTTCTTCTCGTTCTGGTTGTGGCCTTTCATATTGTATGAAATACATTCACCTTCTTTTGTGGAGAGACATTGTGATATATTAGAAAGAGTCCTGGATTGGGAGGCAAATTTAACCTTCGAATAGATTTATGACCTTGGACAAGTCATTAAATTTCTCTGATCCTCAAGTTTCCTCATTTGGAAGCTGTAGTCACTAGCTTGCTCATCTCACAAGATTCTTTTGAGAATGAGGGTGAACCAATCACCTCCTGAAAGAGATCCCACAATGAAAACTTGCAGGAATATTATAGCCAAATTCCAGAGTTCCCAGGGCAAGGAGAAAATATTGCAAGCAGCCAGAGAGAAACAATTCATGTATCAGGGAGCCACAGTCAGGATAACACAAGATTTAGTAGATTCTACAATAAAGAATCAGAGGGATTGGAATATAATATTCCGTAGGGCAAAGAAGGTAGAATTACAACCAAGAATCACCTACCCAGCAAAACTGAGTATAATCCTTCAGGGGAAAATGGACATTTAATGAGAGGAATTTCAAGCATTATTGATGAAAAGACCAGAGCTGAATAGAAAATTTGACTTTCAAATACAAGACTCAAGAGAAGCATAAAAAGGTAAATAGGAAAGGGAATTTATAAGGGACTTAATAAGGTTAAACTGTTTACATTCCTACATGGGAAGATGATATTTGTAACTTTTAAGACCTTTCTCTTTATGAGGGTAGTTAGAAGGTGTACATATAAACAGAGGGCACAGGTGTGAGTTGAATATGAAGGGATAATAGCTAAAAAATAAAATTAAGGGGTGAGGGAGGAAGGTACTGGGAGAAAGAGAAAGGGAGCTGTAGAATGGGGCAAATGATCTCACATAAAAGAGGTAAGAAAAAGCTTTTGCAGTGGAGGGGAAGAGGGGGAAGGTGAGGGGAGTGAGTGAAACTTACTCTCATCAGAATTGGCTCAAAGAGAGAATAACATAAGCACTCAATTGGGTATAGAAATCTATCTTGCTTACTCTACAGGAAAGTAGGAGGGGAAGAGAGGAGTATGATGGAAGGGAGGGCATATTGATGGAGGGGGTAATCAGAAGCAAAATACTTTTGAGGAGGGATAGGATGATAGGGGAGAGAGAATAGAATAAATGGGGGGAATAGGATGGAAGGAAATACAGTTAGCAATAATAACTGCGAAAAAAAAATTTTGAAGCAAATTTCTCTGATAAAAGCCTCATTTCTCAAATGTAAAGAACTGAGTCAAATGTACAAAAATAAGAGCCATTCCCCAACTGATAAATGATAAAAAGATATGATCGTTTTTCAAATGAAGTAATCAAAGCTATTTATAGCCATATGAAAAAATATTCTAACCCACTATTGATTGGAGAAATGCAAATTAAAACAGTTCTGAAGAACTATATCATACCTATTAGACTGGCTAGTGGGACAGAAAAGGTAAATGACAAACAGAGAGAACATGGGAAACATGAGACTTTAATGCATTGTTAGTGGAGTTGTGAACTGATTTAACCATTCTGGAGAGCAATTAGGAGCTATGCCCAAAGGACTATAAAACCGTGCATATCCTTTGACCTAGCAATACCGCTACTAGGTCTGTATCCCAAAAGAGATAAAAAACAAAAAGGAAAAGGATCTATAGGTACAAAAATATTTATAGCAGCTCTTTTCTGGGGGTAAAAAATAAGTTTACGGGATGCCCATCAATTGAGGAATGTCTAAACAAGTTGTGGTATGTGATTATGATGGAATACTATTGTACTATAAGAAATGATGAGCAGGATGCTCTTAGGAAAACCTGGAAAGACTTGTATGGGCTCATGCAAAGTAAAATGTGCTGTGTACATAGTGATAGCAACAATGTAAGATGATCAGTCATGAATGACTTATTCTCAGCAATACAATGATCCAAGACAACCCTGAAGGACTTATGATGAAAAATACTATCCATCCCCAGAGAAAGAACTGATGGTGTCTGAATACAGATTGAAGCATACTTATTCTGCTTTATTTTTCTTGGGGTTATTATTTTTTTTTTTTGGTCTATGTCCTATTTGAGAGATCAGTTCTTTAGCAAGCTGGCACCCTGGAACTCGATCAAGTCAGGTCCTTAGATTGTCAGTCAGCTGAAAGTGTAGGGTACTTAGCAATAAGGTTAACCAAAACAAAGAACAAAAAAGTAGGCAAGTATGGGCTATTATCCTTCAAATAAAATCACCTCCATTTTGATTGAGATTCCAATTATGCAAAGATTCAATCTCATAGCTAAACTCAGGGCAGAAATGTTTCTTTTCAAAAGGAACACAATGAGGAAACTAAGCCAGGAGGATCCCACCCTAGATAGAGACTAAGACCGTCCTCCCAGGCTTTCCCCAGATGTACAAGGGAACACAATGGGAAAACTAAGCCAGGAGGATCCCATCCTAGATAGAGACTGGGATTGTCCTCAAGGCTTTTCCCCCCAGATACAAACTTTCATCTGTTGATCATCTATGATCACATTCTCTCTGAGTGGCTTTGTGGTGCTGATCTAATTGAGTCTCCCTGAAGATGTGACAAATTCAGGTACAAAGGTTCAGAATCTGTAACACCTACAGGGACAGTTCTTAATTCACTATTTCATCTGTTATCGAGCCCCCTTTCTCAGTACATTCTGTACAGTTCATTGGTTGGAATGCCATTTATCATTTCAAAATCTACCCCTGTTCTCAATAGAGCAGTGAATGTTTCTTTTCTCATCACTTTATTTTGGCGCCAAATCTGCTGGCTATTCACTCTCCTCTCTTGAGGAGATCTATCTCTTCCCCAGTTTCTTAAGTCATTTAACTGTGAAATCTTATCTATCACCACTGAAAGAGGGTTCCCTATTTCCCCAAGTAACAGAGTCAAAATCAGGTGTTTATAAGCAGGAGGAGCTGTCATAACTATTAAATTTCTATGAGACTCCCAAGGAAGCATCATAATATGTATCTGCAATTCCTGTCAGAATAGAAGTCTTCATTACCTCCTCCTTTAGCTTGATGATACAGTCTCTATGTGAATACTAAGGTTTATTCCCAGTGGGCCACATACAATCAGCAAGATATTTTTTATTACATCCCGCAGATACTAAACCTATCAGATCAGTCATGCTATCATTATCTTCTTGCTGATGATAATCCATAAAAGCCTGCTGAACTAAAGAATCCTGGCTGATAACCTATGAATCTCATACAATCCACCCTATCTACTGATATTCCATGGGTCCCTTCATCACTGATTCTTGCTATCCAAAATATTAATCATTCTCTCATTCTTTGGGTGAATCTACTCAAAACGTCTATGATTTCTTGCTGTGAAAAATCTTCCAAAACTTGCCTTGTAAGTGAATTATCACCTTGGCTTCCACTGTCCTTCAAAGTATGGGACAAACTTCTGTCTGAGTATTTAACAATCTCTCATTTTCTACGTGAGGGACATCCTGAACCATAGCAGCATTTCGTGCCTCAGCCTTTGACATTGTCTCATTTTCTCTCGACTCCTTCCCCTGCCACCATGGCAATGACAAAGCTGGTGGTCAGGCTCCACCTGGGCTGAGTTGGGATGCACTCTTGACCTATTTGGCCTCCTGTTGCTCCTAGCCACATTAATGGCAAAATTTTCATTTGAGTCAGTAGACTCTTGAGCAATAACTTGTTCTCCTGCTGCCTAAGATTCCCCATCTTGCTGTGGCATAGGAGTGCCCCCATTTCTTTCACTTAGTTTCAATCATTCATATAACAGCCAGTAGGCTGATAATACCATCCAGCTTCTCTCAAATTGTGATGCTCACAATTCTTCCCCTGGCTCAATTTTAACCTCTTATAAACATCTTTCCAAATCTCTAGGGTCTCCTCTCTATAGCCTCGGTTCCCAGTTTCGCAGAGTCCACCTCCTTTAGTCCATTCCTTTGCTAGGGAGGAATAAGATGTATCCTCCCACCCTGGGATATTCATCTCTTCTTCTGAAGTCCTTCTGCTTCTAAATGCAGATTTTGATTTTGTTACTTGGGGAAATAGAGAACCTTGTGAGTTGTGATTTGAATCAGTCAAGGTCTGTCTGTTGATGTTTGTAATTTCTGCTTGTATTTGCCTTAAGTTCAAGGAGCTGATCTTCTCCCCTCCTGAAATAAGTGAATGATATATGTATATTTGATTAAACTGAGATTGGTAACCCCTTACAGTTACTTTCATTAGTAAAGCAGATCAAGGAACCTGTGCTGGCAGCTCTTGTTGCTGGTCTTGCAGGGTCTTACACCTCAACAGCTGCTGCTAGTTGAATTGCTGTTACAGCATCTTCAATCTATCTTCCACTCTTCAAGACATTCTGGATCAATCAACAGGTCTTTATTAAGAGGCTGTGCCAAGAAATGGGGCTACAAAGACAAAAAGGAAAAAGAATTTGTCCACAAGGAGCTAATATTATTCCAAGGGTGATAATATGTGAACAAATGACTTTTTATTTACTCTTCTGGGTGAAATGAGGGGGTAAGGAAAGGTTCCATGGAAGACCTGGTGACCAGGTTGAGTCTTGAAAGAAACTAAAGATTCTAAGAGTTGGAGATGAGGATAAAGTACTTGCCAAGATAGGAGGGAGTTGGTGAAAAGTCATGGGCATGGAAGATAAAATGCCAAGTTTGGCAAGCAGTGTGTATGCTGATCTGGCTGTAATGGAGAGATGGTGAAGGGAAATAACAGGAAAAGCCTGCTATGATAGGTCAGGGTCAGATTGGGAAGGGCTTCTGATGCCAGAATGAGGAGTCTGTATTTATCTTAGACGCAATCATGTGTCACTATCCCTTTTTTGGTAGCTCTCTACCAAGATTATTAGTAATATCTGCCACTGTGTGCAGATGGATCAGAGACTAGCTCTGCATAAAAGGGCACTTGTAAGAGAGGAGAGGGTCCAGCTCCCACCCCTGCAGTGATGACACTGTGGAAGGGGAACATTGATGTGTTGGTTGCTTTTTATTAAATTTTCTCTTCCTCTCCCCACCCTATTTTTTTGTTAGAAGGGATGGGTGTCTAGGGAGGGAGCATAGGGGTATTTTGGGAAACATAGGTGATGTAATAAAAATTAGTGAGTTCCCTGTTCATCCATATCTGTCTTAGCTCTAATGCACAGCTACTTTTTCCTCCTTATTAAAGTTGTTTTCTTTTGTATCTTCTGAATTTCATTCTTGGAAGTTTCCCTTCCCTCCTGGACTACCATTTTCATAGAATTTGAATTCCATAAGAACTTACATTTCCTTCCTTGGAATCACTGGAAAACCTGATTTACCTCAGATCTAGGGTATGGGTAAAACTTTGCCCAGCTTTCTTCTTCATCTCTATCACAACCTTAAAGGCAGAATTTTTACTTTAACCCAATATTCCCATTATTGTCATCCTAACAATGAGTTTATCACTGTTAGCGAGGCTCAGATCCAGAACAGTGATGTCACCAAACATTTGTTTAGTCCTTACTATGTGCAAGGCACAGTTCTAAGGGCTGGATATGCAAATATAGGTAGACATAATCTTTCTCCCAAAGAGTTCCCAGACTAATGGGGGAAAGGACATGCAAACAACCAAATACAAACAGGATGGAAACAGGGTAAATTGGAGACAATCCACTGAGAGAAGACATTAATTTTAAGGGGGGGGGGCAGGAAAGAATTCTCCTTAGTTGGTTCCTGTATCTCTTGAAGGATGAAATAATCATTAAGGGAAGTGAAAAGTATCAGTTGCTCTACTTCTGTCAAAGAATGATTACTATTTGATAGTTTGAAGTCTCTCCTCATTCTAATACCATGTCTCTGTACCAGGTTTGGGGTGTTTCTTGAACTCCTTTCATTGCTCTTTACCCACACACTTTCCACCATGATCACGTTTCCCCCAACGCGATTGGGCATTGCCAAACATGAGTATATTTGGTTGATGTACCATGCTCCCCTCTGCCCTGAACAGGATATATAAGCACAGAGCTCTGAGCCACAGCAGGAGTGGCTTGTAACTCTGGGCCAGCCTATGTAATGAACTCCCTGGCTGAACACCCAGATGTTGAAAACTACGAATTGTATTTGGTCTGTAATTCAGGGTGCTGGTTTTTTCCCCTGAGCTAAGTAAATGATATTTGTATGCTGGATTAAAGTAAGGTTGTTAACCCTTTAATGTTGCTTTCCTTAATAAAGTAGATCAAAAGGACTTGGGCTTGCAGTGTTCTGTGGGCTGGTTGTTGTTGGTTTTACACCCCCACAGCAGCTGCTAGCTGGATTGTTGAAACAGTTCCCTGTATATTTTAGGTATGAGGCCTTTATCAGAGACATTGGTTGTAAAGATTTTCTCCCAATTTTCTGCTTCCCTCCTAATCTTTGTTGCATTGGCTTTGTTTATACAAAAACTTTTCAGTTTAACATAGTTAAAATTATCCATTTTCCATTTAATAAGCTTATCATATTTATTGATGGATCAGGAAAAGCTAACTCAGTTTTGTCCTTTACCCTGACCCTAACATGTATCCTAGACATAGTCAAATGTATACTCCCTTACATTCATCTTGTCTAACAAGACACGTGATGGAATCCACCTGGATGTTCCCAGCTAGCCTTGAACTTTTGGTGACTTAGTGATGTTTCACAGGCAAAACCACACCTCCAGGTAGCCCCCCTTTGAGCTATTTCCCAGTGAAGTCTGGGTAAGATACCTGCGCAGTGAATACAAAAAGTGTATGTTCCTTTAAGAACTGACCAACCCTTAATCACTCCCTGAACACTCCCTAATCCCACCCCAACACACCCAATTGACAGGTTTCATCCCTAAATCTTATACTTAAACTTTCCCTGTAGCCCTGTATGGTTGCAGGTTCCCTAAGAACTCTTGCCTGCTTTATTTACTTAAAGTGTAATAAATCTTTGCCTCCTTGACTTAAAGAATGCTTGGGTCTGCGAATTCATTCCAGGCAGCCTTGCCTTGGGAATTTTGGTTTGGGATTTCTACATCCCTGGGTTCATTTCTCCCTCTACAGAGACACCTTCAATGCATTACGTGATAAATACATTAAAAAGGAAGAGGCGTATGGCTTAAGGTGCAAAGGCAGTGACCTGGGGTCAGGCAGACCTGGGTTCAAGTCCTACCTTTTGCACACAGTGGCTGGATGAGGGGCAGGCTCTTTAAGCCAATCTCTTGAACACTAACTGCTCTCTCTGGAGGCCTCTTGGTGGTCCATTGGATAGAGTCCTTGAGTGAGGGAAATCAAAACTATCATCTAGTCATATGAAAATTCTCTAAATTACTATTGTTAGAAACTTTCCTGGTCAGGAGTGGACTCTGCTCTTCTTTAGGAAGAGGGAGTGGAGAGTACAGGAGTGAGACCAACTTTATTCTGTTAGACTGACATAGATTGATGCACCATCAGCTCAGTACCTCTCTTCAGAGAACAAATTGTCCCGCTTCCTTCTGGGTTACAATCTTCCCTACATGCCCCCAACATGCAACCCTTTGGCATGTTCCCCCCTCCTCAACATACATCCCATATTCAAAAATGGCAGAAAACTCCTCCCTGTGGGTGTGTGAGGTAATATTCAATTAGCCAATTAAGCATCTGTGGTAGCCATTTGACCCAGTTTTCTCTTCAGCCCTGACCCTTATCTGGCCAGTTTAGACCAGTTTTGCCTATATCCTGAAACTGTGGTTTCTGCAAAACCACAAACTGTATTCCCATTGGCTGAGGACTCTCATCCTGGTTAATTTTTACTCCTTTTTTGTTCAGGCTGACACTTCATTAATTATTCTATGGAACTCAATTAACTCTTCTGTGGAAGCCTAACTTTCCCTAACTTTTACCCATCTCTCACACTGTTGATCAGAGAAATGCAAATTAAAACGACCGAGGTGCCACTTCACACCACTCAGATTCGCTAACATTACAGAAAAGAAAAATGCTAAGTGCTGGAGAAGATGTGGGAAAATTGGGACACTAATGCACTGTTGGTGGAGCTGTGATCTGATCTGACCGTTCTGAGGAACGAAGGCAACCCAACTAGGCATACCCTTTGATCCAGCAATACTATTAAGCAGGCATTCCAAAGAGATCGTAGAAAGGGAAAAGGACCCACGCGTATAAAAATATTTATAGGTGCTCTTTTTGTGGTGGCCAAGAATTGGAAATTGAGAGGATACCCATCATTGGGGAATGGCTAAACAAGTTGTAGTATTTGATTGTGATGGAATAGTATTGTGCTATAAGAAACAATGAGCAGGCAGATTTCAGAAAAACCTAGACATATCTGAACTGATGCAAAATGAGGCATAGATTTTCACAAGTAACCAATGTGTTATCTTAATTTCTTTGGCAATATTTAATTGTTACAAGGTAACTCTTTATTGGGAAGAGAAGAGTCAGGTTTGAGTGTCAGAGATGTGCCCAAAAAGTAAGAGGACCATCAGTGAAATGAAAACCGGTCCTTCGGCCAGACCGTGTAACTTCCTGAATATCACGCTTCCAACAGGAAAGATAGACAGATACAGGGGAGATACTGCAAAAGTAGGTGCCATTAGAATGGTTTCCTGGATGCCTAAGATAGCTGTCTGATAGGCAGCTTCCGAATGCTTTGGGGATTTGGCCTTAGCCCTGTTGCATTTACCATCGTTATCAGTGTCTTGAGATAATGTACGTGAAGCATTAAATTTTAAAGCACCATTGACATGTGATCTATCGTTATTAAAAGCATAGACAGTATGCTTATCATGCTTACTGATGGATCAGGAAAAGCTAGCTTGGCTTTGTCCTTTGCCCTGCCCCTCTTTGAGAGAAGCTTAGCATTACCAGAGGTAGTGGGAGGAGAGCAGGCTCTCACACTTCAAGAATCAGTGTGACGCGGAATATGGACTAAAGGCTGCACTCTACAAGTATCTCATTGGATCCTTACACCCCTGGGGACAGGGAGAGATTTATTCTATTTCACAGATGAGGCACCTGAGGCAGCCAGCATTTAAACCTTAAGACTTACCTAGGGTCACTCAGCTGGGAAGCGTCTGAGACAATTTGTGTTCAGGTTTTCCTCACTCAAGCACTCTATCCAAAGGACCACCAAGAAGCCTCCAGAGAGAACAGTTAGTGTTCAAGTGGCTTAAATCGCCCACCCCTCATCCAGCCACTGTGTGCAAAAGGTAGGACTTGAACCCAGGTCTGCCTGACCCCAAGGCCCGCTCTTTGCCCCCTCAGCCATATGCCTCTTCCTTTTTAATGTATTTATACCGAAATGCATTGGAGGTGTCTCCACCCCACTGGACTGTCCAGCAGGGGAGGGTCATCTTCTTATCCAAATCATGTGTTTCTCCCGGTCTGGCACTGTGGGCTGCTCGCAACTGGTGTTTAGTAAATGCGTGTCTAATGATTTCATGAAAGGTACGCAAATGTTTTCTGTTGAGGTCTGACCAGCAGACCCCAACCAGTCCCCAGGAAATGAAAACACGGGTCAGGTAGGTACTGAAACACAGTGTGTGTTTATTGAAAGCCAAGCAAGTATCTTATACAATGTTTCTACTGCTTTGAAGCCTATGTGTGGGTCGTATGCCAGGAATGTTGCCTGCGTTTTCACAATATTATCACTTAGTTTTTTTCTCACACCAGACCTTATTTTTCTCTACACCATATCTCCGTGTTTCATCTCAGTCTGGGAGCATGGAGGCCCTGCTTGGAGCATCCCTTAGAGCCCTTTCTCAAAACATGAAGAGTTCGTGTCGAGGTCAGACTCAGCTCTGGGCTTCTACAGTTTTCCAGGACCATCCTGGGTACAAATGCACCAAGTCTCCTCCTCCCAGCTTCTCCCTAGGCCTGGCCACGGTGTGTGTGATGGTGGGACAGGGATGGGATATGATGTTGTGCTTGGCATAGGGCAAGCATTTAATAAATGCCTGTTGACTGACACAAGGAAAGGCAGCCCTCAGTGTTGTTATTAGGGAAAGACCCCTAGACTGAGGGCTAGACTCTAAGAACCAGCATGATGGGAAGGAGGGAAGGAAAGGAAAGGAAGAAAAGATGGAGAGAGAGGAGGCAAAGGAGAAAGGGAAGGAAGGCGGGAAGAAGGGAGAGAAAAAGGCAGGAAGGAAGGAAAGAAGGAAGGAGGGAGGGAGGATGGTGAGAGGAAGGAAATGAACATTCATTAAGCACCTACTACATACCACACTTCTAAGGCACTCTTCTAAGTTGTGGGATGAAAGACCATCACCAATTAAAAAAAATTTATTTTTAATAAGGAGCCATCTCAGTGTGGGAACAGAAATAAAATTTTATTCAGTTCCCACAAGAATAGGGCATCCTCTGCCAGAACAGATCTAGCAAGGGAGGCCCCATACAAAGGGCAAAGCACCAATAATTATACCTAATGCAAGAGAATTCCTGCCCACCTCTGACCCTTCTCACCATTGGCTGGGAGGTGGGCTTACAATCTGAACGCAAAAAACTAGACAAAGAACCAAGAAATCAAGGCACAGAAACTTCAGTTCCCATTCCCTTAGTTAATGATTACAAATGAGGTGAAATCTATAAACCTAAAGAAGGAGAATAAGATAAGGAGAGGGGGAGACACTCTCCATTATTCTACAGTACTTTTACAGTAAAGGAAAGCAGATCACAGTGACCCTATTCTTAAACCAGGACCAGAAGAAAGAACAAAAAGTTTCAGGGTAAAAAAGAAGAAACTTTCCCAGAGGCTGAGCAATCAGGCTCTCACAGCCTCAGAATTTTCCACTTCCCTATTTCTTGATTTTTAACCATTTCTAAGTATAGATATGAATAGACATAGATATATGTTTATACATATATATTGCCTGCAAAGTCTTCACGTTTTATTTTCTCACTACCTCACAATAAGCACTTTACAAATATTGTCTCATTTAATCTTCACAATTCTGGGAAGTAGGTGCTATTATTATACCCATTTCACAGAAGAGTAAACTGAGGCAGCCAGAGATGAACTGACTTTCCCAGGGTCACCCACTAGGAAGTAGGAAGTGTCTGAGGCTACATCATTGCCCAGGTCTTCCTGGCCCCAGGCCCCCTGCTCTGCACCCTGTGCCCCACCCCTAGCTAGTCCCTACAGTGGAAAGTGCTAGGTTGGCATAGGAGCAATTGTGGCTCTAGACTTTTTGCCTGGTGGCCCTGGCCTTCACCTTGCCAGCATTTCCTTTTTATGAAAAGGAAGGGATTGGACCAGATGACCCCTGACCTGGATTCTGGTCCTGGGTCTGACTAGCTTTACTGTCTCAGTTTTCCCTCTGTAAAGTGAGATGAGGACAGGGAACAGAGTGAGTTGGGCTGGACCTCAAAGGCTTCCCAAGCTCTGGGAGCCCCTTTTTTGCCTTCGTAAACTGAGCTGGGGTAAGGTTTCTCCTAAGGTCTTTTCCAGCTCTCAGTTCCATGATATTAGGATAGTTGAGGTCAGATATTTTTAACCTGAGGCCCAGAGATCCTGAAGGTGTTTGAGAATAGTTTTCGGAGGCCCCATGAACTTGAAAGAAAAAAACATGTTACATCTTTATTTTTCACTAACGTCTAACTGAAAGCTACCATTTCCTTCCGTTATGAAGGTAAGCCACAAATCACAGTAGTATTTAAGGTTCTGAAACTATATTCTAGGCTCACAATACTTCCCCAAATCACATGCCAAGTGTTGGAGCCACACTTCAGTCTTTAGAAAATGCTCTCACACTATGGCCTGCAGGGGTCAGGGCTCGACAGGTCTGGAAGGAGAGATCCAGAGAGAAGGGTTGATTGGGTTTCTCATCCTTTCTCTCTGCTCTGGGCTTCTGAAAAACAATCTTCTGAATCCGACTTTTATGCAGAGGGCTGAACTAGACCCTAAAATGGACTTTGTGGTATGACCTTAGGCAAATCATGTAACCTCTGTGGCTCCTAGTTTCCCTTTTAGGAAGGGACAGAGAGATGGAAGCAGTCAGGGCTTGGGGCTTTGGAGGGAGGATCCAGAGCATAGAATGCTAGAGGGGACCTTCAGGTGGGACCTCAGAGAGCATCCAGTCTAGTCTCAGAAACTGAGGCTGAGTGGGCAGAAGTGTTTCT
>CM053622.1:2694217-2715416 GCA_028646595.1 Phalanger gymnotis
CTTTAATGTGGGAAATCATTAATTTAGATCCCTATTTTACTTAGACCTTTGGTTTATTCTAAATAGCATTATTCAGTTGAGCTTGACTCCATAGGGTCAGCGATTATTACTGTTGTACTGGTCTGTTGATACATAGTCTAGTACTTGCTTGACCACAGGAAACTAACTAGAGAATATCTACCTTTTTTTGCCTGGTGAGTAAATGACCAAGCCCAGTGTTGGGAAAGTAATTCAGTGACATAAAGTCCCCTAGCTATTTTTGATTGCCTCTCTATCCTTGTCCCTTTTTGGAGTAACAGGGCTATAGCAGTTGGCTAGCAGGTACTATGAGCACTTAAGCAGCTTGCCCAATATGGGCCAGCCGGTGGCCATCAACTCTGCCCATATTTGGACATACTCTACCAGTCTTTGTAAGCATGAACTGAAGATCCTCCTAGATGATAAAGGTATAGTTCTTTCAACCAATGAGACTGTATTTTTATATTGCCTCTTTTGTGTCATCTGGTTATCTGGCACTATAAAACAAAGGACCTGGACACAGGGGACACCTCAGATTGTGAGGAAGATCTGAGGTCTGCTTCAATCCAGGGGGCCATGAACACTAATGAAATGGTATTGGCTCAGAGCTCTGCCTCATTTTCTTGTAGATTAGACAACTGTTGATCCCATGGTGCTAAGGACTTTACAGATATTTAATCCTTATAACAATCTGCATTTTACATTTGCGAAAACTGAGGCTGACTGAGATTGAGTGACTTGATCAAGGTCACACAGCGTCTGAGGTTAGATTTAAATTTGAGTCTTCCTGATTCCAGTTTCAGATTTCTATGCACGTCACCATAAAGCTGCCTCAAATATACTTGCTAAAAAGATTATCTTATGGAGAGCTCACACAGGGCAAGCATTCAGAAGAAGCCACACAAGGACACTTTCAAGGTCTCTCTTAAGAACTTGGGAATTGATTGTGTGACATGGGAAACACTGCTGTAGGACTTGCCCAGCACGGCATGCCCACATTAGAGAAGGTGCCGTGCTCTACGAGCAAAGCAGAATTGAACTAGCTCAAAAGAATAACAATGTGCACAAATTTTGAGAATCCACCCCAAATGTGCCCGTGGACTATTTGCGCCTGACATGTGGTGGAACACGCCGAGCTTGTATGGTTCTAGTCAGCCACAGTTGGACGCGCTGTATCTTGACTCTAGCACGGTGATTTCATTTTGGTCCTCCTAGAGAACAAAGGACAACCAACCAAGTGCAGGAAGTAGAAAGAACACCACAAGCACCCCCTGCCCTCCAGGCTCATACGTTGTAATAGGAGAGGCAACCTGAAACTAGTTCGGTCATAAAAGATGATGCCTAGCAGATGGAAAGTCATCTCAAGTACGCAGCCCCCGAAGGGACCAGGAAAGCCTCCTGTGGAGGGCGGGATGTGGCCTGAGGCTTCCAGGAAGACAGAAAAGAGGAAAATGAGAAAAAACAGGACGGATGACATCCAGTGAAAGCATACAGCTGGGCCATGGAATGTGGTGTTTAAGGAACAGCAAATCAGCTGTTCATAACTGTGAATACTTTTTTTAACTGGGCAAATTTTATTTAATTTTTTTCTATTATTATTAATTTATTT
Source organism: Phalanger gymnotis (assembly GCA_028646595.1). Classification (NCBI taxonomy): domain Eukaryota; kingdom Metazoa; phylum Chordata; class Mammalia; order Diprotodontia; family Phalangeridae; genus Phalanger; species Phalanger gymnotis. The sequence goes on from CM053622.1 coordinate 2,695,845, forward strand.
TAAACTTAAATGCACTATTAGAAAAGAAACACATTTAAATGCTAAAACTTAAATAGAAAAGGTACACAAACACTCAAAAAAGTAACCCATTATAAACTTAAATAGTAAAAGTTAAATACAAAATGAGAAAAGAAAAATAAGCGTTACCATGTTCACTGCAGAACGTAAGAGAGGATTCAAAATATACAGCAATAAATTTCCATTTCAAGAAAGCCTACATAGGAAATACTACACATTGTGTTCAGAGCTGTCCATCTTTGCTTCCTTGTGTTTCAACAATCTGGCAAGCAGCTTCTGTGGGGATGGAAGATCCACCCACAGCCAGCACCCAGAAAGCTGCCAACAGCACAGGTTCTTTTGATCTGCTTAAGTAAGGAAAGCAAGGTTAAAGGGTTGGCAAGCTTCCTTTAATTCAGCACACAAATACCATTCGCGTAGTTCAGGGGAGAAAGCCAGCAGACTGAACTTCAGAGCAAAATACAAACAAATTCCAAACGTCAACAGCCAGACCCAATACGGTTTATAGTTACCAACACATAGGTTCAGCCTGGGAGCTCAGAACAAGGGCGGCCCGGAGTCCCGCGTGCCACCACTGCTGCGGCAAAGAGCTCCCAAGAAGAGAAGGCCAACCCCTGATTTTATATCTTTTTCAGGGTCAGGAGTGAGTCACACATGAGAATCATCACAAAGAGTCTAAAAGCCTGTGCTGTTCTAGACATGTAAACTAGGCCCTCCCTGGAGTTAGCCCCACCTTAGTTGCCGATCCATACCCACTAAGGTTTTATACCTAATAGGGGTTTGGACCTGGGGCTTAGCACCTAGTAAGGCTCAATGAAATACACTAAATTACTCAAAGGAAACAAACCAAAGTCTTGAAGGGCACTTGTTTGAACTAAGTGCTAAGGAGCCCATTTTGCTTACCAACAAGTTTTATTTGTTCTCTGCGGTGCACTTCTTACTTTGTTCTTTTCTCCCCTTCCTTGCCCTTCCCCTGAAGGTAAAATTAAGGACAGATACACAGACACACACACACATATACACACAAAGATAAATACATGCACATACACATAGCTACACTTACTTAAATATCTGTAATACTCATTTATAGACATACATTCACATGCGTGTATGTAATACTGTACTGTACTTCTCTGTTTCTCTGAGGGTGGATAACCTCTTCCTTTATAAGTCTGAGTCTTTCCATATTTTTCTAAGTCCACCAACTCATTCCTACACCACAGAAATATTCCAACCTCATACTCTCTAGTTACTTCAGATAGTCTAAAGCCATATTGACTAATGTGGCTGAGACAAAAGTGTCGTTTCCCTTTTCTTCTCTTTTGAGCCACGCAGTCAAAGGCTTTTGTGCAGTCCATGAAGCAGAAGTAGATGTTCTTCTGGAATTCCCATGCTTTCTCCATAATGCAGCAAGTGACGGCAATTTGGTCTCTAGTTCCTCTGCCGCTTTGGAAACCATTCTGCTCTTCTTGGTTTGCCTGTTGCTGGTGTCTAGCTTGCAGAATCTTAAGCACGACCTTGCTGGTACGTGAAATGGGTGCAACTTTTTTGGTAATGCGAACATTCTTTGGCATTGCCCTTTAGGACTGGGAGAAAAACTTTAAAAAAAAAAAAAACCCAGTGGCCGCTGTCGAGTTTTCCAAGTTTACTGCCAGGTGGAGTGTAGCACTTTAACATCTTGTGGGGTTTTAAATACCCCCACTAGCTTCATTGTTAAGAGTCCTTCCTAAGGCCCACTTAACTTTATTTTCCATGATGTCTGGCTCTAGATCAGCAACCACACCATCATGGGTATCACTGACGTTAAGCTCTTTCTTGTATAGTTCTGTATATTCTTGCCACCTCTTTTTAATGTCTTCTGCTTCTGTTAAATCCCCACTATCTTTGTCTTTGATTTAGGCCATTTTAGGGCAGCTAGGTAGCTCAGTGGGTACAGTGTCAGTCTGGGGCCACGTAGAATCGTCTTTCTGAGTTCAAATCCGATCTTAGACACTTACTAGCTACATGACCTCGAGTAGGTCACTTAACTCTGTTTACCTCAGTTTTCTTCTCTGTTTTTAAAATGACATGGAAAAGGAAATGGCAACCTACTCCATTACCCCAAATCCTAAGAACAATAATGATACATTGTCGTTTCAGCCTTGTTCAACTCTTCATGACCCCATTTGGGGTTTTCTTGGCAAAGGCACTGGAGCAGTTTGCCGTTTCCTTCTCCAGAGCCAAACTTGCCTAATATTCCAATTGTCTTTTGATTTCCTGCTTTAGCATTTCAATCCTCTATGATGTTATTGGTGTTATTTCTAGAAGCCGTTGTAGGTCTTCATAGGATCGATCAGCTTTGGCTTCTTCAGCATCACTGGTTGGAGCACAGACTTCTATTACTGTGATGTTGAACAGTTTGCCTTGGCATTGAAACATATAATTTTGTCATTTTTGCGATCATACCCCAGTACTGCTTCCTCCAGTAATGTATGCAGTGATCTCCTGGATTAAACCCACCCATTCCCATCAAGTTAAGTTCACTGGGATGTGTGGTTTTTGAGGGAAAAGTTACTTCTTGTCTAAGAGCTGCTGAGTCCTTTTTCAGGCCTGTTTTCTACTTTTGTTTTCCACTTACCACCCACCTCTCACCTGTGGCTCCAAGAAGCTACAGCATGTGCAATGGCCACACCCCAGTAAACTGTTTCAGTGAGAGGCTAAAGCAGTTTGAGGGTAACTGATAGGTCTCAAACCCATCGGTGAGTTAGGAGGTGTCCACCCACCATTCCCTGGTGGAGTAGGTAGATGTGAAGAATTCCAGTTCAACGGGCCATGAAAATGGCTGAAGCGGTATATCGGCAAGGCAATAATCACAATGTAGATGATAATTGTCAAAATGCCTGTGTGGTTCTGTATCAGAAAACACACAGGACTCCCCTCATAGATGGTAGAAGAACTAAACCATTTATTCAGACACCGAATCACCAGATCCCATAACCAATATGCCCAGTCCATCACAGCAGCAAGAATTTGATACACAATACCATAGCAGAGAACCACTCCATCCCAAAACCATTTGACCTCCATTGGGGCCTTCCCAAAAACCCACAGCCACCACAGCATGTCTGCTCTTTCCCTCACCCATAACTGTAGAAACTGCTTTCTCCACATTTCCTGTGACACAATTTCCTTTTCCTCTCAGCAAACTCCTCCCACCACATGTGACTTAGGCTTTTTGTGATGTAAGTAGGTCACTTGGGCTATTAATAGGTGGGAAAGATCATCACATCTAAATTGCTATTACAAGCAGCCACTCTGGAGTCGTAAGCTTGGTCAGAAATCGAGGTCATATACTGCATCCCAAGCAATTGCCAATTGTTTTGACTTTTGTCCTGCCACTGGACTTCAATGACTCCGGAAGAAAGAGTGAGGCCAGTGACTTTGCAGAACACTCACTTAAATCCAGTTGTTATTCCAGTCAAAAAATGTTACCCATACCATTTTTACCCATCTAGAAGTCCTGTGGCAACATGCAAGTAATGCTATTTCTTCCTGTAACTCACTTAACATCTCCCCTAAGAATGTGGAAGCTATACCACTTGGTGCATATATGTGTAGTAGTGATATTGTTTCATTGTCTATGGTACCTTTTAACAACATGTAGTTTCCTTCCTTGTCTCTTTTAATTAGATCTGTTTTTGCTTTTGCTTTGTCTGAAATCAGGATTGCTACCTTGCTTTTTTTTTTGCTTCAGTGGAAGCATACATTCTGCTCCAGCCTTTTACCTTTATTCTGGGTGTATCTCTCTGCTTCAAATGTGTTTTTTGTAAACAACATATTGTAGGATTACGGTTTTTATTCTGCTATCCACTTCTATTTTATGGGAGAGTTCATCCTGTTCAACTTCACAGTTGTGGTTACTATGTCTTTCTTTCCATTTTATTTTCCCCCTTTTATACTTTTACTCCTTTCACTCTTTCCCTCCTCACCAGTATTTTGCTCCTGATCACTGCCTCCCTCAATCTGTCCTCTCTTTTTCCCCCTTTCCCCTATTACTTCTTCCCTCCCTTCTATCCTTTTTCTTTCTCCCCTTTCCTCCTACTTTCCTATAAAGTAAGATAGATTTCTATAACCAACTAAATGGGTATGCTGTTTCCTCTTTGAGCCAAATCTAATGAGAGTAAGGTTCAAACAATGCTCTCCCTCCTCCCTTCTTTCTCTCTACTGTATGTACTAGGTCTTTGTGCCTCCTTATGTGATGTAATTTACCCTATTCTGTTGCTTCCTTTACTCTTCTCCCAGTACAATCCTTTTTTTCCCACCCCTTAATTACTTAATTTTATCATCACATCAAAGTCAAATTATACCCATACTCTCTGTCCAGGTATATCCTGTCTAAATGCTATAATAAAGATACAGTTCTCAAGAGTTACAAATATCATCTTCCCATGTAGGCATTTAAGTAGTTATACCTTATTGAATTATATGTTTTCTTTCCTGTTTACCCTACTTTACAGGTGAGAAAATTGAGATTAAGAAAGGTTTCCTGGATTGCTTATTTAACAGATAGGATCAGAGTTATGGCTCTCATCCTTGTCTCCAGACCCCATTCCAAGCTCTCTCCACCCAACCATGTTGCTGCTGGGGGAGGGGTTGGGACTGGGGCTGGTGGTGAGGAACTCAGGGCCCATTCAGCACTCCTTCCTGCTCCCCACTCTGGCCTGCACCCAGGACCCAGGCTGAGCTAGAAAGGAAAAGGCAGCCATGAGAGGGGTGGGCTCTTCCCCCTTCCCAGACCTGCCTCTGCCTTGGAAATGCCCAGTCCTCCCTGCTCTAAGTGACACCAAGGGGCAGCTGGCCTGTGTCCAGGGTTTGGGTCAACTTAATGTGCACTTATGAAGGGCCTACTGTGTGCCACACTTTGTTCTAGGTACCTGGGATGCCAGGAGAGAAAAAAGCACCCCCATCCTCACAGCAGTCTACAGGGAAATGTCTGGTCATCTGAAGGACTGGGCAGTGACCCTTCGGGGAAGAAGGGGGAGCGGCCTGGGCTGGAGAGGTGAGGCTGGAGGAAACCGAGCAAGAAGGGGGAAGGAATGTGGGAGCCCTCATCCATCTCAGAGCAAGGGATTTGGAGAGCCGAGGGGGAGGGGAAGGAGAGGGGAGGCGAGTGGAGGAGGGGAAATGAGGGAGTGAAAAAGGGGGGAAGGGAGCAGAGGAGCGGGGGAAAGTGAACTAAGAGAAAAAGGGGGCGAGAAAATAAGCGAGGGCCCTGGGCGCTCCTCCTCCCCGCCCACGAGGATGCAGGAGCCTTCGCCCCATTTCAGAGACGAACCAACTGCGGAGATCCCTGACGCCTGTCCCCGCTTCTGACCTCCCCTCAGGTCTCCCCTTCCTTCTAACAGAAGACAAGACTGCAGGGCTGAGGAGGATTCACTTGCTGCGTGGGCTCCAGGACCAAGGAAGAAGAAACGTCCGCGCCTGCGCATTCTCCAGCCTCCTCCCCCTACCCCGGGGCGCCTGGGGGTGTGTGGGGTCTCGTGTGGGGTCTAAGCCGTCTCAGCGCATACCGTCGTTCTGCTTCGGTGTCCTGCGGCATGTGGGGCGCCCAAGGGCGCTGGGGAAGGCGCAGCAGCCTCAGTGTCTTCGTCCGGGAAATAGGTGCAAAGGGTCAGCACCAGCCACCGTGGGCCTCCTTGGCAGCTGGGCTCCTGCTAGGGTCCCTCCGGGATCGCCTGACGGTAGTTCTGGAGGGTCCAGGTTCTCTCACGCCACCGGCCGTTTGGCTGCTCCCCCTCCCCCCCCCCGGAACTGAGCTAGCACCTCTCCTGGCCCCTTTCCTCCCAGCTCTGCTTCCCTAGGAGAGATCCCTACCTTCACCGAGGTGGAAGTTGGGTAGTGGGAGATGGGAAACAGCAGAGGAAGAAATGACCCGTGACTTCACCAGATGCGCGTGCCCCTCCCCCCAGGGCCGTGGGACCCCCGTCCCTGCTTCCCAGAAAAGTTTCAGGTTATTGGCATTGGTTTGCCAAGCTCTGTACTCTCCCTGTGTCCTTGGACCCTCAGCAAAGCCGTGCCAACTCGGGGCCCTCATTACCCTCATTGCACGGAGGGGAAACTGAGGCACACTTGTTGCAGTGTCTGGGACTAGATCTAAATCCAGGTCCCACACTCCTCCTGCTGCCACCCATGCCCACCCTCAGAGAGCCTTCTGTCAACCCTGATACCAAATGACCAAAGAACCACAGCAGCTCTGCAATGCTATTTATTGTAAAAATCCATAGATTTCACATGGATTATCAAAACTACAGTTAACCCCAAAAGCAAAAAAAAAACCCAAAGCAAACAATGGTGATAAGTAAAAAGCAATCTTTATTCCTTTGGAGGAGGGAAACTAGACACATGTGCTGGAGCCCCATCTAGTAGGAGACCCACTTTACTGTGGGCGAATCTCAATACTTTGACCAATGGCTATGCGGTGAACTTTAGCCCTGATGAGGGGGTAAAAGCAACAATAAGACAAGTTTGACTCATAGTAGGACTTAGGGACCGAATATAAGTACTACAGGTGCTTGTCCAAGTTCAGAGACCACCTGGTGCTGGTGTGAAACAACACTGGGACTTCACTGTGCTCAGATAACTCAGAGCAAGCCTGCAAGTGGCCCTTGGGCCAGATGTTGTGCAGGCCTGTTTTACATCCTTTACTTTTTTTAGGGGCTGCCCAAAATCCTTTGGCAGGTTACAAGTGGTCGGCAGGCGGTATGGTGTGCAGACCTGACCTAAAGGAACTTCAAATAGTCAGTTTTGCTAAGGGCTTTGCATTTTCAAAGGCCAGCTGAGGTGGGTGGAATGTGGCCTGCAACGTTGTGCAGGCATGATCCAGAGGGTGAGCACAAAGAATTGTTGTTATGCCGCGTTCAGAACACCACTTACTTGCTAGGCCTTAGCTCTGAAAAACAGGGTGTCTCCTAATAGTAAAAAAGAGGAATAAAAAGAGAGGGGTCTTGCCATGGAGATCTTGACACTCCTAACCTTGATGTCATCCCTACTAAGCATCCCTTATTTGCCTGTCTTCCCCCAACCCAACATTCATAGCCCATCACAATATTCAGGGTTTCCAGTGTGCTCTAGGTAAGACATGGTGCTGGGCAGGTTGCAGTGGAAATTGTATGTTCCCATGCCCAGTCTTGAGGTCCTTTTTTCAGCATTATAGTATTACAAAGCACTTTACTGACAACATATGCCAAATAAAACAACACTTAGGGTGTTTCTGACACATAAGAAACTGCCTGGGGTACATAGAAAGATTTTCCTTGGATTGGTTGTTCAGGTGCTTAATTGTATCCAACTCTTTATGATGCCATGGACCATTGCACACTAGACCATTCTATCCCCACTATCAAAATTCTTCTGAGTATATGTTCATTGTTTCCATGATACCATCTCTCCATCTCATCCTCTGCCACTCCCTTTCTCCTTTTGCCTTCAGTCTTTTCCAACATCAGGGTCTATTCCAGTGAATCCCCTCTTCTCATTATGCAGCCAAAGTATTGAAGCTTCACCTTTAGCATTTGACCTTCCAGTGAATAGCCTGAATTAGTTTCTTTAAGTATTGACTGATTTGATCTCCGTGCTGTCCAAGGGACTCACAAAAGTCTTCTCCAGCACCACAATTCAAAAGCCTTGATTCTGTGGCACTCAGCTTTCCTTATAGTCCAACTCTCACAGCCATACATTGTTACTGGAAAAACCATAGCTATGACTATATGGACTTCTGCTGGCCAGGTAATGTCTGCTTTTTAGTCTGCTGTTCAGGTTTGCCATAGCTTTCCTTCAAAGGAACCAGCACACATTTATTAATATATTTGTATTTAATTTCCTTGTTGTTACTTTGAGGTGAACTTGCTGGCTTTGGAATACAACTGTTGCTATGTCAGGTTGGGGTTATTGGTCTTAGAGTATGATCCCCTGGTGTATAAATAAATGTTACGCTTCCTCTGCCTTCTATATAGAGAATCTCTTATACTTTGCAATTCTGAACTATGAAAGCATATTCATGGTCATCTTCGAGGTCATAAATCTTGCCTTATTGATACAGAATGCAACAACATACAGTCTAATATACAACTTTATTGTATTTCTTTGCCAATCTTAAACCAATCAGTTGTTCCATGTTCAGTTCTAACTGTTGCTTCTTGACCTACATATAGGTGCCTCAAGAGACAAGATGATATAGTACTCCCATCTCTTTAAGGACTTTACACATTTTGTTGTGATCCGCAAAAGACAGTGCAGTCAGTTAAACAAAAGTAGATGTTTTTTCTGGAACTCCCTCATTTTTTCCATAATCCAATGAATGTTGGTAATTTGGTCTCTAGTTTCACTGCCTCTTTGAAAACCAGCCTGATCTAGTAATTTTGGTTCACACATTGATGAAGCCTGTCTTGCAGAATCTTACGCATAACCTTTCTGGCATGTGAGATGAATGCATTTTTTTTTTTGTTAATTTGCACATCCCTTAGCATTGCCTTTCTTTAGGATTGTGATGTAAGCCAATCTTTTCCAATCTAGTGGTCATTGTTGTGTTTTCCAAATTTGTTGGCATATTGAATACAGCCCTTTAACATCATCATTTAGGGTTTTAAATAGCTCAGCTGGAATTCCATCACCTCTACTGTTAGTAGTGCTTCCTAAGGCCACCTTGACATCATTCTCCAGGATGTGTGGCTTTAGATCAGTTACCAAACCATCATGGTCAATGGTGATGTTAAGATCTGTCTTGTGTAGTTCTTTTGTATATTCTTACCATCTTTTAAAAAAAAATTCCCCAATTATATCTAAAATCAATTTTAAGTTTTTCTTTTAAATTTTGAATTCCAAATTCTATCCTTATCTCCTCCTCCATCCTGGAGACAGTAAACAACCCAATATAGGTTATACATGTGCAATCATGTAAAACGCGTTAGTCATTTTGTGAAAGAAAACTGGAACTAAAAAAAAAAGAAAGAAGGAAACTGAAAAACAATATGCTTTTTTTATCTATTCAGATGCCATCAGCTCTTTCTCCAGAGGTGGATAGCATTTTTAATCATGAATGCTTTGGGATTATCTTGGATTATTGTATTGCTGAGAATAGCTAAGTCATTCAAAGTAATTCATCATACATTACTGCTGTTACTGTGTATAGCATTTTCCAGGTTTTGCTCACTTCACTTTGCATCGGTTCATGTAAATCTTTACAGGTTTTTCTGAAATCATCCTGCTCATCATTTCTTATAGCATAAATATTCCACTGCAATCATATACCCCAGTTTGTTCAGCCATTCCCCAAATGATGAGCATCCCCTCAATTTCCAATTCTTTGCCATCACAATAAGAGCTGATATAATTTTTTTTTTTTAACAAATAGGTACCTTTCCTTTCTTTGGCCTTTGAGATACAGACCTACTTGTGAGGTAGCTGGATCAAAGCTCATGTGCAGTTTTATAGCCTTTTGGTCATAGTTCCAAATTGCTCTCCAGAATTGTTGGATTAGTTCACAAATCCACCAACACTGCATTAATTTCCAGTTTTCATATATTTCCTACATTTATTTTCCTTTTCTGTCATATTAGCCAATCTGATAGATGTGAGATGGTACCTTAGTTATTTTAATTCACATTTCTCTAATCAATAGTGATTTAGATAATTTTTTCTTATAATAGTTTTGATTTCTTTATCAGAAAACTGCCCGTTCATATCCTTTGACCATTTATCAGTAGGGCAATGACTTGTATTTTTATAGATTTGATTTAGTTCTCTATAGATTTGAGAAATGAGGCCTTTTTCAGAAATAACTGCTGTAACCCCACCCAAGTTTTCTGCTTTTTTTTTTCTAATTTTGCTTGCATTTGTTTTGTTTGTGCATAATCTTTTAAAGTTATTATAATGAAATTAACCATTTTACATTTTATAATGCCCTCTATCTCTTGTTTGGTCCTAAATTCTTCATTTATCCATAGATCTGACAGATAATCTATTCCATGCTGCCCTATTTACTTATGTTATCACCCTTTATGTCTAAATCATGTACCCATTTTCATTTTATCTTGGTATATGGAATGAGATGTTGGTCTGTATGTAGTTTCTACATACTGTTTTTCAGTTTTCCCAGTAATTTTGTCAAACACTGAGTTTTTGTCCCAAGAGCTCGGATTTTTGGGCTTATCAAACATTACTACAATGTATTATGTGCCTAATTTATTCCAATGATCCACCTATCTATTTCTTAGCCAGTACCACATTGTTTTGAGGATTACTGCTTATACCAGTTTGGGATGTAGTCCAGCTAGGTCACCTTCCTCTAAAATTTTTTTCATTGATTCTCTTAATATTCTTGACTTTTGTTTTTCCAGATGAATTTTATTATTCATTTTTCTAGTTCTGTAAAAAAAATTTTTTTTTGGTAGTTTGAGTGGTATGACATTGGACAAGTAAATTCATTTGGGTAGAACTGTCTTTTTTTTTTTTATTGCTTGCCACTTCTTAGTTTCTTCTGTTTCTGTTAAATTCCTACCATTTTGGTCTTTTATCATGTCTGTTTTTATGTGAAATATTCCCTTGATATCTCTAATTTTCCTGAAGAGATATTTTGTCTTTCCTATTCTATTGTTTCATATTTCTTTGCATGACTCATTTAAGAAAACCTTATCTCACCTCACTATTCTCTGGAATTCTGCATTCAGTTGGATACACCTTTCACTTTGCTTCTTTCTTCAGCTATTTGTAAAGCCTCATCTGACAACCATTTTGCTTTCTTCATCTTCTCTTTGGAATTTTTTTTATTGCTTTCCCCTGTTGGTTGATTGCTGTCCTTCATTCTCAAAGCAGACCAAAATGACATCATTATGCTAGAGTCAAGTTTCAATGTGTCCGCCAATCAGACCAATATGAGCTCAGAATGCTCTACCACAGGGCAGGCACAAACAGTGCTTATGAACATTTGGGGTAGATTCTCTACATTTATGCATCCTGCGTTTCCTTTGAGCTGTTTCAATTCTGCTTTACTCATAGAGCACAGCACCTTTTCTAATGCAGGCAGGCAATGCTGAGCAGTCCTGTGCTGTACAGCGGCTTCATAGACCTTCAGTTTGGTAATCAGTTTAATACCTCTTCTCTCCCATACTTTCCTTTGAGAGCCTCCCAAACACTCAGCTAGCTCCGGCAATGTGTATGGCAACCTTATTATCAATGTGTACATTCCTGGAAAGTACACTTCCAAGGTAAATGGACTTATCCACAGCATTCAAAGCTTCTCCATTTGCTGTAACCAATGGTTCCATGTATGGATGGTGTGGTGGTAGCTGATGGAGCACCTGTGTTTTCTTGGTAATTGTTAGGCCAAATTATTAGGCTCTTTTCATGTGGCAAAGCACCTGGTGCTGATTCTATTCTAGTTGAGCTTTACAAAGTAGGGGATCCATTGCTCATTCAAAAACTGACTGAAAAGTTCCAGGTTATATAGCAAGAGGAGGTTATCCCCCAGGACTTCAAGGATGCCACCACTGTCCATCTCTATAAAGATAAAGGAAATAGATTGTCCTGTGACAATTACAGGAGGGTCTCTATCTCAGTCATTGTTGCCCCCTGTACAATATTGTGAATGTGTTTACAGTTTTTCAGGCATTTTATCTACCAGATCCAATCCCTTAACTCTATTCATCACCTCTTTTTCATATTCATAAGGTATGTTATTTAGGTCATACTTATATGATCTGATGGTTCCCCTACTTTCTTCAATTTAAGTTTGATTTTTGCAATAAGAAGCTCATGATCTGAGTCACAGTCAACTCCATGTCTTGTTTTAACTGATTGTACAGAGCCTCTCCGCCTTTGGCTGCAAAGTATATAATCAATCTGATTTCTTTATTAACCAACTGACGTCCACATGCAGAGGTGCCTTTTGGGTTCTTGAAAAAGTGTTTGCTATGATCTGCCTTTCTTGGGTTATGTGCTGATTAAGGAAGGACTTCGCAGGGCTCTTAAATGTTTTAACAAATGAATATGATGTTCCCAGCTGAGAATACTGGACTATATAGTACAGAAATAACTGTCTAGTCAACCTGTCAGTGTTGTCAGCAATTACCTTCCCACAGTTCATCTTGGCAGAGGCATGGCCAGCTAGTATCTTCTCTGAAAAATAGCTGCTGTTTGGTTGGAGTAGCAGTATCTATATGAACTAAGAGTGGGACTGAGCTGCCAAGTGTTCAGATAATCTTTGGCTTGTCACAATAAAAAGCTATGATAAAGAGAAACTGAGGCATAAATTTCCAAGTATATTCAATTTATTAGTAAGGCTAGCAGTTATCAGTAAATGGGTTTCATGGTCCTCAGTAGCCAGGGATACATCTGACAGTGAGAGCCACTCTTTTATAGTATTTTCATGGTTGCTAACTTTAGATTTGAATTATGATTGGTTAAAGCCAGGTGTTTTGAGATTTCCATTCCCGTGGCAATCGTTGCATTAATTGATCATATGGTGGACTTACATCCTCAGGAAAATCTGACGGTTGGCAATTTCTGGTGGTTGGAATACAGAGCTAGGGGACAGAGAGCTGAGCTTGAGGTTAGAATGGTACTGATTTCAGAAAGGTTCAGGGAGCTTAGCTTGTGGTTTAAAAGTCCTATAAAAAAGGGGAACCCAAAAGGTGGAGGGTGGCATGTGAAACTAACAGCTGTATCCTCAATGTGTGCAGAAGGAATTCAAGTTCCCATATGGGAGAGTAAACAATACAGAGCAACTTGATCAGTAACAGATGACTAATACACAACAGATTAAGCCTTAATAAAATAAGGTGCACTATCAATTTTCAATATTACAGGCTGCAGTAAGAGTGGTTGGCAATCTTCATCACTGGCAACACCCTCATGACTTCCAAAGGTGTAGAGCTGGATGGAGACCTTAGACATCTGACAATGCAAAGGCTAGTGCTGTCCTTGTCCTGCTCTGGCCTGTCCTGGTGGGACCAGTGTGCCTGGGAGTATCATTTCAGGAAGCGCATTGATGAGTCACAAAATACCCAGAGAAGCAGCAGCACTGGAGACCATGAGTTTTTTGCATATTAAATATTAGATGATAAAAACAGCCCATTTTCAAAGACTTGATATTTGACTGGTGGAGACAATATGTATCGGGGCATGGTGCCCAGGGAAGAGAGTTAGGGTCTGGGAAGGCCCACAGTTGTTTAAGAAGAAAGCCTTTCCAGAGACAGTAGGGATGGGATTTGATTATACTCCTCTTAGCAAGAAGTAGAAATGGAGGTGAGGAGGTACCTCTGCAGTTGGAGGGCAGAAAATGTTTGGAGTGAGGATGAGAAACAGGCCCAGAGTGTGCTGAATCTAGGGGATCCCAAACACTGGCCTCTGGCGATAACTGTTTTGGTGGGGGCAGGGGGGACACAGTCTTATTTACTCCACTTTTTTAACATTTAATTTTTGTTTTGTTTTTTCTTAGTTAAATGTAAATAAATTTTAACATTTATTTAAAAAAATTTGAGTTCCAAATTCTTTCTCTACTTCTTCCCCTCCCCCTTCCTTGAGAAGGCAAGCAATTTGATATAGATTACAGATGTGAAGTCTTATAAAACACTTCCATATTATCCATGTTGCACAAGAAAATAGCAAAAAAACAAACCCAAAAAACCATAGCATAAACCAACCCAAGAATAATGAGGCAAAACCCCCCCCAAAAACAATGTTTCAATTTGCATTCAGATGCCGTCAGCCTCTGGAGTTGGAAGACATTTTTCATCATACTGTTTTGGATCATTATAGTGCTGAGAACAGCTAAGTGATTCAAAGTTTATCATGGCGCAATTGCCATTACTGTGTACAAAGTTCTCCTGGTTCTGCTCACTTCATTTTGTTTCAGTTCATGTAATTCTTCCCAGGTTTTTTCTGAAAGCATCCTTGTCATCATTTCTTAGAGCACAATGATATTTCATCACATTCATATACCAAAACTTGTTCAAGCCATTCCCCAATTGATGGGCATCAACTCAATTTCCAATTCTTTGCTACTACACACACACACACGGACACGCGCACACACACGTACACGGACACACACACACGGACACGCGCACACACACACGGACACGCACACACACACGGACACGCGCGCGTGCGCTGCTATAAACCTTATTGTACATGTTTTCTTTTCTTCTTTGATCTCTCTGAGGTAAAGACTTAGTAGTGGTATTGCTGGTATGCGCAGGTTTATAGCTCTTGGAGCATAGTTTCAAATTGCTCTCCAGAATGGTTAAATTTTTCTGCCTCCCCTCCAACATTTGTCATTATCCTTTTTTCTCACGTTAGCCCATCCGATAGGTGTGAGGTGATATCTCAAAGTTGTTCTAATTTGCATTTCTCTAATCAATAATGATGAGCAGCTAGATGGTACACTGGATATAGCACTGAGATGGGAGTCACAAAGACCTGAATTGAAATCTGGCCTCAGAGACTTACTAGCTGTGTGACCCTGGGCAAGTCACTTGATCATGTTTGCCTCAAGTCCCTCATTTGCAAAATGAGCTGGAGAAAGAAAAGGCAAACCACTCCAGTATCTTTGCCAAGAAAACCCCGAATGGGATCATGAAGAATCAGGCAAACTTAAAACAACTGAATAAAATCAATAGTGATTTAAAGCATTTTGACATAGGATTATAGCTCTGATTTCTTCTTCTGAAAACTGCCTGTTCATATCCTTTGATCCTTTATCAACTGGGGAGTGACTTCTATTGTTAAAAATTTGACTCAGTTCTCTATATATTTGTGATATGCAACATTTATCAGAGAGACTATAAAAAAATGTTCCTCCCAGTTTCCTGCTTTACTTCTAATACTGACTGCATTGGTTTTGTTCATGCACAAACTTTCTAGCTTGATATAATCAAAATTATCCACTTTACATCCTGTAATGCTCTTCATCTCTTATTTGGTCATAAATTCTTCCCTTATCCATAGATATGACAGGTAAGATACTACCTGTTCCTCTAATTTGTTTATATAACCATTTATGTCATGTACCCATTTTGACCTTAAGTTGATATATGTAATGAGATGTTGGTCTATGTCTAGTTTCTGCCAAACTACTTTCCAGTTTTCCCAGTTTTTGTCCCAAACTCTTGGATTTTTTGATTTCTCATACACTAGAGTACTATGGTCATTTACTATTGTGTATTATGTACCTAATCTATTCCACTGATCCCCCACTCTATTTCTTAGCTAGGACTACCAGAGGGTTTTGATGATTACCACTCTGTAAAACAGCCTGAGATCTTGTACTGCTAAGCTACCTTCTGTGACACTTTGCATTGATTCTCTTGATATTGAGCTTTTCTCTTCCAGATGAGTTTTATTATTTTGTCTAGTGGAGTCCTATCCTTGCTTCACTCCTGACCTTATTGGGAAGGCATCTAGCTTATCCGTATTGCAAATAGTGCTTGCTGATGGTTTTAGACACTACTTAGCATTTCAAGGAAAGCTCCATTTATTCCTATTTTCTAGTGTTTTTAACAGGAATGAGTGTATTGTCAAAAGCTTTTTCTGGACTATGGAGATAATCATATGATTTTTATTGTTTTTGTTATTGATCCAGTCAATTATGCTGACAGTCTTCCTAATACTGAACCAGTCCTGCACTCCTGGCATAAATCCACCTGGTCATAATATAGCTTTGTGATATATTGCTATAATCTACTTGCTAGTGTTTTATTTAAAATTTTTGCAATAATATTGATTAGAGAAGTTGGGCTATAATTTTCTTTCTATGTTTTTGTTCTCCCAGGTTTAGGTATCCCACCATATTTGTATCATAAAAGTAATTTGGTAGTATTTCTACTTTTCCTATTTTTCCAAATATTTTACATAGCACTGGAATTATTTGTTTTTTAAATATTTGGTAGAATTCATTTATGAATCCATCTAGTCCTGTGGAATTTTTTTTTCCTTCGGGAGATGATTTACGGCTAGTTCAATTTTTTTTTCTACGATAGGTTTAAGTACTCTATTTCTTCCTCTGTTAATCTAGACAATTAATATTTTTATAAATAAATATTCATCCACTTCACTTAGATTGTCGGATTTATTGTCACATAGTTGGGGAAAATATCTCCTCATAATTGCTTTAATTTCATCTTCATTGGTGGTACATTTACCCTTTTCATTTCTGATATTTTTGATACCAGTAATTTGGTTTTCTTCCTTTTTTAAAAATCAAATTAACCAATGGGCAATCTATCTTTTTTTCATAAAACCAGCTTTTAGTTTTATTAGTTTAATGGGTTTTTTAACTTTCAATTTTGTTAATCTTTCCTTTGATTTTCAAGATTTCCGATTTGATGGAGATTTTTAATTTTCCTTTTTCTAGTTTTTTAATTGCACGTCCAATTCATTGATCTGCTCTTTCTCTACTTTATTGATATAAACATTTTGAGATATAAAAATTTTCCCCTAGGTACTGCTTTGGCTGCATAACACAAATTTTGGTATGTTGTCTCCTTGTGGGCATTATCTTTAATTAAATTATTGTTTCTAAGATTTGTCCTCTGAGCCACTTATTCTTTAGGATTAGATTGTTTAGTTTCCAATTAATTTTAATCTATCTTTTCACAGCCCTTTTTTTGAATACAATTTTTCTTGCATTATAGTTTGAAAAGAATTCATTTAATATTTCTGCTTTTCTATATATGGTTGTAAAATTTTTATGCCTGCTCAATTTTTGTGAGGGTGCCATGTACAGCTGAGTTTTTGAAAAGTTGTACTCTTTTCTATTCCTGTTCAACTTTTTTATTTTTAAAAAATCTACTTTTTTTTTACCCACTTACATGTAAAAGCAATTTTAACATTCTTTTTTCAAATTCTCAGTTCCAAATTCTCTTTCTCTCTCCTTCCCTTCCTTGCCCCATTTGAAAGGCAAACAATGCAACATAGGTTATACACGTGCAGTCATGCAAAACATATTTCCATACAAGTCATGCTGGAAAGAAAATACAGACAAAATAACCCAAGAAAAATAAAAAAGTATGCTCTGATCAGTTCTTTCTCTGGAGATGGACAGCACCTTTCATCATAAGGCTTTCAGAATTGTATTGGATCGCTGTAATGCTGAGAAATATCTAAGTCAGTAACAGCTGATCATCACACAATATTGCTGTTGCTGTATATCTCCTAGTTTTGCACATTTCACTTTGCCTCAGTTCATGTAAGATGCAAGGAAATCTTAACAAGGAAGGCAGCTAGGGGGACTGGGAACTCCTCCTCATAGGGTGGCTCTTGAGCTCAATCTTCAAGGAAGCCAAGAATTCCAGGAGGTAGAGGTGAAGAACAACAGCATTACAGCCATTGGAACAGCCAGTACAAACATGGAGCTGTTTAGAGATGGTGTCATGTAGGATACCACTAAGGAACATGGCTGGACAGAAGATTACATATAGAAGGACTAGAAATATAGGAAGCAGCCAAGCTGTGAAGGCCTCTAAAGGCCAAGTATAATTTATGTTAGATTCTAGATAACAGGAAACCAACGGACTGAATAGAGTGGGAGCAGATATTGTGTGACACTTGGTCAGACCTCCATTTTAGGAAAATGACTGTGGAACCAGAATGGCCAACTGAAGGAAAAATGTAAGATTTTCAGAGTCCATTCTGCCTGAAACATGTTCTTCAACTCTATTCATGAGCCATTATTGTCTATCTTCTTTAGTCACAGCTGGTCCTTGTTTTAAAGCATCAAGTACCTTCTCCCTCAATTGAAATTCCAGCTAGGTCCTTAAACAGAATCAAGAACTTTGGCCCTTATGTAATCATTAGGATAATTTCTCCTCAGAAGATGAGGCTAAATTACCTATCCATGCTTCCTGAATATCATTTCTCTGCCTTTGAATTTTTGCTTAACCAGCATTTCCAAAAAAGCCTTTCTAAATATGCTTGTGCTGGGACTGGATTTTAATGCCCTAGACAAAAGTTTGCACACTTAAGGAAAAGTACATGGCTGGAAACTTAACATGACCTTCAAATAGGAAAAATGCAAAACAGTAAAAAATGCTTCTTATATTGAAGAAAATGCCAAGAGAGGGGAATTCTGAAAAGTCCTATCAGAAGAATGAGGACACAAAGGCTTAAGTGAGGTAGTGTCAATTTAAAAAAGAAAAAAGGAAAAATGACTGTGGTAAGTGAGAGGAGGATGAACTGGAGTGATGAGAAGCTGTAGGCCGGGGGACCAAAGAGCAGGCTCTGGTAAGAGTCCGGTGTGAGGGGACCAGGGCCTGCATTAGGGGGAGGGCTGGGTCACTGGACAGAGGGGGCCATATGCAGGCAAGAGATTGTGTAGAAAGAGAAATCACTTAAGTTGGCAGCTGATCTCATATGTGAGCTGAGAGAGGAGGGAATAATGACAATGTCAGCCTGGGTGACCTGGAGGATGGTGGGATCTTCCACAGGAATATCCAGGTTCAGAAACAGGGAGGGTTGGGGGGAGATACTGAGTTATACTAGGATGTGGTGAGATGAAGATGCCTATGGGACATTCTGCTTAAAAAGCCTATTTTCTTAGTTGTAGATTCAGGAATGGAGCTCATGGCACTGGATGAGACCCCCAAGTGAGAGAGCCTGGAGAGAGAAGAGAGGAGGGCCAGGCCAGAGCCGTGGACAAGCCTCTCACACAGACGCATGCCATGGATGCTGACCCAGCAAGAGAGACAGAGAAGGGAGGAGTGGTGAGACAGGTAGGAGGAGGGGACTAAGAGGGAGCAGGGTCAGGAAACTGTCAGGGAGGGGAGGATGGGGCCTGAGAACAGGTCACTGGACTGGGACATTTGGGGAGGGAGTAACCACTGAGAGCACCACAGACAGCCTCCCAGGAGGATGATGCTGCTTACCGTGGAGGGACCTGCTGGTGAGGAACTCAGGGCCCATTCTGTGCTCCCCGTTCTGGCCTGCACCCAGTCCCCTGGAGTCCCACAAGGCTGAGCTAGAAAGGAAAAAGCAGCCATGAGAGGAGTGGGCCCTCCCCTCCCCCTCCCAGACCTGCCTCTGCCCTGGAAGTGCCCACAGTTCTCCCTGCCCCAAGCAACACCAGGGGCAGCCGGTTTGTGTCCAGGGTTTGGGTCAACTCAATGTCATTTATGAAGGGCCTACTGTGTGCTACACTCTTCCTTCTAGGTGCCAGAGGTGCTAAGGAGACACAAAAGCCCAGAGTGTGGCCCCTCCCAATGCCATGTCATGTGAGGAAGGACGGGGCGGTGGCTCCTAAGGGGAGGAGAAGTGGGGGCCCTGGGCTGGGGCTGCAGACGGGAGGCCTGGGGGGTGGGCAAAGCCAAGAAATGCTGGGGGCGGGAGCATATGAAGGGAGGCCTGCGGCCAGATGGAGGGCTGTGGGGGCCCAAAGGCATCCAGCAGAGTAGTGCATTTGAGGAGCAGGAGAGGGGGAGGTGAAGGAAGGAAGGGAAGGGAGGGGTGAGAAAGGAAGAGGAGCTGGGGATGGGGGGAAGGGGAGGTGAGCGGGGAGGAAAAAGGGAGTAGGAGGTGAAAGTCGGG
>CM053622.1:2723864-2736126 GCA_028646595.1 Phalanger gymnotis
TTGGGGATTTTCAATTTGTTCTTTTTCCAGCTTTTTCAGTTGTATGCCCAATTCATTGATCTCTTTTTCCCCTATTTTATTCATATAAGCATTTAGAGATATGAAACTTCCCCTAAGAACTGCTTTTGCTGCATCCCATAAGTTTTGGTATGTTGTCTCATTATTGTCATTCTCTTGAATGAAGTTATTAATTGTTTCTTTGATTTGTTCTTTGGCCCAGTCATTCTTTAGAATTAGATTATTTGGTTTCCAATTAATTTTTAGCTTATTTTTCCATGGTTCTTTATTACAAATAATTTTTATTGCATCATGATCTGAAAAGTATGCTTTGACTACTTTTGCCTTTCTGCACTGGATTGTAAGGTTTTTATGCCCTAGTACATGATCAGTTTTTGAGTATAATTTATGGCTTTTCTTCAGTCAGAAGAATGTTGATCTCCCAATGTTGATCCTGCCAGACAGCTTTCTAGGTTTCCCAATAGTTTTTGTTGACTGATGAGTTCTTGTTGTACTAAGTGGGTCCCAACTGATGTTCCAAAGTGTGCGAGGTCCCACTTCTTTGTGGAAACCCAGCATAATGTGGCAAAAGATGTCTGAGGTAGATGGTAACAGACTCAGCCTGGTGACTCAGCCTGGGTTGCCTTGGCAACTACATAGAGATACAGTCTTGGCCACTTCATTTAATCTCCTTGGCTCTCACTGCCTTCTGGAAATTTCTGCCCTCCTTCGGGAAAATGAGGGAGTTGGAATAGATCATCATGCAGAAATCTTTCATTCCTAACATTCTATTTTCTGTGTACTGTATGGCTTCTGTAAAAATCAATAAGTATTTATTAAGACTTCAAGAAGTGGGGCTATTAAGAAAAAAAGTGCAAAAAAGAAACTGACTTCAAACTTGTAGTGTTCCAAGGAGAAAAATGTATAGGATTTTCACAGAATTTTCTTCAGGTCTATTCATGAGTCACTACTGTCTTATCTTCTACACTCACAGTTGGTTCTTGCTTTGAAGCATGCAGCACCTTCTTGCTCATTGAAATTCCACCTTGGTACTTGAATGGAATCAAGAACCTTGGTTCTGTCATCAGCAGGACAATCTCCTCTCAGAAGATGAGGCTAGATTAGCTGTTCATGCTTCCTGAATATCATTTCCCTCTATCTTGGAGTTGTTGCTTTACCAGCATTTTCAAAAAAAAAAAAGCCTCTATGAATATGCTTGTTCTGGGATCAGATTTCAGTGTCCTAGACATGATAGGAGGTAAGGGAAAGTGCAGAGTTTGTAATTTAATTTGAACTTCAAATGAAAAAATTGGGGAAAAAATTAGAAAATGGTTATTGTGCTGAAGAAGATGCCCAGAGAGGGGAACTCAGAAAATCCCATCCAGAGAGCAACAACACGAATGTTCAAGTGAGGCAGTTTGAATTTAAAAGGCAAAATGACTTTGGCAGGTGAGCGGAGGATGAACTGACGTGGAGAGATTTTGGAGGCCAGGGGACCAAAGAGCAGGCTCTGGTAAGAGTCCAGTGTGAGGTGACTAGGGCCTACACTAGGGGGAGGGCTGGGTCACTGGACAGAGGGGACATGTGCAGGCAAGAGATTGTGTATAAAGAGAAATCTTTCAAGTTGTCAACAGATCTCACATGTGGGCTGAGAGAGAGGGAGCACTGAAAGGGAACAATGATGCTGCCAGCCTAGGTGACCTGGAGGATAGTGGGATCCTCCATAGGAATAGCCAGATTCAGAAACAGGGAGGATTTGGGGGGAGATACTGAGTTATCCTGGCATATGGTGAGTTGGAGATGACTATGGGACATCCACTTTAAAATGTCCTATATATCGTCTTATTCCACTCCTAAATCTACAAGGAAGGAGTGGAAGCCATGGCATGGGATGAGAACCCCAAAGGACAAAGCTTGGAGAGAGAAGAAAAGCCTTGAAAAAGCTTCTCAGACAGAGAACATGTCATGGATGCTGACCCAGCAAAAGAGACAACAGAAGGGAGAAGTGGTCAGACAGGTAGGAGGAGGGGACCAAGAGAGAGCAGGGTCATGAAACTGTCAGAGAAGAGAGGATGAGGCCTGAGAACAGGCCACTAGATTGGAACATTTGGGGAGGAATTAGCAATAACCACTGAGAGGATCAGTCTCCCAGGAGATGCCACTGAAGACCTCCCCAGCTGTTGAGTGAAGTAAACTGGTATTTACTAAGTGCCTACTGGGTGCCATGTACTGTGTTAAATACTGAGGATTTAAGAAAGTCAAAATCCAAGCACTACACTGAAGGAACTCATGGAATCTAAGGGGGTGGGGGGACAACCTACAAACAGCTTTGTATAAATGACACAAAGCAAGGGTCCATCAAGGGGTATAGTAGTGAGGGGCAATGGTATTAAGGGGCGATTGGAGCTGGACCCTGAAGGAAGCCATGGACCCTCCAAGGCTAGTTCATACAACTCCTTAGGGCTCTGGAGTGCACCTGGTCATCCCCTTGAAACAAGCCCAAGTTTCTGCCTTTCTAGGTCTTTCATGTGCTTCACTCAGAGCCTGGCACACAGGTGGGGCTCAGTCCACTGTGATCTGGTGAATGAATGGCTGCTTGGCTTCTGTTGCTCTGATGATAAAGTGCGTTGGAAAAACAGCCTGCTATCTGCACCATGATTTGAGATGCCATTTCAGGAAAGAGGACAATGCTGCTTATGGGGAGCCTGGACGTGAGGAACATGCAGAGCACCCATCTGTAGTGTCATCCTGGGCTTCACCAAATCAGTGGCCAAATCTCATCCTTTCCATCTTTAGCCATCTTCCCACAGGTGCCCTTCCCTTCCACCACCTTCCACCCTCCTACTTTCAGGTGACTTTCTGAAATAGCCTTCTCTTATTTGGGTCTCCTGTTCTCAACTCTCTCCCTAATCCAGTCCAACCTGCACAAGTCACTAAAGTGATTTTCCTATACCACAGGTTTGACTATGCCTCCCCCACTGTCCCTCAGAAAGCTGCAGTGTCTCCCCATTCCTTCTAGGATCAAATATGAAGTCCTCTATTTGGCATTCAACACTGCACAAACCTCTCAAGAGAACTGGTGTGAGGACCACCCTTGTGACCCTGTGCCAGTCACTTAACTCATCTAGGGTGGTTTACTCGTCTGCAGAATGAACGTGCTGGACTTGGTGGCCTCCCTTCTACATCCAAGTCTATGACTCTAATGTAAGAGAGGGACAAGCCAATGGGAGCCCCTTCCTTCTGGGCATACAAAGATGGACTAAAACAAGATCATTTCAGCAAAGCAGGTAAGGAAACAAAATATCAAAACTTTTAGGACCATGGTGTCACACTCAAATACAAACAGTTGTATTGACTCAAACAAACATAAACTAACATCACCTGTGTTTTATTGTGAGTTTGCTTATTTTTAAAAATATTTCCCAATTACGTTTTAATCCAGATCAGCCCATCACAGTGTTTTGCTTCACTGATTAATGAGATTTTTCTCCATCATGAGCTCTATGATGTTGAATAAGTGGTCTGATCTGGAGGAATGCTCTCTCACATTAATTAAATTCTTCAGATTTCTCTCTGGAATGTATTCTCTTATGTAATAAAAGATGTGAATTCTGGGTGTAGGCCTTCCCACATTCATTACATCCATAAGGTTTCTCTCCAGTATGAGTTCTTTGGTGTCGAGTCAGGGTTGTGCTCCAAAAAAAGGCTTTCCCACAATCACTGCATTTAAAAGGTTTCTCTCCACTATGAATTCTGCAGTGTTGTGTAAGATCTGACTTCTCGCAGAAGGCTTTCCGACATACATTGCACTGATGAGGTTTTATTCCTGTGTGAGTTCTCCGATGTCGCGTCAGTGCTGTATTCCATATAAAGCCTTTTCCACAATCACTGCATTTAAAGGGTTTCTCTCCAGCATGAATGCTGAAGCATTGTATAAGATCTGACTTCTGACAGAAGTGTCCACATGCCGTGCACTCATATGGTTTCTCTCCAGTATGAATACTACTGTGCTTGGTAAGATCAGACTTCTGAGAGAATGCCTTCCCACATACACTGCACTGATGAGGTCTTATTCCTGTATGAGTTCTGTGGTGCTTAGAAAGGGTAGAGCTTTGTAGGAATTTCTTGCCACACTCATTGCATTCATAGGGTCTCTCTCCAGTATGAATTCTCTGATGTCGAGTCAGGGTTGCGCTCAGGGGAAAGGCTTTCCCACAATCACTGCATTTAAAAGTTTTTTCTCCAGTATGAATTGTGTAATGTCTTGTAAGATCTGTCCTATGGTGGAAGGCCTTTCCACAATCACTACACTGGAAACGTCTTTCTCCAGTATGAATTCTGTAGTGCTGTGTAAGGTTTCTCTTCTGCCAGAAGGCCTTTCCACGTTCACTGCATTTGTAAGATTTGTCTTTACTCAGCACACAGGCGTGTTGGGCGCGAT
Source organism: Phalanger gymnotis (assembly GCA_028646595.1). NCBI lineage: Eukaryota > Metazoa > Chordata > Mammalia > Diprotodontia > Phalangeridae > Phalanger > Phalanger gymnotis. The sequence goes on from CM053622.1 coordinate 2,728,303, forward strand.
CTGCCTGCTGCCAGGGCGTCTCCCACATTTAGTCAGTTCAGTGCGCTTTTGTCCAGTATGAGTTCTGTGGTATAGGGTAAGTTCATCATTTGGGAGGAAAGAATCCCCACTTTCACGAAGCCGCCCTTCAGCGTGAATTTTACGCTTTCTGCTGCAGTCCGGGTCATGGCCGAAAGCTTTCTGACATTTGTCAACCTCAGAATGTTTCTTCTGTGACCAGATTCGATGACACTGTCTTTGGTGACACTGATGCCACGGTGAAGCTCCTTCTCTGGTTACCAATTTCATGGACATTCAGCGCTACCTGCACTCCCTGTTGTGGCTCTGGGCTAGAGGTTTGGCTGTGTCTACTGTGTTCAGAGCCTCTGACTCCATCGGCAGGATTTGCTGGGATTACTGTTCCTTGTCTAGAATGTTTCTCCTCATTGCTCTGCTCTTTCTTTAACCTGTGATAATACTCCCAGGCTTTCCCCATTTTGGAGATGCACGGGCGTTCCCACAAGGACCTTTGCTGAGATAAGTCTTCCACAGAAACATCCGATTTTGGAGCTAACTCTTTGGTCTGCGGGCTATTGTCTCCATCTGAAGGAAACAAAAAGTACAAATTTTTTTTCTTTTTTTTTTTAAATGCCCTTTCCCTTAGATGAAAAAGCTTTTCTGTACACTTTACTTTCCCCAATATTTTGGCTGTTAAAAGCAATGTATATATTTTTTCACTTGAACTGAAATCAATTCTTAAGGTTTCTAAAATTTCTTTGAATTCACCAGGCTTATCCATTCATACAACCCAATAATATTATATTAGGTGACTATGTCAAAACTGATGCAGATAATGCATAATTAATGGAAATATGGACAATTGCTGGCTCCCATACACCAATATGAACAAAGAAGCGAAAAGATTTTTTTTTTTCTGGAAGAATTCTTCATCAAATATCACACCTGGGAGAATCATGACAGTGTGGTTACTGGGTCTAAGAAGAGGAAGTTATGTGGAACTCCTACACTGCAGAATTCGACTTTGCTTTCCAAAAAGATCAAAACAATTCAAAGTTCTATCCACAATGGAGCAGCATTCCTGCATTCTGAATAACACCAACAGAATCTGATCATTTCTATCTGTTCCCATCGAGTGACTTTGGTATAAAAGGCAACACCAGCCAGAGAAACTAGAGGAGTGTGGAGAAATTAGCTACAAGATCTATGCCTGGGAGAAGAGTTCAGGACTGAAGAAAGTCATGGAGAGGATCACAAAAGTGCCCATTTTTGGGGAGTGCACAGCTGACCACTGGGCACTCACACACTCACCTGGCCAGCAGGTTCTTAGGACACTATCCATTGGAACCCCATGGGCTTCCCCTAACTCCAGTTGAGAGATCACATCCTTGTTGGAATCTGCAAGGCCTAGTGATGGGAAATGGAAAAGCGATGGAGAAGGAGGGTAACTTCAGAGGCTGAACCTCACAGCCACCGAGGAGCAAATGAGGAAGGTCCAGGAAGTCTGGGGAATGTGGAAGAGCATACAGAAAACATCTAAAGGGCGACCTGGTTTGTTTTCCTGGGGAGATACAGGAATGGCACAAAGAATGGAGATGGCTTCACAAAGACAATGAGTTCCTTTGGTCCATTCAATACTAAGGTTTCTGGGAGCTTTTTTGACTTCGAGTATTTGCACTGGGACTTGAGGAAGACTCCCTGGCCTGAGGGAACAGAGAACTGGAGTGGAGTCACACAATGAAGCAGCCAGTTTCCAGACATACAAAGCAAGATCCCTTCAGCGGGGACCAGAGAGAGCACAAGAATCCTGTCTCTTGGTCTCATTGTAAATAAGAAATGCTTGGTTTTCTTACAGGCCAAAGGACAAGTGCTGAAAAACAGACCCAGTCCCAGAAGAAGGAAGCAAACAACCTTTCAAGGGCAGATCCCAAGTCCCCAGAGGAGCTTCCTTACCAAGAATGACCAGATTCCTATTGTTCTCCAGCATCACCTCCCAGTAAAGTTCCTTCTGGGAAGTGTCCAAGTAGCCCCACTCCTCCCAGGTGAAGTCCACAGCCACGTCCTTGAATGTCACTGATCCCTGAAACAACAAATAACTTTGTGCTTAGCCAGGGACCATACCCCCAAATGGACATGAGAAAGGAGGTGAAAGGGGCAGGAATGAGAAGGACTTATTCTTACTATATTCAGGTTTCAGAGGTTTCAAAACAACATCTTTAGGACCATTTACTACATGCCTCAGGCTGTATTACATTCTGAATCATGTAACAAGAATAGTCACTATCAAGCATTTATGCAGTGTCTACCCTGTGTCAGACTCTGTGCTAAGCCCTGGAAATACAAATTAGGGCAAAAGCAGTCCCTGCCCTCAAGGAGCTCACAGTCTAAAGGTGGAGAGACAATATGCTCAGAAACAGTGCTGACAGGAGACAGCAAGGGCCCAGCAGCTGAGGGGACCAGGAGTGGGTTCCTGTAAAAGTCAGGGCTTGAGCTAAATATTGACAGAATAAGTCAGTGCCTGCAAGAGGGGGAAGGTGAGGGGACAAAAGATTCCAGGCAGGGATGGGAAGAAAAGACAAAGAGAAGAGATGGGGTGTCATGGGTGAGGAACAGAAAACAGGCCAGGCTGGCCGGGCCACAGGAAACATGAAGTTTACCTCACTAAGACTTGGGAAAGATAGGAAGGACTCAGTTTGTGAAAAGCCTGAAATGCCAAGTGGGAGATTTTGTCTTTGATCCTGGCACAGAGTCAGAGCTAGATCCACTGTGATCTGGTGACTGAATGGCTAATCATCCCCAGATACTGTGAGGACAGAGAGCATTGGAGGAAGGACCTGTCTACACTGTATGAACTGAGACACTGTCAGGAGAGAGGACAATGCTGCTTACCTGGGGGGGGGCCTGCTGGTGAGGAACTCGGGGCCCATTCTTCACTCCTTCCCGCTCCCAGCTCTGGCCTACACCCAGACCCCTGGGGTCCCACGAGGCTAAGCTAGAAAGGAAAAGGCAGCCATGAGAGGGGTGGACCCTTTCCCCCTCCCAGCTCCCAGACCTGTGCTTGCCTAGGAAATGCCCACAGTCCTCTGCTACAGGTGACAGTAGGGGTGGCTGGTCTGTGTCCAGGACTTGGGTCAACTCAACGGGCATTTATGAAGCACCTACTGTATACCTCACTCCATTCCAGGTGCTAGAGATGCCAAGGAGACAGAAAAACACAGACTGTGCCTCCCCCCCCCCCCATGCCAGGTTATGTGAGGTGGAAGGAGGCAGTGACACCTGGGGGAAAGAGGAGGGCGGCCCTGGACTTGGACTGGAGCTGGAGAGGGGAGGTTGCAGGCTCCTTTCCCAAGGGGTCCGAACCCTGGAAATGCAGGGGGTCAGAGGCCCAAGGTCATTCATGTCGGAGCAGGTGACTGGGGGAACAGTAGAGGGGGAGGCAAGGGAAGGGAGGGGTGAGAGTGGAAGAGGAGCAGGGGATTGGGAAGGGGGGAAGGAAAGGGGGAGATGAAGGGAAAGAGAGGGGAGGGGGGAAGAGGAAAAGAGCGGAACGAGGGGGCGGGGTGGTCCCGCCTCAATGACCACCGCCCCCCCAGAGTCCAGGAACCTTGGCTCCGTTTTCAGAGACGAACCTACTAAGGCGAGGAGAGGCAGGGGAGGGGAAGGGGCGAGTGTCCCGGGCGCCCGTCGCAACCTCCGCTCGCACCCCCTCCCCTCCCCTTGCCCTGACCCTACTGAACAAAGAACATTTTCGCCGGGGTAAAGTTTGGAAACTGACCAGGAAGAAGCGGCAGCTTCCGCGTCTGCGCAATCTTTTCCTCAGCGAGGGATGCGTCCATTGGCTAGGTCCTGGGGCGAAACTTTCCCGAGCTCCACCCCTTCTTTGGATGGAATAGGGGCTTGGAGAGCTAGCTCATTCCCACCTTGCTGGAGGCCCTGGAACTTTGGGCCAATCAGAGACGCCCTAGCCCTCCGCCTCCCCCCCCCCCCAACAAGGTACTCCTGTGGGCTCCCTGGTGCACCCTGTTTCCAGCTGCCTCCCGAGGAGAGACCGCTGCCTTCCCCAAGGAGGCGGAGGAGACAGAAGAGGAAGGGATGACCTCTGACTTCCTCAGGCCTGCGCCTCTCCCCCATGGGCGTGTGACTCCAATCCCTGCTTCCCAGAAAAGCGGCTGGTCATTGGCACGAAACCAATGCTCTGTAAACCAAAGCCAAGCTCTGTACCTGCCCTGTGTCCTTGGACCCTCAGCACAGCCCTGACAAGTCTGGGCCCTCATTACCCTCATCGCACAGAGGGGAAACTGAGGCACACTTGCAGCGTGTCTGGGGCTTGACCTAAATCCAGGTCCCACACTCCCCCCTGGTGCCACCCATGCCCATCTTCAGAGAGCCTCCTGACCTTAATGCCATCCCTGCTAAGGGTGCCCTCCTGCCCCTCCCTTGTCCTCCGGCACTCACAGCTTGATCACAGCATTCAGGGCCTATGCTTGCTCTAGGTCAGATTTGGTGCTGGGCGAGCTTCAGAACCAATAATATGTTTTTATGACCAGTCTTGGGGTCCTTTTTTTCAGTTTTACCCCCTGCAAACTGGCAGATGACAGACACTGTCATAGTCAATGTTGGAGGGGTTGTGGGATGCTAAGCACACTAACATGGAGCTGTGAAGTGGTGTGACTGCTTTAGAAAACAGTTTGGAATTGTTCCTCCACAGCCCCCAGTCTCCCTGGTCCTTCCTCACTTGCTGCTGGGGTCTGTGACACATGGGTGACCATACCTGTCCATCACTTTGGCATTTCCCAACACCAGGCCCTGCAAATTCCACCATGAATGTGATCTCTCATCTGGAGTCAGGGGAGGCCCGTGCAGTTCCAATGGATAGTGTCCTAAGAATCTGCTGGCCAGGTCAGTGTGTAAGTGAGTGCCCAGTACTCAGTTGAATATTCATCTGTGCACGTCCTGCAAATCAGTACATTTGTGATCCTCTCAATGTCTTTGTGGTCATGACATCTTCTCCTAGGCATAGATCTTACAGCTAATTTCTCCCTACTCCTCTAGTTTGTTTGGATGTTGTCGCCTTTCATACCAGTCACTCGATAGGGACAGATAGAGATGAACAGATTCTCTTGGTGCTTTCAGAGTGCAGGAATGCTGCTCTACTATGGGGGAATGTTGAATTGTTTTGCTCTTTTTGGAAAGCAAAGTGGAATTCTGCAGTGTAGGAGCTCTACACAACTTCCATTTCTTAGACCCAGAGATCACACTCATGATTCTCTCAGGTGTGATATATGATGAAGAATTTTCCTGAAAAAACAAAACAAAACAAAACAAAGTTTAAGCTATTTTGTTCATATTAGTATATGGAAGCCAGTAATTGTTCGTTTTCCATTAGTTGTGCATTATCTGCATCAGTTTCGGCGTATTCACCTAATATAACATTGTTGGGCTATATGAAAGGATAAGCCTGGTTAATTCAAAGAAATTTTAGAAACCTTAACAATTGATTTCAATTCAAGTGAAAAAATATATACATTGCTTTTAACAGCCAAAATATTGGGGAAAGTGAAGTTAACAAAAAAGCTTATTCATCCAAGGAAAGGGGAATTTACAGTTTTTCTTTCCTTCAGATGGGGACACTAGGCCTCAAACCAAGGAGTCAACTCCAAAGTTGAATATTTCTATGGAGGACTTATCCCAGCAAAGGTCCTTGTGGGATGACCCATGCATCTCCCAAATGGGGAAAGCCTGGGTATATTATTGCAGGTTAAAGAAAGAGCAAAGCAATGAGGAGAAACATTCTAGAGAAAGAAAAGTAATCCAGACAGACCCTGCTGATGGAATCAGAGACTCTAAATACAGTAGATAAACCTCTAGTCCAGAGCTAGTCCTTTTAAAAATCTTTTATACTTAAAATACTAAAACAAATACACAATAAGAAAAAGAAACATGAACTTAAATATTAAAACTCAAATACAAAATAAGGAAAGAAAAAAACATCATGTGCATAGTAGAACACAAGAGAGGATTCAAAATATACAGCAATAAATTACCATTTCAAGAAAGCCTATATAATAAATACTACTCATGTTTAGAGCTGTCCATCTTTTCTTTGCTTCCTTGTAAGTTTTCTTTTGTTCTCTGCTGTGTACTTTTTATTTTGTTCTTCTTCTTCCTTCTCCTCCTCCATAGGTTACAATTAAGTGTGGATATATTTATATATAGATATATACATGCGCATATACATATATGCGCATGTATATATATGTAACGGGACGAGTTAGAGCCGACCCCAAAACATCGTTGGACCTCCGCGCCCAGAACCAGCTGAGATAACCTCAGGGCTCTGAGGTATGGGAAGAACAAGATGGAGTTTGGAGGAAGGGTCTCGCCCTTGTTGGCAACGTGGTGCAGGGTTCTTTTCCGGGCTCACCTGTGCACAGGTGAATCATGGGGAGAGCGCAGGAAAGAAAGGGGAGGAGAATAGGAGGAGAACAGGAGAAGAATAGGCGGAGAGTAGGCGGAGCAAGGCAGTCCTAGTGCTACATAATAAAGCCTATAAAAATCTGTTCACTGACTTAATTAAATGGAGTTGCTCACCATTCTTGGCTCCTGTCCCTTCATTGCCCGCGAGATCAGGTCTTTGTGGGGTCAGAGAGATCCCTACAAGAGTTGTGGGGTAAGCGAGTCCCCAACAATATCCTTACATAGATAGACATATTTTCCCTATCAAATTCTACTTCTAATCTAATCGTTTTTACATTTGTGGATATCTCTTATTTCCTATCCCTCCTAATTCCTCTACTTTACTTGTACTTGCTATCTTGACCTCCTATTACTTAATCTACTCCCCACCCCCACCCCTTCCAGGATCCCTACCTTATCCTCCCATTTCCATTAAGCAAAATACCTTTCTATACTCCCCTTTAACCTATTCCCTCACCCTCCCCTCTATAGATCCCTCCCTTATCCTCTCCCCCCCCCCTATCATCTTAGCACTTTATTTCTTTCTAAATTTAAAAGATTTTTATACTCTTCTAGGTATGTATATATATATAGTTTCCCCTTAAACCCATTTCCAAGGAAAGTAGGTTTCCAAAACTACCAGCCCTCCTCTATCTAATTCCTCTGTGTCAGTTCTTCCTCTCACACCTCATTTGTATAAGATAATTACTCTTTTTACCTTTTCCTAGACAGTGTTACTTTTTAAAGTCATATCATACTTAGGTCTACCCCAATCTTTCTTAGGAACTACCCAATTACTAATAATAATCTTAGACATATGTTTTACATTTTACATACATAAAAGGTAAATAATCCATTCTTATTGAGTCCCTTGTACTTAGTCTTTAGTATATACCTTATATTTCTTTTGGCTCTTGTATGTCAAATCTTCTATTAAGTTCAGGTTTTTTTTTTTAAAACAAAGTTCTGAAAGTGTGATAATTCATTAAATGTCCATTTTTTTTCATTCAGGATTATTCTTAGCTTTACTGGTTATGATATTTTTGGCCAGAACCCCAGTTGTTTTGCTCTTTGATATATAGTGTTCTAAGACCTGCAGTCTTTTAATGTCACCACTGCTAGGTCTTGTGTGATTCTAATTGTGGCACCACCACATTTAAATTGTTTTTTTTCTTGTTGCTCATAATATTTTATCCTTGAGCTGGGGGTTTCTGAATTTGCCTATAACATTTCTGTGGATTTTCCCTCATAAGATCTCTTTTGGGTAGTGATTGGTGGATTTTTTCTATTTCTACTTTTCATCTTGTCCTAACACTTCAGGGCAATTTTATTTAATTATTTCTTGTATTATTTTATGAAGGTTCTTTTTTT
>CM053622.1:2736626-2769930 GCA_028646595.1 Phalanger gymnotis
GTTCTCTGGTTTCTTTCTCCTGTGAATTCTCTGGTGATCAGTCAGACTTGACCTTGAGGGGAAGGCCTTCTCACATTGATTACATACATAAGGCTTCTCTCCAGTAAGAAGTCTCTCATGTTTTCTCGGGCTTGAGCTTATAGTAACAAAGCCCATCCCTTAGGTCTTTACATTCATAAGGTTTCTCTCCTAAAAGGATTAGCTGATGTTCAGTTAAGTTTGACCTTGAGAGGAAAATGTTCCCAAATCCATTGTATCCATAAAGTTTCTCTCCTTCGTGAATTATTTTGTGTCATCTTGAGTTTGAATGATATTTGAAGGCTTTCCCACCACCCTTACATTTTTGAGGCTTTTCTCCTGAATGAATTCAGTGATCTCCTTGCAAGTGTGACCTCCAGGGCAAAGCCTTCCTCCATTCCTTATATCCATAAGGATTCTGTCAATATGAATGCTTTGATGGCTTCAGCCTTGCCTTGAGTATAAGGCCTTCCCACATACAGCACATTTATAAGGTTTATGCCCTGTACGAATTCTCTGATGGGAAATAAGAGATGACCTGGGCTTGAAGACTTTTCCCCACATTCATTACATCTCTAAGATTTGTCTCCAGTATGAATTATTTCTTGCGTTTAGGACTGAGCAACAAAAAAAAGCCTTCCCATTCTTATGTGAAGCTATTCTCTGCTACAGACCAAGGGGTTTGCCATAATCATTCCATTTCATGGGCTTGCCTTCTATTTTTATTCTATTTTTATTTGTGGAGAACATTTCTCCTTGTTGGTTTGCTGCTTCTCAAATTTGGAATCACATTTTCCCAATATAGAGACACCAGGAACATGTCTTTCCTTTGATAATTCTTTCATAGAAATGCCCAGATTTGGAGTGGAGTTCTTGGTTTCAGGCTTGGTCTCCTGATCTCTAAATAAGCTGTTCCTCTGCTGTAAGCTTAGCCTTCTCTCCTATTACCTCCACTAACAAAAACGGTCATCGGTGTTTGAGGAGATCAAACCAAAAAGAGTATGATCATGCAATAGCTGTATCGTCATTAATAGTTTCCAAAAACCGTTCGCCTTGAGCCATCCAGCACTCTCGTACGATGATGGGCCTGTTACATTTTCCCAGATCAGAGGACTGGAGCCGTGTCCTTGTTCAGCGTCTCACAGCTGATGGTCAAGCGAAGGCTGCAGCGAAGCTGCTGTGTCCAAGGTCACTGCTCTTTTCACTACTGCTATACTGCCTCCCCATGAAACATGTTCAGCTTGTTCAATGAACTTCTGAAACACAAGGTGGAGAACGATGTATAGAAATTATGGTAAGGCCATGTCGAGCTTAACAAAAAGAAATGTTTTGGCCAAAATAGAAAAAGGAAGTCTTACAACATCAAATAATATTAAGGCTGAAAGAGACTTTTGTAATAATCTAGTTTGTACCATAATCATCTAGTTTAGATCTTAACAACCTAGTCTATACCTTCATAATAATCTAGACCTTCATAGCAATCTAATTTAGATCTTCAAAGCAATGTATTCTAAACCTTCATAGTAGTCTAGTCTAGACCGTCACAGAAATCTCATTTAGATCTTAATGACAATCTAGTCCAAACCACTCCTCAGGTTCTTTATACAAGTTACTCCCATTAACCTGGGGGCACCCCAGTGCTTGGTCCTGAGCCCTCTTCTCTTCTCCCTATTGCCTCACTTGCTGATTTTATCATTTCCCCAAATTCAGCTATCATCTCTATGTCAATAATTGTCAGATCTATCTCCAGCGAGGCCTATCCTCCACATATAGAATGAAGGTGTCATTGTGTGGTTTGAAGAAAGGTAGAATAGACATCTCTAGCCTCTTCTCCCACAACCTTCTCTAAGGGAGGCTTTAATATCTGCCAGAAGGGCAAGCAGGGGGGTTGGGCCGCAAGTTTGGCCACTCTGCCCTTCTCAGAGAGAAGGGCTACCAGCCTAGAATTCTATCCATGTTCCCTTAAATATAGTTAAGCCTAAGGGATGTAGTTTTCATGTTCAATATAACTTTTTATCACTGTTCCATTAGTGGGGGAAGCAGGACTCCAAGCTTTACATCCAAGGCTTGACTTCCTTCCCTTGAAATACCAGTTCCACAGTGTTTTGGCAATTAAGGAGGGCTTTTAGCACTTATTCAACCAAGTGCCCTTGAAGAGTTTGGCCTTTGTTTCCTTGATTAAATTAAGAGTCCTTGATGACCTCCTTGCCTCAAGGGAAAGTCTAGTTTACATGGGTTTGAGTGACATATTTGTGACATCAGAGGCTTTTAGACCGCATGAGTTTAAGTTGCATTTTTATGATGCTTTTAGGTCACATGAGTGAATCGCATGTGTGACTCACTTTTGACCCTGAACAAGATATATAAACCCAGAGGTTGGCGTTCTCCCTGGGGGCTCTCACTCTTGGAGGTGTGTTGATGTAGAGACTCTGGGCAGCTGTAGTTAAGAGTCCTCTAACTTGTAAACCCAGATGTTGGGACTTTGTTAAACCCTGGTAACTATGCATTGAGATTTGAATCAGACAAGGTCTGTCTGTTGATGTTTGCAATTTGTTTGTATTTGCTCTGAAGTTCAGGGTGCTGGCTTTTTCCCCTGAACTAAGTGAGTGATATTTGTATGTTTGATTGAAATAAGATTGTTAACCCCTTAACATTGCTTTCCTTAGTAAAGCAGATCAAAAGAACTTGTGCTGGCAGCATTCTTGTTGTTGGGTTTGTGTTGGTCTTTCACTCCCACAACAGCTGCTAGCAGACTGTTGCAACACACAGTGAACACATAGCAGCTAGGTAGCAAAGAAACATATTTATCCAAGTCCATAACAAATAGAAATCAGAGAAAGCACACATAGGAGAATACACACAGTGAAGGAACTCTCCCATTGGGAGTGAGGTAACTCAGTGAGAGAGAGAGAGAGAGTCATAGATCTCGTCGTCCCAGGAGAAGCTCTCCAAAGTCTTTAGTAACAGCAACCTGAAGTAGACTTGGTATTTTTCCAGAAGAGCCCAAAGCCCAAAAAGACTGAAGGTAATCTGAAGAGATCTCTTGATCATGAAAAGGTAAACAAACCCCTCCTCTTTTCTGCTCTCCCAGAGGTGCAGGGCATTGATCTCTATCAATCCCATACCAACGGGCTTTATGATATATGTGTGTGTGTGTACGCACATCTGTATATGTGTATATGGTCCTAGTTCAGGGGTGGGGAACCTGCAGCCTCGAGGCCACATGTGGCCTTCTAGGTGTCCTCGGGTGCGGCCTTTTGACTGAGTCCAAATTTTACAGAACAAATCCCTGTATTGAGGGGATTTGTCTTGTGAAATTTGGATTCAGTCAAAGGGCCGCACTAGAGGACCTAGAGGGTCACATGTGGCCTTGAGGCTGCAGGTTCACCAGCCCTGCACCTACTCCCTCTCTGGAGGTAATTTCACATCACCAAATGCCTTTTGGATACCTTGAACTGAATGTTATGTGAGTGACTGAAAGATGTACAAAACAGAACCCAAACCCTCTCCTCTACTGAACTGCCCTATTCCTGCTTGTAGCACCACCATCCTGCCACTCAATCAGTCAATAAGTATTCACTGAATGCACGCTCTGTGCCAGGTACCATACAAAATGCTAGGGATACAAAATGAGGCAAAAGAGAGTCCTTTCCCTCAAAGAGCTCCCAATCTTATGAGGAAGACAACAGACACACATAAAGAAACGTCACACGGGGTGGACAGGAAATAATGAACAGTAGGAAGAGACTAAAATGAAGAATTTGGAAAAGGCTTCTCATAGAAGATGGAAATTTAGTTGGAATTTGAATGAAGCCAGGGAAACCAGGAAGCAAAGATGAAGGTGAAGAACATTTCAGGCATGGGTGATAGTAAGACAAGTAGTAAGACAGTAAGAGCTAAGAGACAGAGTGTCTTTTTATGGAATAGCAAAGAGCTCAGTGTCATTGGTTCAAGCAGTATGTGGTGGGGAAACATGTAAAGTGTAAGGAAACTGGAAAGGTAGTGCAGATTATGAAGGGGTTTAAATGCCAAACTTGGGATGTTATATTTGATTGTTGAAGTGATAGGGAGTCACTAGATTTTATTGAGTAGGGGGTGAAATGGTTGACTTCTTGCTTTGGGAAAATCACTTTGGCATCTGAATGAATGCTGGATTGGAGTGGACAGAGGTGAGTGGCAGGCACTCACCAACAAGCTACTACAATATTCCAAGCATAAGGTGAAGAGGGCTTGTACCATCGTAGAGGCAGCATCAGGGGAGACAAGGGATGGGGGTAAGGGCCATATTCAAAAGATGTTGTGAAGGCAAAATGGATTGGGAGGCAACAGATTAGATATAGGAGCTGAGGGTCATCCAGGCCTGCAACCTCAGCATCATCCTCCACTGATTCACTCACCCCATCTTTCCAATTCATGGCCAAATCTTGTTGTTGCTTTCATCATATAACTTGTATATATCCCTTTCTCTTCTTTATACAGCACCACCGTAACTCAAGCCTTCCTCACCTTTCATCTGGACTATGGCAATAGCCTCATTTGTCTCCCTCTCTCATCCAATCTGTTCGCTGCTCAGCTGTCAGTATATGTTTCTAAAGTGTATTCCTGGCAATATTGCCTACTGCTCAGCAAGTTCTAATAGCTAATTATTGCCTCCAGAATCAGATATAAGTTCTCTGGCATGGTCTTTAAAACCTGCTTTCTCCCTACCTCTTAGGCCTTCTTACATTTTAATCCCTCCATACACTGTATAATCTAGCTACACTGGCCTCCTTGATGTCCTTGCACACAAAATTCAATCTCTGTGCCATTATACAGACTCCCCCCAATGCTGGGAATGCTCTGTCTCCTCACTCACCTCTACTTTCTAATTTCCCTGGCTTCTTGTAAGACTCAGCTCAAATCCACTTTCTGCAGGAACCTTCCCTGGTTCCCCCAGGTGCTAGTGCTTTGCCCTCTTAGATTACTTTTCATATATTGTTATCTTGTATATACCTAATTAATTATATATTACAAATATTACACATAATATTAATGTAATACATATTACCAATGTAATTATTTTCATATTGCCCCATTAGATCATAAGTTCCTTGAGGGCAGGGACTGTCTTTTGCCTCTTTTTGCATCCCCTGAGCTTAGCACAGTGCCTGGCACACAAACGGTGCGTACTATATACTGACTAATTTATTTGTTGTAACATTCCAGGCTCACTGGCTATCCCATTTTTCTTCCCCTCAGTAGGTATGAAAACCAGAGTAGGAATTGTGGGGAGGGCAGGACGAGTGTCTTCTCTTGTGGAGAAGGAACAGTGTCTGCTCTTCCACAGTTGAAGGGCTGGAACATTTCACTTCTACTGGACAGTGATGCAGAGTGGGTAAGGGTCAGTGCTGCCCTTCTTTCCCCATGAATGCCAGCACCTGGAAGTCCGGGACTTTCCCGGATGTCTTTGTGCCTCCTGAGGCCTGCACTGAGCAGGCAGTTAAACAATCGCTTTCTGACCCATAGATCAGGGAGGGACCTGCTCCTTCCTAAGCTCAGACTGTCAGGTCCCAGGTTGTGGCTGAGACTTTGCTCCAGTCCCTTGATGCCAAGTCACCATCTTTGTACACGTGCAGGCTGTCAGCTAGGTGGTGCTGGACCTGGAGTCGGGAAGTCCTGGATTCACCCTCTGATGCTTCCTAGCTGGGTGACCCTGGGCAGGTCACTTGAACTCCATGCCTCGGTGCTTAGCAAGCCTAACGCACCACAGATGCTTCGAAGGGGTCGGGGATGCCCTCTGGAGTGGGTCCAGGGGTGCCGGAGCCACCCCTAATAGCCACCCAGAGGAAGGGTGAGCCCTCCGTGGATGTCACCCTGGCAACCCACGGGCAGCCTCCGAACCGAGACACTGCGGAGATGCTGGACCCGGCGCCCAGAGCGGCTTCACAATCTCGCCTTAGCCAACCTCGTTCAGGGAGACCAGGGAACGTGCCCCGGAGCAGCTGTGGCCCACTACGCACGCGCGCCAACCCCTTCTAAATGCGGCACTACATTTCCCAGAAGGCCTTGTCAACAGCGGCGGGTACATCACTTCCGTTTCTTCTCAGACGCCTCTCCTCTCGGAAGTCAAGTGCCCTAGGCAGTCTTTGGGCCGTGGCGAGCCAGAGCTGGAACCAGATTCTTGCATCCTGAGATGAAACAGAGCCAGCCTGGCCGGAGGTTGGTCTGAATGACTCCCCGCCCACCTTTGTTTCTGAGCTGCGGCCTCATGCCCCAGACTGAAGGTCCTGCCTTCTTTCCCGCTTGTGTCCGTGCTCGGGGAGGGGGCAGTCCAGCTTCGCTTGCGCTGTGATCCTCAGCCCGCCTCTTGGCCACGCCCTCCACCAGAGCCGTCCGCATTGGGTAGTTTGAGAGGAGGCAGGGCTAACAGAACTCTAACCCAATCCAAGGTAGAGATATGGGCGTGGCCCGAGACTCCACTTTCTGGGCCAATCATTGGAGCCATTCATGACCGGCCTTCTCCCGCGTGCTGGTGGGCCGGGCTCTGCAGCTTGGACCTTGATGCCCCAGGTCCTGGTACCCAGGCCAGCTCCAGGGGATGGGTCTGCGCCTCTGTCCAGGCCAAGCTGGGGAGCCTGCGGGATCCAGGGCTGCTAGGCCCTCCCTCCGGTCCCTTTCTGGGCTTGGCTTCACTCTGGGCCCTTCCCCGTGGCCCGGGCTGTATCCAGGCTGCCTCACTTACCATGGGCTGTGCTCTTCCTCCCTCCACTGTGTCACCCATGCCAGGCCGACATGTCCACCTCCCTCCCCTCCAAACCAAGGGTCCTTCACCTTAAGTCCATGGCTCTCCGAGGGGGTGTCAGGAGAGATTTCAGGGGGTCCTTGGACTTGGATGGGGAAGGGTCTTTATTTCCAACTCCTAACTGAAATTTAGCATTTCCTTTTTATTTGATAAACATGATTCTTAAAAGACTGCCACAAAATAGACTTAGAGTCCCAGCCCTAAACCGTCTACACAGCTGCCACCCTGATACCCATGATCCATAAGATCTGACAATGTCACCCCCTTGTTCAAAAAATCTTCAATGGCTTCCCAGGATAGGGTCAGTTACAAGCCCCTCCTCCTGGCATTTAAGGCTCTCCACAGTCTGTGTCCAGTCTACCCAACCTAATTTCTTATCACTCTTCCCTTAACTCTCACTTCCAGCTAGATCTGACTACTAGCTGCTCCCTAAACTCTAATGTCTAGTATCTGTACATTCACAAATTGAATCCTTAGTTCTTGGAATTTCCTCCTTTCGTACCTCTGCCTCCCCAAATCCTCATCTTTCAAGGCTCAGTCCTCCCTGCTTCCCTGCTTTCACTTCCCTGCTGTTAGTGCTCTGTCCCTCCCCAGCTTATCTTGTTTTTGTTTGTCTGTTTACATGATGGTGACTCCAGCTGAATGTAACTAGGAGGGCAGGGACTGTTATTTGGTATTTATATCTCTGATTCCCAGCACAGTGACTTGCCTATACAAGACATACACATTGTTTGCTGAATGCCAACAATGCGGATGCGTTTCCTCTGACCTCCATCTTTGCACTGTGGTTTGTGATGCAAGTAAGGCACAGGTACACTCATGCTTCCCTTTTCTTCCCAGATCTGCCATTTGAGGACTCTGCTCTTCCAGGAGAGGAGGGAACATTGTAGACTAGGAGGAGGCCATGACCCCTGTGCTCCTCATAGCCACAGTTCCCCAGGTGAGTGGGCATTTCCACTTTCTTAAAAAGCTGTCTGTGTCCTAAAGGTGAGTTTATATCTTCTAACACAGGGGTCTGTGATGCACTCCATAAAGAATCCTTCCCAACTGATTTGTGTCCCTCACTAATCCATCCAGGGATTCACCCATTCTGAACAGCATTTAGGCCTACTCTAGGTCCAGTATAGAACTTATTTTGATGCAGGGTACAAAATAACCTCTATTGTCCTAATAACCAGGATACAGAGCATGCTTTTAAGAAACATTTAGGTAATCTGATTTTTAATTGGAGGAAAGATCAAGGACTTTCCAAGTTGGGAGGGGTAGAGTTGACAGGTGCAACTCCCTAAAATCAAGAAAGGAGGTGTCTCGCTCCCCCAAGTGTCTATATTCAAAGGAACGTAGAAATAA
This sequence comes from Phalanger gymnotis, assembly GCA_028646595.1. Lineage (NCBI taxonomy): Eukaryota > Metazoa > Chordata > Mammalia > Diprotodontia > Phalangeridae > Phalanger > Phalanger gymnotis. The sequence goes on from CM053622.1 coordinate 2,744,776, forward strand.
CAGATTGATCAGTATGGGGTCAGTTTTCAGACAAGACAAATGGGTTGCTTGAGATGTACAATTGTGAGAAAACTCCTTGCATCAGTCTTTGGATCTGATCAGATTTCTGGTCAGCAAAACCAAGGTCTGTAGTTATGGGCAGCAGGTAGAAAAGTCCAGTTTTCCAGCCATGCTAGGCTAGGTTCAAACAATGCAATAAGATTTTCTCCCAATTCCCACAATTAAATAAAATTTTCTCAAAAGACAGAAACTGGAAGAGGTTGTGCTGGAAGATCCTGAAGGACCATCCCAGCCTTAAATCCACAATCCCATGACTGCAGAGGATGGGATTCTTCCATGTCCTCCAGCATCTGCCCCTGGGACATGAAGGAGCAGAGACAAGGGAGGCGTGAGGGCACGATGGCAGCCAACTTCCAATTTGGGAACGGAGGCATAGTGCCTCGGAGTCACAAAATGCAGTCAGTTGGCTCACTCAGTTCCCATAATTATCTACTTGCTGTCCTAATCCCCTCAGTTCCCTCAACAGTTATTGAGTGTCTGAGTCTAGGCTTGAACTCAGGAATATGAGTCTTCCTGACTCCACGCTCAGCAGTCTGCCTAGTTGCCCTATGCCCATTTTACAGAGGAGGAAAAATTAAGTTGAAAAGTAGAAATGGGGCACTATGGGGTACCTAGAATGCACAGATAATTGGGCTTGGAGAGAAGGTGTGGTGGGAGAAGGTCCAATTATTTTTGAGGCCACTAGGTGGTACTATAGCGTACAGTAGGCTAGGCCTGGAGTCAGAAAGGGCTAATTCCTTGTGAGGCCTCTAGGCGGAGCCAGAGTTACCAGAGCATGGGACTTGGTGAGTTCTAATTCAGCCTCAGACACTTGCTAGCTCTGTGGCCCTAGACAAGCCACTTAACCTCTGTCTGCTTTAGTTTTCTCATCTGTAAAATGGGGATAATAATAGTACCTGTCTCCCAGGGTTGTTGTGAGGATCTAATAAGATAACAATTGTAAAATGCTTGGCACAGTGCCTTGCACAAAGTAGTCACTATATAAATGTTAGCTATCATTATTATTATAAATGATTTACGTAGGATCATTGATGTGATGGCTAGGACTCTAAGGAGTTTTTAAGGCCTTGACGAGCTAATAAGTAAGAGATTGAATGTTGGCCTGAACGTAGGAAAGGGAGATTGGGCCCCCAGAATACAAGCTGGGGGGCCATGGTTAGAGGGCAGTGTGTCTGAAAACAATAGGGACTTTTTAGTGGACACTAGGCCAGGAGTGAAGCCTGTCAGTGTCCAGGATTAGAGAGGGCATGGTCTGGCTGTGTGTGGTATCTGGCATCGGGGGCTCAGTTTGGGACACTGTAGTAATAAGCTAGAGGGTGTCCAAAGAAGGGTGACTAGGAGGTGTTGGTCACTAACTTGTCGAGGACCCTTTGGAGTCCTGGTTCCAACTCTTAACATCTGCGTAATCCTGAACAGTCACCCTCCTTGGCACCTCATTTTCCTCATTTGTCAGATGGACATCATAGACCTTGCCTTCCCTTCCCATGAGAGTGTAAGAGAAATGTGCTTTGTAAATCCGAAAGCATGGTCAGGATATTGCTATTGCTTTTTGTTGTTACTTAGTCATTTTTCAATCCTGGCTGACTCTTCCTGACTCTGGTGTTTTCTTGGCAGAGACAATTCCTTCACCATTTCCTTCTCCAGCTCATTTTACAGATGAGGAACCAAGGCAAACAGGGTGAAGTGACTTCCCCAGGGTCATATGGCTAGTAAGTGAGCCCAGGTTTGAATGCAGGTTTTCCTGACTCCAGGCCCAGTGCTCTGTCTGCTGCACCACCTAACTGCCCCCTGCTATTCTTTACTGTCAGCAAAATTGTTTTTCATCCTTCATGGACTCAGGCTGGTGAAGGGCTTCAGAATCTAAAACAAGAATACTCAGGGAGGCTTGGTAAGCATCTTCAAGGGTCTTAAGGACAGTCATCTGGAAGGGAGCTTAGACCTCTTCTGGTTGGTCCCAGAGGACAAAACCAGGAGTAGGCTGTGCAGCTTGTCAAAAGGTGACTTTAGGCTGGAGGTGAGACATAACTTCCTGACCATCTAAAAGGGAAATGGGCTGCCTTAAGGGGCCTTGGGGGTGAGGCAGAGGTGGGGCCAGCTGAGGAGGGGGAGAGTCCGCTTTGCTGAGTTGCCCAGTGACCTGTTCAACTCTGAGATCTGGGAATTCTGGGGAGAACAAACAACAGGCTTCCTACAGCCTCCAGGGACTTTCTCTCAGACCAAAGGTTAGAAAGTCTTTCTGTTGACTGTCAGGTCTTCCTCATGCCCAGCTCTCTCTCCACCATTGCTTCTAGCTGTGAGATTCCCAGAGCGCTCTCCAGCACTTGGCATATTGGAGTGGAGAACCTGCAGCCTTAAGGTCCCACCCCTGGATTAGCTCACATGGTCTTCAGCACAATCCTGGGACTGTTCTTCTTATCATCCTTTTACAGATGAGGAAACAGAGGCTGAGTTCAGTGACTTGCTCAGTGTTCCTGGCTGCCAGGCCAGCGTTGTATCCGCTCTGTACCACTGCCTCTCAAGCTGGGTGGCCAAGTAGATAGAGCGCTGGGCCTGGAGTCAGGAAACCCAGAGTTCAAATCCTACCTCAGAAATTCCCTAGCCATGAGATTCTGGATAGATCACTTAACCTCCCTCTGCCCCTTTTGGGGGTGTGGGTTGGTGTTTGTACTAGATGACTCTTGGTCCCTTCCAGCTCTGCATCTGTGATCCAGGGATCCCCAGGGCCTTGCCCATTGGGGGTGCTGAAGAAATGGTCATGGAGCTGAATTAAGGCAGGATGGGAGCAGAGTTTGGAGACAGAAATGAATTCATATAGGACAAATGTTTCCTCTTTTGTAATTTTGGTATATAAAAGTTTTGCAAAGTTGTGTAACCATTAATAGTCATTATTACAAGGCATACAACTTTTTGGCCAAATTCAAATTTATGTCCTGTTTCAGGCATGGGTGACATTCAAGGATGTGGCTGTGGACTTCAGCCCGGAAGAGTGGCGGCACCTCAGTCTCTCTCAGAAGGAGCTCTACAGGGACGTGATGCTGGAGAACTTTAGGAATCTGGTCTGTCTGGGTGAGGCCACTTCCCCTGCTCTGCCCAGGGGAGGAAGATCCTTTCCTTCCTCTCTCGGCACACGATGTAAGGGTTTTGAAGGTTGAGCAATTATTGTCTGGCCACAAAGACAAGGAATCAGTAACCCTTTAGTGGCCAACATCCAGGGTGCTATGACTCCATTCCCAAATTGGAAGTTGGCTGCCATTGTGCACTCACACCTCCCTCATCTCTGCTCCTTCATGTCCCGGGGCAGATGCTGGAGGACATGGAAGGATCCCGTTCTCTGCAGTCATGGGATTGTGGATTTAAGGCCGGGAAGGTCCTTCAGGGTCTTCCAGTACAACCTCCTCGCTTTTCATATGAGGAAACATAGGCTTACATAGCAGTAAAGAGGTCAAATTCACTCTCTTTCTGTGACCCATTCCTCCATACTTTTTAGAGACATAATACAGATCATCTATCTACCCAAGAGTTTTAATACCACTCATTGAGTTTTCCCAGAATGCCCATTTTCTCCCAAATAGATAGAGGGGGTCAGAGATGGAATTAGGGTGGAAGAGTACAATTGTTCTATCCCAATACTTTGTATTACTTCTTGACCAAAACTTTTAGGAATAAGATAAATTTGGGGGAAGCATTGTTTATGGACTTCTGATGCTTGGCTAGTACATGTGTGTGAAGGTGAATTTTGGGTGGTTAAAAGGGAAAGTCTCACATAGGAGTCACTATAAGAAACATTTTCCAATGAGCAGGGCTTGCTGTGTCCAAACCAGATGTGATCTCCCAGCTGGAGCGAGGTGAAGTACCTTGGATGCCAGAGGGAGAAAGCCTGAGATGCAGGTGTGCAGGTGAGTGAGGGACACCAGCAGGCGAGGCTTGGCCTCAGCCAGCTCAGCTGGCCCCTAGGGGGAATCACGAGGTCCTTCCCACAGCTTCCAGTCGGCCTAAACAGGCCACTTAGCCCTTTTTCCATTCCAGGTTCATTGAAAAAGATGCCAGCAGTAGGGAGGAGGTCTTTTTCTTGTGCTCTGATTTTGGGTGACTCATCTTCAGTAGCCAATCAAGACCATGTTCCTGAAAGTTTTTGGAAAGATCTCTATAACCTTTGTGAGTCTTTCAATGTAAAGTTTTTCACTCAGCCTCCATGGCAAGCTCCCCACGTTCCCTTGGTTTCTTCTGAAATGGCCATTCCCCTCTTTCTGACTCCCTTCCTCACACCTCATCACCAAGATGATACAGACTCCCAGCTCTGTCAGGAAAGTTCATGAGTTTCTCCAAAGCTGGACCAGCATTTAATATGATTATTTTTCTCTTTCTTTGCTGACCCAGTGGCTGATGGAGGACTCATGCTCTTTGAAAAGTGTTTTGACCACTTACCTTTGGGAGATGCATCTTATTCTTATACATTTATTTAAAATCTTTGTGAATTTTGAATGTTAGACTTTTAGCAGAAATATTCAGGGTAGAATTGTTTCCTCTTTGTTTTATTTTCCTTATTTTAGCTGAATATTTTCTTTTTGGGGGGTAAGGGCAATTGGGGTTAAATGATTTGCCCAAGGTCACATAGCTAGTACATGTGAATATTTTCTTATTGTGCAAAAGAAAAAAATAACCATATGGCACATGCCCCAGAATCATAGACCCTGAAGGGACTTCATTGGCCACTAGTCTGACCTATACATGAAGGGATCCTCACTTGAGCACCCCCGTCAGATGGCCCTCCAGGCTCTACTTGGACTCCTCCAAGGAGAGGGACTCACTGCTTCTGAAGACAGTGTGCTCCACTTTTCTTTAGCTATAGCAGTTAGAAAGTTCTTCCAGACAGTGAGCCATACCTCTTGGCAGCCTCCCCCCATTTCTCCTGAAGGGTTCTACTCTCTGGAGCTAAACAGAGTAAGCCCAGAGGTAGCCCTTCAGATACTTGAAGAAAGCTGTCCTGCCTCTCCTGAGTTTTCTCTCCTCCAGGCTTCAGCCAGTCCTCATTTGGCATGAACTCGAGTTCCTTCACTGTTCTGGCTGCCCTCCTCTGGCTCCTCTCCAGTTTTCTGACATCCTGCTTTAAACTATGTGTTCAGTTTTGATCCTCCGCCTTTTTGATATGTCTTTTAAAGTCCAGGTTGGTCATCTTGGAAAGTGCTTCCTTTTCTTCCCCGATAGAAATGGTTCTCTTTACAGGCTTCAGTTCATTCTTATGGCTTTGTTTTTCCTCTTCATCTGATTTCGTTAGGAGCATTGTAATTCATAGCATCTTCCCTAACTTCTGTTGAGCCTTTGTAATCTCACCTGAAATCAAGGCTGTACATCAGACCATGTTCAGCTTTCCTCTCCTGCCCTGTACCAGAAGTTTTGATGGTGTTGCTTTCTCCCCAAGGTTCCTATCATTTATACCCAAGCAACTAGATCCTTTTCATTGGTAAATATCAGATCGTAAGTTGCTGCTTTTTGGTTCCTTTACATTTTGATGGATGCACAGTAAGGAAAGACAAGAAATTATTAGCTCCTCTGCTTTAGTAGTTGGTTGTCTGGATACCCTAGGATACCGAAATCCTGATTCTGGGCCAGGATTGCAATTTATTTTCTCTAAATAGATTTCCTGTTTCTATCTAGATTTAGCAGATTGGAGTGAAACTACCCCATCTGCTTTTGTCTCCCCCTCTTTTTTTAATAGTTGGTTAACCACAGATTTGGAACATGATGTGTGCTCCCAGTTGTGGTCATGCCATTAGCTTTGACTTAGACTTTGTTTGGAGAAGAACTTTCTAGGGGGATTAGTTAGGTGTTTCTTTGGAAGCTTTTGTTGAATAATAATAAATTAAAAAAAATAACTCTCCCAGCCTCCCCCCCGCCTCAAAAAAAAGAGGGAGAAAACCAGGCTAGTGTTATGAGGATGATAATGATGTAAGTAGATCATGTTGGGTGGATTGGAAGGAGGAGAAGTAAGAGACAAGGAGGCCAGCTAAGACTGTCTTATACTGCCCTTCGGTGACAGATCATAAGGCCTAGATTCAGATCCCAGATATCCTAGACAGTCTCCATTAAGCTTTGGATTTTTTTTTCCCTTATATTTTCTCTCAACCTCAATTTGTTTTCTTGAGTCAGTTCCCCTGGTACTTCTTTCCATCTTTCCTCCCTCTTCAAATTTCCCTAGTCTTTGGGTTTGAAATATGTTTTCTCTGCTGCTCTCCCTCCCCTCACACTCCCTAAGCATCACTATGTGTACATTCACTATAGATAGCAATTTGACATCTGAAAACTTTCAAAGCCACATACTCTAATTATGAGTTTTAATCTCTTTGTTCTATGTAAATGTATGCTCTTTGTAGGTGTTATGCTTGGCTTCCTTTTTCCATAAAAATACTAGAATTTATGGTTAGTGATCTGTGGTTTAGTGAGGTAGGATGACCACCCTAAAGTTCTGGATAGATAATAATACTTAGTTAATCTCCCTTTAAATTTAGTTTGTACTTTTGACTTTACTGAGTTCCCTAAAGTAGACATGTGACACAGAGCCCTTTGCAAGTACAGAAGGAGGAATCGCTCAGATATCTGAAATCAGCCTGAGCCCTGGTAGTGTTGTGCCTGGCCCCAGGAATGTGTCCGATAAATAAGGGAGAATCTTAGGGATGTAAAGAAACTGTGGAACTTTCAGTTCAATCCCTCTCAATGCACAAAGTTTAAACCACCCTTAAGTGATGTTCATCCATCCTCTGCTTAAATGTTTTTACATACAATATGTTTATTCCATTGTGGGGAGATAATGTTGTAGAGAAAAGAACATTGGACTAGAAATTAGGTTCAGTTACTGCCTTAGCTATTAATTAGCTATAAAAGCATGACTTTGGCTAAGTTACTGCCTCACTCTGAGTCTAAATTTCTTCATCTGGAAAATGTAATAACTCATCTATTTCTTTCACAATGTTTTTGTAAGTCAAGTGAGCAAGGATTAATTAGTACCTATTATGTATGAAGTACCATGCTAAGTGCTGGGGATACAAGGAAAGGCAAAAATAATTTCTGCCCCTCAAGGAGCTTACAGTCTTATGGAAGAGACAACATTCAAATAGCTATGTGCATAGAAATAGAAATGAGAGATATAAACCAGGGGTAATCCTAGAGAGAAGACAATAGTGTTAAGGGTGACTGGGCAAGGCTTCTTGCACAATGTGGGATTTTAGCTAGGACTTGAAGGAAGCCAGGAGGCAGGGATAAGAAGGGAGAGCACTGCAGGCATGGGGGATAGTCAGAGAAAATTCCCAGAGCCAACAGATGGAGTGTCTTGTGTCGTGTCCTTAGGGTCACCGAGCAAGCCTCTAACAAACCGCAAGTGACTGTGTAAAGACAAAGTGGAATACTAATTTATCCTACATTTTTCTGGATGGTGAGGTCAGAAATAAGACGGTCTATATGTGGCATTTGCATGTCTTTTTCAGATTGGGAAACAAGAACTGAAAACAAAGAGGCATCTCCAGGGTTGGGTATTTTTATGGAAGAATCATCTCACGAAACATTCAAAGGGGATTGTCCCTGTGTCCTCAAAGTGGGAGAAGCCTGGCAATATGTTGTTGGGTTGGAAAAGAAGCAGACAAATGAAGATAAACATCTTCAGCAATTAAAGATCAACTTGAAAAATCCTCCTGATAAAATAAGAGGCCAGCAATGTATTAAATGTGGCCAACACTTCTGTCTAAGGCCTATCCTTTTCCCCCAGAGAGTTTCTGTAGCAAAAATTCTCCGTCAGTGTAATGGTTTTTATTCAGACCTGAGGAAAGGTCAGCAAATCTGTTCAGACAAGAGAGTTTGTAAGCCTGGTGAATATGAGAAATCCCTCATTCACAACTCTGACTTTATTGAGTGTCATCAGCTAAGCCCTGGAGAGAAAGGTTATGAGTCCATTGAATACAGGAGCTCACCCATTACTTCCCTTCAGGCAATGCAGACGAGAGAGAATCCCTATGAATGTGATGAATGTGGGAAAGGCTTTCGTCGGAGCACACATCTTATTCGACATCAAACAATTCATACTGGAGAGAAACCATACAGATGTAATGAATGTGGGAAGAACTTCCGACAGAGTGCACAACTTACCCGACATCAGATAATTCATACTGGAGAGAAACCTTATGAATGTAATGAATGTGGCAAGGCCTTCAAACACAGCTCATCTCTTGCCTCCCATCATAGAATTCATAGTGGAGAGAAACCTTATGAGTGTAATGAATGTGGCAAGGCCTTCCGTGAGAGCTCACACCTTACACGACATCAGAGGATTCATACTGGAGAAAAACCTTATGAGTGTAATGAATGTGGAAAGGCTTTTAGCCGGAGCACTGAACTTACACGACATCAGACAGTTCATACTGGAGAGAAACCTTTTGAATGTAATGAATGTGGGAAAGCATTCCCTCAGAGGACACAGCTTACTCAACACCAGAGAATTCATACTGGGGAGAAACCTTATGAATGTAATGAATGTGGGAAGGCTTTTTGTCTGAGCTTACAGCTTAACCGACATCAGCGACTTCATACTGGAGAGAAACATTATGAGTGCAGTGAATGTGGAAAGGCCTTCAACTACAGCTCATCCCTTTCTTACCACCGCAGGATTCATACCAGAGAGAAACCATATGAATGTAGTGACTGTGGGAAGGCCTTCAATCGTAGCTCATCCCTTGCTTCTCATCACAGAATTCATACTGGAGAGAAACCTTATGAATGTCATGTATGTGGGAAGGCCTTCTGCCAGAGCACCCAACTTACTCGACATAAGAGAGTTCATATTGGGGGAAAGCCTCATAAATGTAATAAATGTGGAAAGACTTTTAGCCAGTGCACACAACTTACTGAGCACCAGGTAGTTCGTATTGGAGAGACACCTTATAAGTGTACAGAATGATGGTAGGTCTTTGGTAAAAGCAAACATCCAACTTAATATTGGAAAGAGAAACTTTACATTTTTTTGAGGGGGGAAGGCAGGGCAATTGGGGTTGTGACTTGCCCAAGGTAGTGCCTTGCCCAAGGTGAAAGAGAAACTTTATAAATAAGACTATGTGCAGAGCCCTTCAGCCTGAGCACAGAACTTAATACATCATTTCAGAAAATTTATGCTAGAGAGAAAGCTTATGAAACTCATATGTTTCCCCCACTGAACCACATAAAATCCACTACTCCCTCAGGCTATCTTAGTGGACACTTGGTTGGACTTTCCACCTGCAAAGAATAAATGCTCTACTCTGCAAACTTCTCAGGGATGTTTATATTCACCCAAATTAGTAGACATATAGTGTGGAGGTAATGTTTTGGGTTGGGGTCAGAAAGCTATTATGTGCATGTAGGCATATAATTATGTTATTATTACTAATTTATCTCAGCCTGATCATGTTATACCTGTGTTCACATGGTGATCCCCATATATGTTGGATAATTAGGAAAAGCATTTCTCATCATTTTTGTTAAAATCTCAGGTGGGCTACACACCAGTGTCACAGACAGCATGCTAGAACATTATGATTCCATGGGCAAGTGGCAGGAAAAGGGAAATTTGTAGCCTCTTGTTTACCCTCTAGGAGTAAGCATCTCTCCTCAGAACTACCTGAATTGTCGCTGAGGAAGAATGTTTTGCAGTTGTAGGAATGCATAGGCCAGCTGGCCAGCAGGTTAATGTGATGAGCCTGAGTCTGATCATCAGGGATGATCAGGCCAGAGAGGAAAGACACCCATTTTGATCCTTTATAAACAGTTGACTCGGGGACACACTTTTAATTTGCCGTATTAACATTTTCTCTATCGTTTTCTTAAATCTAGACAATGAACAAAATAATAAGTCAGGCTCAGATTTGAGCCATTTACAGGTTTCTGAGGTGCAAAGGTTCACACTGAAAGTTTAACACCATTCCCCTCCTCAGGCTTTGCAGTACTGAACTGGTAACTATTGCCCTTCTGATCTGTCCTTGAGATTTTAGACAGCTGCTTCCTCCTCTTCTTCCTCTTCCCTGCCTCCTTTTCCCTCCTCTTTCTCCTCCTTCTCCTCCCTCCTGCGTGTATATCCATCTGAGGATGATAAACAGCTTATGTTCATAGGGTTTTCTCCCTCTTAGTCTGCCCATTGGCTTTCATAATGAGTGGTACTCAGAGAGCAATAGCCAACGCTGCTTTAAGGTGTGCAGAGTGGTTTCATAGGCTTCGTTTGAGGTTCACAGCAGCCCAGAGTAGCAGATTCTACACATGCCTCCGTTTTACAGATGAGCAAACAGGATTAGACAGGCTAAATGATTGGCCCATGTTTACACAACTAGTATGTATCGAAGGTAGGCTTTTGGCCCAGATCTTGTTGACTCTAGAACCTCGCTGCCTCTCAGAACAGGAGTTTTCCTGGATTGGACAGTGCATTTGAAGGAGCCAGCCCTATCCTGGAAATTTGCCTTCAGTTAGAGACAGGGTTTGTTTGTTTTTGTGACATGATGTTGTTACTCTGATGCTGGAAATGTAGCAATGCTGACCCTGCCCTACCTTCTGTAGTTCTGCTAATTGCACCCCAGTTCTTCCTCCTAAGGGGCTTGGAGACAGCACTGTGCCAAATGCTGAGGATACAAAAACAAGTAAATAGTTTCTGCCCACAAGGAACTTCCATTCTAGCATGTGAAGACAACACATAAAGGGATTGAATGATTTTAATGTATGGAGAGGTAGCTTCTTCCTGACCTCACCCGTCTAATCTGTTGCCAAGTCCTATCATTTTCCTCCCTCTGTACCTCCCATTATGTGACCTCTTCTTTTTACTCACATTGCCACCACCCTGGTTGAAGTTTTCATTTCTTCTTGTCTGTGCTTAGAAAAGCAGAAATGAATATCTGGCCCACGCTTGTTCATGTCCTCCCATAAATTCGTTGCAGGGGGTCCACTCAACATGCTGGAAGCCTTCCTCAGTTTCTCTTAACAAGTCAAGGATACCAGTGGTGCACTCAAGCTGTCCATCTGTCGTCCCTTATAATGTGACTAACCACTCTTCCTATCATATGATTCTTTGATATATTTTCTTCCTGTTTCTTTGAAGTCCTCATTGGTTACATGTTACAGGCTACTCACACCCACTCTGCACCTCTTTACTGCCCCTTGTGTGATATTCATTATTAATTATTCGGAGTCCGTGATCTTGATGCCATCTTGTCACCAACCCCAGTAGAATGTTGGTAATAATAAGATGAATGTTTCTATGGAAGCTTGGGGTCATTAAAGATATTTCTAAATTTCTCAGAGTCAACCCAGCCTCCCTCATTTCTTGGTCCATCATTCATATCCCAGATGAACATACCAAAAGAAAGCTCTATAAGCCTACGCAGGCTCTAATTTGGAGAACAGTTTTTTCCACTTGTTCTTTTCAAACTCCTTTGAGTGCTTATGGTTCTCTATCTGGAGGCTCTGCAGAGTTGCCAGGCTTGATGCAGCTAGCATAATGTTAGCCACAAACAGGGCGTTTAGAGGACCTCGCCATCTACAGGGACTCCCATTTCATCTTGGACTCTACGATGGATCTTCTCCATCGTAGTGGTGAACGCCTCTGATGAGTATGTAGTTCCCTGTTTTATGCCTCTTCTGCCAGCAAAACTCAAAAGTATGGCTTGTAGCAGATTGAGATGTAATTGTGAAATGTTTAATGAAATAAATAAAAATATAATACAACATCGATAATGTTAATTTATTATTCTCTAAGTCATTATACTCCTACAAACTATTTGAGTTTGACACCAGTGCTCTAGACTCTCTCAGGTCATTTGGAGATCATTGGAATGAGAAGTGTGAACAACTTTTAGAGGTTTGGTCACCTGACTCCTGTATGCTTTGTTGGCCTGTGCAGACTCAAGCAAGCCGTTAGTGCTGCAGACTTACGCTCATTTAGGAGGCTGGGGATCTGTATCCAGAGAACGCTGCTCACTAGAAATGTTTTCCAGCTGAGGAATTAAAGAACAGAGGCTCAGTATTCCACACACAAACCAGCGTTCTTGGTTCTGGAGTAGGCTGTCGTTGACAAGTTCGAAGACTGGGTATGGAGGCAGATTTTGAGTGTGGATGGAAAAACGATCCACTGATGTGTATTTTCATCATTATTTACCCTGGATGCTCCCTGCCAGAATTGGGAAGAAGTAATAGCTAGATATGAGTTCAGCACATTCTACTGGCTAGGAGAACCTACCATAGATCCTGTAGATCACTTGACACTGAACTGTTGTTCAGTTATTTTCAGTCACGTCCAACTCATCATGACCACATTTGGGATTTTCTTGACAGAGATGCTAGCACGGTTTGCCATTTCCTTCTCCAGTTCGTTTTAGGGGTGAAGAAACTTAAGCAAACAAGGTGAAGTGATGTACCCAGAGTCACACAGTGAGGAAGTGTCTGGGGCCAGATTGGAACTCAGGAAGAGAAGTCTGTCCGCTGCACCACCTAGCTGCCACTGAAACTGGCGATAGCCATAGAAAGAGAAGGCTCTGGGAATACCTGTGGTGGGGGAGGTGAGGCAAATGGAAGTGCAGCCAAGAACCTGAGACTTCCATTATGACTGGGGTTGAGAATAGATATATGAGGAAGGACTGGAAGTTGATACAAACCAAAATGTGAGACCCTGAAGAATTCACATTTCTTTCCCTGGAGGGGACCTGTGCAGGGTGTTGTGCCAGACCGCCATGGATCCCAGACTAATCACCAGGAAAGCTGTCGGTGGCTTCCCTAGTCATTTTGCCTATGGCCCCCAAAGCACTACATTATGATTTTGGACATTTAGGGCAAGAAAGGACACTTGAATTAGTTAGAAATAGATTTTCTTCTGGTTCCAAATGGCAGTGGATATTTGTGTCCAAGTTGTGCTTGATGTGTTCAAGGGAAGGTGAGGCCAATTGCTGCTGCATACTAGTAAGGTGATTATTAAGAACATGGGCCATATCTTTGGTGTGGGGTGTAGGGTGTGTTCAGGAGAGACTAGTACCTCCTGTGTGAGGAGTGATGAGTCCTTTTCAGGGCTATTTTCTAGCTTTGGTGTTAATCTAATTCACCCAACTCTCACTTGTGGCTCCGAGAAGCTGTAGCACGTTCAGCAACCACACCCTGGTAAACCAACTTAGCAGATGGGCTAAACCAACTTGAGGGTAACTGAGGGGTTTCAAACCCTTCAGTAAGTTAGTGTGTGTGTGTGTGTGTGTGTGTGTGTGTGTGAGAGAGAGAGAGAGAGAGAATACCCAAAAAATGGGAAGACTTCTCCTGGTAGAATGGGTGGGTAAGAATGATTTCTTCCAATGACCATGCAGCTGACTTATGCAGGCACTGTGGAGTGCTTAGAGCTTGGTTATACATCAAAGACACCAAGGTCATCCACTGCATCCTGGGACATCACCAGTCCTCTTGACTTTGTCTTGCCTCTGGACTTTGATAATTCTGGGAATGAGAGTGAGGCCGATGACTTAGCCACAACTCTGCCTCACTCATATAATTTTACTAGTTTTACCTATTCTTGAAGTTGTGTGGTGACTGGCAAATGATGAAACAGCAAGTGCAGATCCACTGGGAGCTTTGGGCACAATCCTGCACGCAGCCAGCCCAGGCCATAGGGTCATCTCATTGGAAGCAGCAGTGGGATTCGGCAGGCCTCTTCATGTCTGAGCAACCTTTTTAAGGGCCTCACTGCTCACCTCCTGGTGCGAGGAAGGGGCTAGAAAAGGTGCCCTCAAAACTGTCTGCTTACCCAACAAGGGCCTGCTTACCATGGCAGGATGGGAATCTCCTCGAGGTCAAAACACAAAAAAATGTATAAAAACTTGCAAAGGTGATTATAGTCACTATCATCAGTACATGGAATGTGCTCAGGTCTATAGACCACACAAAAATACAGTAGAAATGAAAGACAAACAGCTCTCGTTGTGAGAGAACTCGGCAGGTATTGCATCCAAAGAGCCCTGAGTGAAACAAGGCTGGCAAATGATGGCTAGCTTACCAAAATTGGAGCTGGATAAGTTTTTTTTTTTCTGGAGTGGCCACAGTGAAGGGGAGCACTGTGAAGGTGGTGTAGGTTTTGCAGTCAAAACTAATCTAGTCGATAAGCTTGTATGCCTACCAAAAGGAATGATTGACAGGCTCATGACAATGTGATTGCCACTTGCAGGAAAACATTACACTACCGTCATCAGTGCCTATGCCCCCACCATGATGAACCCTGATGAAGTCAAAGAAAAATTTTATGGAGATGTGGAGACCTTTATCATCAATGTGCCAAAAGAAGACAAGCTTATAATTCTAGGAGACTTTAATGCTAGAGTAGGCTCAGCCTACCAGACATGGCAGGAAGTCCTTGGGAAGAATGGAGTCAGAAACAGCAACAGCAACAGTCATTTACTACTTGTGCATCTCATCACCTTCTCATTAACAACATTGTCTTTCATTTACCTAAATGTAATAAAATTGCATGGATGCACTCTTGCAGCATACAATGGTGTTTAATAGACCAGGGGTGGGGAGCTTGTGGTCTTAAGGCCACATGTGGCCCTCTAGGTCCTTGGGTGCAGCCTTTTGAGTGAGTAAATTTTACAGAACAAATCCTTTTGTTATTATTATTCTTGGGATCAATATCAACAAATATTTATTAAGTATCTACTATGTGCCAGGCACTATATCCCTGGGCATTGGAGGGATACAAAGAGGCAAAAAACAGAATCTGTCCCCAAGGAGCTTACAATCTAATAGGAGAGACATGGGAACAAATATGTACAAAACAAGCCATATACAGGATAAACAGAAAATAATTGTATAAAAGACATCTTTTTTTTGAAAAAATTATCATTTGTATTTAATATTTTAGTTTTCAACATTGATTTCCACAGGATTTTGAGTTACACATTTTCTCCCCATTTCTACTCTCCCCCCATTCCAAGATGGCATATATTCTGATTGCCTCATTCCCCACTCGGCCCTCCCTTCTTTCACCCCACTCCCCCCATCCTCTTTCCCCTTACTTTCTTGTAGGGCAGGATAGATTTCTATGCCCCATTCCCTATATATCTTGTTTCCCAGCTGCATGCAAAAAACAACTTTTTTTTTCTTTAAGCATCTGCTTTTAAAACTTTGAGTTCCAAATTCTCTCCCCTCTTCCCTTCCCACCCACCCTCCCTAGGAGGGCAAGCAATTCAACATAGATCACACATGTATCATTATGTAAAACACTTCCACAATGCTCATGTTGTAAAGGAAAGTATTTCCTTCCATCCTATCCTGTCCCCCTTTATTCACTTTTCTCCCTTGACCCTGTCCCTTTTCAAGTGTTTGCTTTTGATTACCTCCTTCCCCTATCTGCCCTCTCTTCTATCATCCCCCACTTTTTTATCCCCTTCCCCTTACTTACATGTGGAATAAGATACCCATTTGAGTGTGTATGTTATTCCCTCCTTAAGTTGAATCAGATGAGAGCAAGATTCACTCATTTCCTTTCACCTGCCCCCTCTTCCCTTCCAACAGAACTGCTTTTTCTTGCCACTTTTATGTGAGATAATTTACCCCATTCTATCTCTCCCTTTCTCCCTCTCAATATATTCCTCTCACCCCTTAAATTTATTTCATTTTTTTAGATGTCATCCCTTCATATTCAATTCATCCTGTGCCCTCTGTTTATATTCCCTTCAACTCCCCTGATGCTGAGAAAGGTCTCATGAATTACACACATCATCTTTTCATGTAAGAATGTAAACATAACAGTTCAACTTTAGTAAGTCCCTTTTGAATTCCCTTTCTGGTTTACCTTTTTATGCTTCTCTTGATTCTTGTATTTGAAAATCATATTTTCTATTCAGCTGTGGTCTTTTCATTGAGAAAGCTTGAAAGTCCTCTATTTTGTTTAAAATCCATATTTTGCCTTGGAACATTATACTCAGTTTTGCTGGGTAGGTGATTCTTGGTTTTAATCCTAGCTCCTTTGACCTCTGGAACATCATATTCTAAGCCCTTCTATCCCTTAATGTAGAAGCTGCTAGATCTTGTGTTATTCTGATTGTGTTTCCACAGTACTCAAATTGTTTCTTTCTGGCTGCTTGCAGTATTTTCTCCTTGACCTGGGAGCTCTGGAATTTGGCTACTATATTCCTAGTAGTTTTCTTTTTGGGATCTTTTTCAAGAGGTGACCTGTGGATTCTTTCAATTTCTATTTTACCCTCTGGTTGTAGAATATCAGGGCAGTTTTCCTTGTTAATTTCTTGAAAGATGATGTCTAGGCTCCTTTTTTGATCATGGCTTTCAGGTAGTCCAATGATTTTAAAATTATCTCTTCTGGATCTATTCTCCAGGTCAGTGGTTTTTCCAGTGAGATATTTCACATTATCTTCCATTTTTTCATTCCTTTGGTACTGTTTTATAATATCTTGATTTCTTAAAAAATCATTAGCTTCCACTTGCTCCAATCTAATTTTTAAGGTCATATTTCCTTCAGTGGTCTTTTGGATCTCCTTTTCCATTTGGGTAATTCTGCCTTTCAAGGCATTCTTCTCCTCATTGGCTTTTTGGAGCTCTTTTGCCATTTGAGTTAGTCTATTCTTTAAGGTGTTATTTTCTTCAGTATTTTTTTGGGACTCCTTTAGCAAGTCATTGACTTGTTTTTCATGGTTTTCTTGCATCACTCTCATTTCTCTTCCCAATTTTTCCTCTACTTCTCTAACTTGCTTTTCCACATCCTTTTTGAGCTCTTCCATGGCCTGAGACCAATTCATATTTTTCTTGGGGGCTTTTGATGTAGGCTCTCTGACTTTGTTGACTTCTGCTGGCTGTATGCTTTGATTTTCTTTGTCACAAAAAAAGGAATCTAGAGTTTGAGTTTGAGTTCATTTTCGCTGTCTGTTCATGTTCCCAGCCAAATACTTGACCTTTGCACTTTATGTCAGGATATTTCTGCTTGTAGAGTAGAGAGTACTTTGTCCCAAGCTTGAGGGGCTGCGCTGTTGTTTTCAGAGCTACTTCTACTCCACCATCACCCCAGGCTATGTCACAGCAGTGCTCCTCCTCCCCCAAGAACCTCCAACCAGGACCACAATACAGATCCAAGCAGGGCACAGCAAGAGAATCTGCCTTTGTGCCCACAAAGCGCTCCTTGCACTCCTGCTCTGATCTTCTGCTAGATTCCTCCCACTGTGTGAGCCAGCGACTCAGGAAGCAGCTGACACTGGGGCTCTGGAAGCAACCTCAGGAGCTTCCTGCTGCTGCCACTGCCACTGCTGCACCACCTTCACCACCCGCAGGGCTGGTGGCTGGACAGCTCTGAACTCAATCCCACAGTTTCCCAGTAACCTGCTCTTTGGTGTTCGTGGGTTGAGAAGTCTGGTAACTGCCACAGCTCACTGATTCATGGCCCAAGGCCTGTTCTGGCTGGCTGACTCTGTGTCTGGTCTGTTGGGGCCCACACTGGGCTGTGTTCCGTTCCTAGCACCGTGCGATATACCTTTCTCGGCGACCATCCAGGCTCTCCTGGGCTGGAGACCTGTTTCCCTCTGTTATTTCATGGGTTCTGCAGCTCTACAATTTGTTCAGAGCCATTTTTTACAGGTGTTTGGAGGGATTTGGGGGAGAACTTAAGTAAGTCTCTGCTTTCCAGCCGCCGTCTTCGACATCCTCTCTCTTGATCTTGTCAGTGCTAAACTAAGGGCATTTCCATTGTCAATTTAGGTCTAATTTCAGGGACACTATAAGAACATTAATCTGTAACTTTTGTAGCACAACAGAGGCCTTAGTATTGTAAACATCTCCAGGTGTGAGGTCACTTAGATGCTTCACTGAAACAGGACTGTTAGTAGCCTGGGGAGACAAGATCCATGGGCCTCTTGGCAGAGACCAGGCCACTGGGGACAAGTCAACCCTCCATCTAAGACATAGAGGCACCCAGATATTGGGAGGCGGTGGGGATGCCTGCCTCAGACAAGGTTTGGGGGCACTTAGGAATTCTACAGAACATATGGCTCCAAGGTGAAAATGTGCCAAGCATTGTGCCAACTCCCATGAGTAAGAAGAAAGTCATGCCTCTGAGGGAGCCAAAGATTTTTATTTTCTTTTTATTCCCAGCACTGAGCACAGTGCTTGGCTTAACAAATATTTGACTAACCAACATCCTGTACACATATTTGAATGTACAAAATGAGTACATCCACAATGTGTATTTTTTGAATAGACTTGTGAATTCCTCAGAGCAGGAAACATGCTGAAGAACTTGGTCTGCCAATGCAGATCACTGCCTGCTCTGCAAACTAATCCCCTGAAAGTTGCCTGGAGCCCTGGGTTGTGAAATGAGTTTCCCAAGTTTAAACAAGTCAGAGATGGAACTTGACCTGATGTCTCTAATCACTCTGCCATGTTGTCTTTGTTTTTTGGCAGGGTGATTGGGGTTAAGTGACTTGTGCAAGGTCACACAGCTAATATATGACTCAAGTGTCTGAGGCTAGATTTGAACTCAGGTCCTCCTGACTCCAGGGCCGGTGCTCTACTCACTGTGCCACCTAGCTGCCCCCCACCACGTTGTCTTTGATAACACAGAGTACTGAGCTCTGAATGGCTGACTTTTTCCTTGAAAACATTCCATGGCCCACCTGTGTCTTCACTGGGTGTCATCCATCCTTGGCACGATCTCTCTCAGCTTCCTCTTTCCTATCTTCCTGGAAGCCTCAGGTCACATATCCCACCCTCCCTTCTATGGAAAGGCTTTCCTGGTTTTTTGGGGGCTGGTGACTCAGATGACCTTCACCTCTGCTCCATACCTTTTATGGACCTAACTAGTTTCAGGTTGTCTCTCCTATTACACTGTATGATCCTTGAGGGCAGGGAGTGGGTTTTTTCTACTTCCTGCACTTAGTGTGGTCCTAAATGCTGGATAAAGTCTCATGATCTAATTCATGGAAGGCACAGGGTATACCAAGACAAAACAAACAACAAAGTCTTCATTGTCCTGGTATATATAATATACAAACAGATAAATGAAAGAAGATTTGAGGGAAAGAGGAGTCATCAGGAAACTTGTCCAAGTAGGTCAGCTGTGGAGCTGTACCTGAGGTAGTTAGGTGGTGCTTTGGATAGAGGTCTTGACCTGGAGTCAGGAAGATCCGAGTTCAAATCTGGCCTCAGATATTTATTGTGAACAAATCACTTAACCTGTCAGTTTTAGTTTCCTTAAGTGTAAAATGGGGAGCATAATGACACCTAGCTGAGCGTTTTATAAAGATCAAATGGCCTTTAGCACATGTCCCACCTATGCTTCAAATACATACCCTCCACCTGTTACCTTCTGATAATCCCAATCTTCCCTCAAAGGAGTTTAGGGTAAAGGAGAAAACCAAGTGACCTTTTCCTGATTAATAAATTTGATAATCATACTATGTCTTTAACAAGATTACATGTATATGGCACTTTAAAATTTAGTGTTTTACACATATTATCTCAAGACATTGACAAAAAAGTTCAATGCATTAAGGCTAAGTACAAAACCCTATAGGTCCTTGAGAGCTCAGACCATTCTTAACTACTCAAGCAGCCACTAAACCATTCTAATCTCACTTACTATATTATTGTCTCTCTTATATCTATCTTTCATGTTGGAAGCACGATATTCAGGAAGCTGTGTGCTCTGGCTGAAGGGCTACCATATTTGTTTTATTGATGGTCCTTTTACTTTTGGGACACATCTCTGCCACTCACCACTGGCTCTCCCCTCCCCAATAAAGAGTAACAAATATTGTCGAGGAAAATAAGTCAACACATTGGTTACTTGTGAAAGTATATGCCTCACCTTACCCAGCCGATGGGCATCTCCTCAATTTCCAATTCTTTGTCACCACAAAAAAGAGCTGCTATAAATATTTTTGTACATGTGGGTCCTTTCCTCTTTTTTACGCCCTTTGGGATACAGACCAAGTAGTGGTATTTATGGATCTAGGCCTATGAAGTTTGATTGCCTTTTGGGTACAGTTCCAAATTATTCTCCAGAAAGGTCTAATCAGTTTACACTGGTGATAATGCATTGGTGTTCCAATTTTCCCACACCTTCTCCAACATTTATCATTTTCTTTTCCTGTCATATTAGCCAATCTGACAGGTATGAAGTAGTACTTCAGAGTTGTTTTAATTTTCATTCCTCTCATCTCTCTAGTCAATAGTGATTTAGGGCATTTTTTTCACACAACTTTAGATGGCTTTGATTTCTTCATCTGAAAACCACCTGTTCATATCCTTTGATCATTTATCATTTGAGAAATGGTTGAACATGTTGTGGTATATGGATGTAATGGAATACTATTGTGCTATAAGAAATGATGAACAGGCAAATTTCAGAAAAACCTGGAAAAGACTTACCTGAACTGATGCAAAGTGAATGAGCAGAACTAGAATATTGTATACAAGAATGCCTACATCATGTGATAATCAACTATGATTGATTTAGCCCTTCTCAGCAATAAAATGATACAATACAATTCCAAAAGGCTCATGACGGGAAAATACTATCCACATCCAGATAAAGAACTATGGAGTCTGAATGCAGATCAACGCATACTATTTTCACTTTTTTTTTGTTTTCCTTTAGTTCTATTTCTTCTTTTACAAAATGACTAATGTGAAAATGTTTTACATGATTGCACATTTATAACCTACGTCAAATTACTTACTGTCTTACGGAAGCAGAAAATTTGGAACTCACAATTTTTCAAAAAAAATGTTAAATTGTTTTTACATGTAATTGGGAAAAAATAAAATATTCAAAATGAAAAAAATGTGCCTCATTTGCATCTCTAGTCAATGACTTCTGTACTAGGAGAAATGGTTCACCATCATTAACTGAAAAGCTTTCCACATGCATTATATGTCCATGGAACCTTCCCAATATTAACTAAATTTATCAGAGTCTGTTCCAGAGAAAAATTTTGCTTTAATGATTATATTAATATGTTACTTTTTGTCCATCATAAATTCTATATGTTGAATAAGTATTCTGATCTAGTGGGAATGTCTTTGTACTTTAAGACTTCTTTCTGGGATGAATTCTTCTATGGAATGAAAGACCTGCATTCTGTGTGAAGGCTTTTTCACATTCATTGCATTCATAGGGTTTCTCTTCAGTATGAGTTCTCTTACATTGAGTCAATGTTGTCATACGTGGAAAGGCTTTTCCACAATCATCGCATTTGAAAGGTTTCTCTCCAGTATGAATCCTGAAGTGTTGCATAAGATCTGACTTCTGGCGAAAGATCTTTCCACATTCACTGCATTTATAGGGTTTCTCTCCAGTATGAATACTACCATGATGAGTAAGATCAGGCTTTTGAGAGCGTGTCTTCCCACATACACTGCACTGATGAGGTTTTATTTCTGTATGAGTACTCTGGTGCTGAGTAAGATTAGAACTTGATCGGAATGTCTTCCCACATTCATTGCATTCATGGAGTTTCTCTCCAGTGTGAGTTCTTTGATGTAGAGGCAGTGTTGTACATCTGGGAAAGGCTTTCCCACAATCATTGCATTTAGATGGTTTTTCTGCAGTACGAGTCCTGTGATGATGAATGAGATCTGTCTTCCGGTAGAAGGCCTTTCCACAGTCACTGCGTTCATGAGATTTGTTTTTACTCTGAATACTAGGGCGGTGATTAAGATCTGCCTTCTGACAGAGTATCTTCTCACATTCAGTCAATTCATAACATTTTTTCCTGGATCAGTTCCCTGGTGTAGAATCAGCTCATTATTCAGGAGGAAAGAATTCTTCCTTTCATGAAGTTGCTCTTCAGCGTGTGGTTCTTATTTTTGAGGGGGTCAGAACCACAACTGAAAGCTTTCTGATAGTTCAGAATGTTTCTTTTTTGAACAGGTTTGATTACACTGTCTTTGGTCTGACTCCATGGTGGAGCCCCTTCTCTGGTCATCACCTTTATGGACATACATAACTATAGGTGCTCCCCATCGTGGCTCTGGGCTAGATATTTGGCTGCATCTGCTGTATTCAGAGCCTCGGACTCCACTGGCAGGCTCTGTTTGTATTACTTTTCCTTTTCTAGAATGTTTCTCTTATTGCTCTGCTCTTTCTTTAACTTGCCACAACACTCCCAGGTTTTCCTCATCTTGGAGATGCATGGATCATCCCACAAGGAATTTTGCTGGGATAAGTTCTCCATTGAAATATCCATCTCGGGAGAGGACTGCTTGGTCTGAGGCCTGGCATTCCAATCTGAAAGAAAGAAAAAATGGAATTACCACTTTTCCATGGATGAACACGCTTTTGCCTACACTTCAGTTTCCCCAATGTTCTGGCTTTTATAAGCAATGTACATAGTTTTCATTTCAATAGAAATCAATTCTTATTTCCTTGAAATTTCTTTGCACTCACCATGCTTATCCTTTAATATAGCCCAATAAGAGTATATTAGGTAAATGGACCAAAATCGATACAGATGATGCACAATTAATGGAAACATGGAAGGATGCTGGCTCCCCTAAACCAAAATGAATAATGTGGCTCGAAGTATTTTTTTTCTTTCATGGAAAATTCTTCATCTGAATCTCATACCTGGGAAAATCATGGGAATGTGATCATTGGGTCTAGGAAGGGGAAGTTCCTTCACTGCAGAATTCTACTTTGCTTTCCAAAAAGATAAAAACCAGTTCAAAGTTTCACCCACAGTGGAACAACATTCCTGCATTCTGAAAGCACCAACAAAATCTGATCATTTCTATCTATCCATGCCAAATGATTATGGTATAAAAGTTGACAATATCCAAATAAAAGGAAGGAGCTGGGAAGAAATTATCTCTAAGATCTATGGCTGGGAGAAGAGTTCATGACCAAAAAAGTCATTGAGAGGATCACAAATGTGCCCATTTTCAAAAGGCCCACAGGTGGATTACCAGCTGAGTAGTGGAGTGTCATGTACTCATGTGCTTCCCCTTACTGCAGGTGAGAGATCACATCCAGGTTGGAATCTGCAAGGCCTAGTGAGGGGAAATGGCAAAGTGACGGACAGCTATGGTCGCCTCACAGGCCCCTAGGGACAACTAGGAAGGTCCAGGGAGTCTGGGGGCATAGAGAAGCAAATAGAAAGTATCTGAAGGATAATCTGGTTTGTTTGCCTTGAAAGATACAGGAATCGGACAAAGGATGGAACTGGGTTGATAAAGAAAACTAGTTCATTTGGTCAATTCAATACTGAGGTTATCTGGGAGCTTTCTGGACTTCAAGAACTTGCACTGGGACTTCAGAAAGTTTCCCTAGCCTGAGGGAACAGAGAGCTGGGATTACACAATGAAGCACCCAGTTTCCAGACATACAAAGCAAAAGTCCTTTAGCTGGGACCAAGGAGAGCACAAGAACTCTGTCTCTTGGCCTCCTTGTGATGAACAAATGCTTGGTTTTCTTTAGAAGCCAAAGCATCACTGCTGAACACTAGATCCAGCCCCAGCAGGATGAAGTAAACAATCTTTCAGGAGCAGATCCCAGAGGAGCCTCCTTACCCAGGCTGACCAGGTTCCTGTAGTTCTCCAGCATCACCTCCCAGTAAAGCTCCTTCTGGAAAGTGTCCAAGTAGCCCCACTCCTCCCAGGTGAAGTTCACAGCCACGTCCTTGAAAGTCACTGATTCCTGAAACAACTAATAAATTTGTGCTTAGCCAGGGACCATACTCCAGATGGACGTGGGAAGGGAGGTAGAGGGGCCGGAATGAGAAAGGCTGACTCTTACTATGTTCAGTTTTCAGAGTGTTCAAAGTCAAATCTCTAGGAACATTGACTTCATGCCTTGGGCTGTACTAGATTCTGAAAAATGTAACAAAAGAATAGTCATGGTCAAGTCACTGTTGTTGCTGTTTGTCCTTCCTTCTTGAAGAGGACCAAGACATCAGGAAGGTGATGCCATGACACGCAAGTGAACTGGATTTAAGTGAGGGCAGATTGTGCAAAGTTACCAGCTTCACTTTCTTCTCCTGAGTCATCTGGGTCCAGCGGCGAGATAGAGATTATGATTTCTGGAGATGGTCCTGGGGAGACAAAGAAGGACAAAAATGGTTTCTGCCCCCAAAAAGCTCAAAGTCTAACAGCGGGAGACAACATGCACCTGACTACTGACAACAAGCTCTAGACAACTTTCCTCCCAACCACGTTGGGAAGGTCAGCATTACTTATCCCTACTTTATAGATGAACAAATGGAGGCTACAAAAGGCTTTGTGGATTGTTTATGTTCACAGATAAGATCAGAGCTATGGCTCCCATCCCTGTACCCAGACCCCGTGTAAAGCTCTCTCCACTAGACCATGATGCTTTCCACTCAACAGCTCAGGTTTCCCTTTGGAAGTCTTCTCTCAATGGCAGCAGAACCATGTTTCCACAATCTGGCTAGCAGCTTCTGTGGGGGTGTAAGATCCATCCACAGCCAGCACCCAGAAAGCTGCCAACAGCGCAGATTCTTTTGATCTGCTTAACTAAGGAAAGCAAGGTGAAGGGGTTGACAAGCTTACTTTAATTCAGCACACAAATATCATTCACTTAGTTCAGAGGAAAAAGCCAGCACCCTGAACTTCAGAACAAAATACAAACAAATTACAAACATCAACAGACAGACCTTGTCTGATTCAGATCCCAATACATAGTTAGCAGAGTTCAACAAAGTCTCAGCATCCAGGTTTACAAGCTGGAGGGCTCCTTAGCTACAGCTGCCCAGAGTCTCCTCATCAACACCATCTCAAGAGCTCCTGCACAA
Organism: Phalanger gymnotis; assembly: GCA_028646595.1. Classification (NCBI taxonomy): domain Eukaryota; kingdom Metazoa; phylum Chordata; class Mammalia; order Diprotodontia; family Phalangeridae; genus Phalanger; species Phalanger gymnotis. The sequence goes on from CM053622.1 coordinate 2,769,618, forward strand.
ATGGATCCGTCCTCCCTTATAGGGCTTCAGACATCATCGAAGTCATCTGAATGACCAGAATTTAGGCTGCTATGATAGGTTCTTGAGTTAGCCCCTCCCCATAGGACCCTGGGAGGTTCACATCCACATAGGTTAGGTTAACACCTAATAGGGGTTAGAGCCTGGGGCTTAGCACTTAGTAAGACTCAAGATGGGCATGGCTCTGGAGTTAGCACCTCCCCTTAGCCAGCCCCACCTTGGGCCCCACCCCAGTCACCAATCCACACCCACATAGGTTCCACACCTAATAGGGGTTTGGGCCTGGGGCTTAGCA
>CM053622.1:2770430-2787066 GCA_028646595.1 Phalanger gymnotis
GATCAGCGCCAGCCACCACGGGCCCCCTCGGCATCTAAGCGCCTGCCGGGGTCCCTCCGGGATTGCCAGGCGTCCTGGAGCTGGTTCTGGAGGGTCCAGTGTCCTCCCACCTCGCCTTTGGCTTTGCGGGTGCTTCCTCCAGGAGCACCCCCTTTCTCCCCAGCCCTGCCTTCAGAGGAAAGACCCCTGCCTTGTCCAAGGGGGCGGCGATACAATAGAGGAAGAAATAACCCCTGACTGCCCCAGGCCTGCCCCCCCCCCCCCCCCCCACCCCGGGGCCGTGCGATCCCCGTCCCTGCTTCCCAGAAGAGTCTCTGGTCATTGGCATTGGTTTGCCAAACTCTGTACTTGGCTTATGTCCTTGGACCCTCAGCACAGCCCTGACAAATCGGGGCCCTCATTGCACAGAGGGGAAACTGAGGTACACTTGTTGCAGAGTGTCCGGAGCTAGACCTGAATGCAGGTCCCACCCTCTCCCTTGCTTCCACCCATGCCCATCCTCAGAGAGCCTCCTGACCTTGATGCCATCCCTACTAAGGGTGCCCCCCTGCCCCTCTCCTATCCCCCTGCACTCATAGCCTGATCACAGCCTTCAGGGTTCCTGCCTGCTCTACGTCAGACTTGGTGCTGGGTGGGCTTCAGGGCCAATAATATATTCCCATGGCCAGTCCTGGGGTCCTTTTTACAGCTTTCCAGTATTAAAAGCATTTGTGTCACCACATCCTGCAAATAAAACAGATTCTAGGACTTCTCTTTGGCATCTGACCAGCCTGGGGCACAGGGAGGGGAAAGGGCTTTCCTTGAATTCTGTCACCCTTAAGTGTCCCAGGCAGGACTGCAGAGGGGGCTTAAAGGTTTGAATAAATGACTGAGATGTTCCCAGCTGAGAACACTGGACTCTATCACAGAAATCATTGTGTAGGCATCCTGTTGGTGTGTTCAGAGATCAGCTTCCCAGTTAATCTTGGCCGAGGCCTGGCCAGCTGGGAGCTTGTCTGAAAACTCTAGCTGTTTGATTGGAGCTTTCCAGGACTCAGTGATTGACTGGTGGAGACCACCTAGATCAGGGCATGGCATCCAGGGAAGGGAGGCAGGGTCTGGGGAGGCCCAAGATTGTGTAGGAAGGAAGCAGGCTGTTAGCACAGCCTTTCCAGAGGCCATGGGGTGAGGGGGTGGTTATACCCCTCCTAGCAAGAGGTACAAGTCGGGGAGGGGAAGAGGCACCTCTGTAGCTGGAGGGCACAGGGTGTGCCAAGTCCAGGGGTTCCCCAACTTGGCCTCAGGCCAAGAACCAGGATAGGCAGGAGGGGGCTAGGTTAGGAAGAGCTCTGAAAGCCAAGCAGAGCATTCTGTATTGGATCCTGGAGCCAACAGGGAGTGGCTGGAGTTTACTGCGTAGGGGGAAGATAGCTTCAGACCAAGCTTTAGGAAAATCACTTTGGTGGCTGAATGGAAGGTGTTGTTCAGTGGGTGCAGGCTAGAGGCAGGGAGATGCACAGCAGCCCCTGCAAGAGTCCAGGCTTGAGGTGATGGAGTCAGGAGGACCCGAGTTCAAAACTGGCCTCAGACGCTTGACACGCTTACTAGCTGTGTGACCTTGGGCAAGTCATTTAGCCCCGATTGCCCTGCCTCTCCTCCACAAAAAAAATAAAAAAATTAAAAAAAAGAATTCATTATTTGGTAAAAATTGTTGGGAAGGCTGGAAAGCAGTTAGGTAGAAATTGGGCATAGATCAAAATCTTAAACCATGTGTCACGATAAGGTCAAAATTGATACAGGACCTAGATATAAGGGGAGATATCACAAAAAAAATTAGAAAGACATGGTACATAGTGCCTATCAGACTCTTGGATAGGAGAATGGTTTTGAATATTAAGAGATAGCATTGTGAGGTGTAAAATAATTTTGAGTATGTTAAACTAAAAAGTTCTTGTTCAAATAAAACCAATATATCCGAGATTAGAAGGAAAGCAGAAAATTAGCAGAGAAATGTCATAGACAGTTTCTTAGACAAAGGTTTCGTTTCTCAAATATATAAAGAACTCTGCCAAATTTATAATGATATAAGCCATTCTGATGCGGTTGCTTGGGTGCTTGTGCTCAGATCCCCAATCCTAAGACCATCTCCTCAGTCCAAAAAAGACATGATCTCTGACAATTACTCATGAGTGGGCACCAGTAAAACATGCTCTCTCTCTCTCCCTGGTACAGTAACAAGCAGATCATGTAAGAATTCCTCTTGCATAAACGGGATTGTCTTGTATTGGCTCCTAAGATACTCGATACCAACTGGACTATTGCGTACTGACTCCCTACATCACCATATACATTCCGGATGTCAAGTTATATGTACATTTCCTTAATCTATCTTGTCAAATAGGACATTTACTGGTGGGAGACAGGACCATCCTGACCATTATTTGACTTAGTGATGTTGCAGGCATAAAAACCACACCTCACTACCCCACGCCCGTTGGCTTTTCCTGGTGAACTCTGGATAAAATGCCTGCACAGTAGATACAAAAAGTGCACTTTTCTTTAAGAACTGACCACTCCCTAACCATTCCCTAATCCCACCCTGAAACACCTAATTAACATATTTGGCAAATACCTCACCATAACGTTTCCTATGAACTCCAATTGCGGCCCATTTCAAGTTGCAGGTTCCTTATGAACTCTTGCTTGCTATGTAGTGTTACAATATACCTTTTTGCCACTTGACTTAAAGATTGCTTGACTCTGTGAATTCTTTCCATACAACTCTCCCCTGTACCTCAGTATTTTGGGGTTCCTGTACCCCTAAAGCCACATCAATTCCTCAACTGATAAATCTTAAAGGCTATGGTCTCTTTTATTAAGATATCAAAATTGTAGGTAGTGATATAAAAATGTTCTAAATAATTTTAGATGAGAGAAATTCAAATTAATACAACTTTGAGATATCATCTTCCACTTATCAGATTGGTTAAAATGATAGATACCCTTCAATTGGGGAATGGTTCTACAAGTTGTGGGATTTGATTGTGTTGGAATACGACTTCACTGTAAGAAATGAGCTGATTGATTTTAGAAAAACATGGAGGAAGATGCTGTTCACCTCCAGGGAAAGAACTAACTGTGGCATTTAAAAAGGTAGAGAGGCATAATTTCTGGGTAAGTAGTCATTTTATTAGTGATGCCAGCATTTTAATAAAAGGTGAATGACAGCCTCGAATGCCAAAGACAATCATGGTAGTGCATTCAGGGCTTATATTCCCTTGGAAGGGGGTGTTCCTGAGGATGACAATCAACTCTGATTGGTAACAATTAATGAGAGAATGAATATTACAATGAAGTGCTGGGAGCGATATCATTTCACTTTTGGTCAGATTGACTGTCTCTATACCTAGACCACCCCCAGCCTTGGGCAATCTGGACAAAGAATCTGTATCCCCCCCCCACCCAAGCCTGAGCTAATTGGGTGGAGGAGCAATACCCAGAATGGGGAGAGTGTTAACCTTATCTTCCCTCAGCCCTGTTCTTGAGAGATTGGACAAGGAAATAGTACGGGAGTTAGGGTCTCCTCACTTTTGATAATTGGCTATTAATAAGAGAAAAATAACCATTCCTCTTGTCACAATTAGAAACATGTACAGTATAGATTTACATATGTATATATATATACATATATGTATATATATATATACATACACACACACATATATATATATATATATATATATATATATATATGTTTAACTGTAGCCTTCTCTTGGGCAGGTTGGGAAGGAAGGGAGAAAAAAAAAGTGCACAGCAGAGAATAAAAGAAAACTTGGAAGGAAGCACAGAAAAGCTGGGTAGCTTCAGAAACAACATGTAGCATTTATTAGATAGAATTTTCTCCCCCAAAAGTAAAGTCAAATAGAAATTAATGATTATGTATTGAATTCTTTCTCTATGTTCTGCTGTGTACATGGAAATGTTCTTTTCTTCTCATTTTGTGTTCAAAATAGATAAAAAATTTAAAATAACAAAATTTAAAGAAAACTATTGAATTTAATAGTTGGAGTCGATTTTATAAAAATACAAGAAAATAGACAAATATTTGGTTAATATATTTAAAAAGATAGAGAAGAAAAACAAATTGCTAATTTTAGAAATGAAAAGGGTGAACATATCACTGATGAAAATGAAATAAAGCAATTATTAGGAGTTATTTTGCCAAATTATATACTTACAAATTTTACAATTTAAGTAAAGTGGAAGAATACTTACAAAAGTATAAATTGCCTAGATTAACAGAAGAGGAAACAGAATATCTAAACAAACCTATTTAAGAAAAAGAAAAAGAAAAGAAACGGGCCTCAAATGAACTTCCTCAAGAAAAAAAAAGGCATCAGGAACAAATATTTAAGGATCAACTAATTCAAATATTTAATAAATTATTTGGAATAACAGGCAAAGATGGGCTCCTATCAAACTCCTTTGTGAAAAAAAAATTAATGCTGATAGGTAAACAGAGAAAGAAAATTGTAAATCAATTTCTCTAATAAATACAAATGCAAAAATCCTAAATAATACCCTAACTAGGCTATTACAACAATATAATCATAAAGATTATACATTGTGACCAAGTGGGATTTATATCAGTAACTATGGGATAGTTTAATATAAGGAAAACTATTAACATAACTGATTGTATCAATAGCAAAAGTAAGAAAAACCATGTGATTATATCAATAGATGCAGAAAAAGCTTTTGACTACTATTACGACACTCATTTGTATTTAAAAAAAAAAACAACAACTTGTAAGCATAGGTGTAAATGGATTTTTCCTTAAAGAAGCATCTACCTGAAACCTTCAGCAAGCATTGTTTGTTAAGGAGATAAGCTAGAAGCCTTCCCAGTAAGATCAGGAATGAAACAAGGATGCCTATTATCATCAATATTATCCAATATTTATTAGAAATACTAACAATAGCAATAAGAGAAGAAGAAATTGAAAGAATCAGAATAGGCAATGAGGTAATACAACTATCTATTTTAAAGAAGATAGAATGATATAATTGGAAAATCCTAGACTTTCAACTAAAAAGATAGTTGAAATGGTTAATAATTTTTAGCAAAGTGGCAGGATGTAAAATAAACCCACATATATCATTATATTTTCTATATATCACCAATAAAACCTTTCAAGAAGAGATAAGTAATACTCCACTTAGAATAACAATAGACAGAGTAAAGTACTTGGAAGTATACCTGCCAAGACAAACCCAGAAACTATAAGAAAGCGATTATAAAGCACTTTTTTTTTTTACCAATACAGTAAGATTTAAATAATTAGAGAAATATTAATTGTTCATGGGTGGGCAATGTCAATACAAAACAAATGACAATTCTACCTAATCTACTTATTCGATGTCATCCTAATTAAATTACCAAACATTATTTATCAAACTAGTAAAATTGATAATAAAATTCATTTAGAATAAAAATGGTTAAGAATGTCAAAGGAATAAATAAAAAAAATTGTAAAGGAAAGAGGTTGAACAGTACCAGGTATTATAAGGTAGTAACTGTCAAAACTATCAGGCACTAGACAAGAAATAGAAGATTGGATCAGTAGAACAGAGTCAACGTACAGTACATATTGGTAAATTATTATAGTAACTCTGTATTTGACTGTGTTGGTAAGAAAAATAGGCTCCTCAGCACTTAGTTCAACAGGTGTCCTTGAGGAGTTTGGCTTTTGTTTGCTTTGAGTGATTCAGTTATTTCATTGAATCTTGCTAAGTGCTAAGCCCCAGGCCCAAAGCCCTGTTAGGTGTAAAAGCTATGTGGGTGTGGATTGGTGACTGAGGTGGGGCCCAAGGTGGGGCTGGCTAAGGGGAGGTGTTAACTCCAGAGCCATGACCTGTTGGGTGTTGACCTAGTCTATGTGGATGTGAGCCTTCCAGGGTCCTAGGGGGAGGGGCCAACTCAGGAACCAATGGGCTCTGGTCATTCAGGCGGCTGCTTGATGACGCCAGGGGCTCAGCTGGGAGGAGGGCGTCTCAGCACCATCGCCACTGCAGCAGCCAGGAGCAGAGCGCGGTCTTGGAACAAATTGAGGGCACAAACTTCCCCCGCTGGTGCTTTGGCCTCTAGCAGCCTTTCATAGACCTGGGACGGAAGGAGGAGGCGGCAGGCGCCCCAAAGGTGAGTTCCCAGCGCTTGATCACTGGGTCAGGGTTGGAGGCCGCGAGGAGAGGCGAGTCAAGAGACAGCTACAGCTGAAGCTGAAGATAAAGCTGAAGCTGAAGCAGGAGCTGCAGAAGCAGAGCTGACCTGGAAGCAGGGCCGACCCTCGTGTGGACCGAGGAGTGCCGAGCAAGGACTTGAGGCCAGTGGGTAAGCTTCCTACCCAAGAGGGGAAGCATGAATATGATTTGGTTTAATACCATCATGTTTTTCTGTGGCCTCCTGGTTACTCTTGTGAGGTGGACTTATAGGGCCTGGAAGCTTTTGATCAAAATATCAAAATGGGGAGGCTGGTTCGTGGGTCTGTTACTTTGGAGCCTGAATAAATGCTTTAATTCTTCTGCCTTCTACTTAGAGAATTCCTTGTATCCTGCAGTTCTGAACCGTTCAGACATATATGTGATTCTCTTTGAAATCATAAATTCTGCCTTCATAATACATTGACAAAGGTAAAGATTTAAGCTTGTGGGATAAGAATTCACTATTTGGCTAAAAAAAATTGGGAAAAATGGAAAGCAGTCTGGCAGAAATTGGGTATAGACCAATATCTTGCACCATGTACCAAGATGAGGTCAGAATGGATACATGACCTAGATACAAAGAGGGATTTTACAAGAAAATTAGAAGAACATGGAATATATTACCTATCAGACTTATGATAGCAGATGAATTTATGAATAAATAAGAGATAAAGAGCATTGTGAGATGTAAAATGAATAATTTTCATTACATTAAATTAAAAAGGTTTTGTACAAATCAAAGCACTGCAGCCAAGATTAGAAAGAGAGAATAAAATGGGGGTGTGTTAAAAACAATTTCTTGGATAAAGGAGTCATATATTAAATCTATAGAGAACTCTATCAAATTTATAAGAATAAGAGTTATTCCCCAATTGATAAATGGTCAAGTGATATGAACAGGCAGTTTTTTGATAAAGAAATCAAAATTATGTATAGTCATACAAAAATACTCTAAATTATTATTGATTGGAGAATTACAAATTGAAACAACTTTGAGATATCATTTCATACTTATCAGATTGGATGAAATGATAGAAGAAGAAAATGACAAATATTGGAGGGGCTGTGGAAAAATCAGGACACTAATACACTGTTGATGGAACTGTGAACTCAACTAACCATTTTGGAGAGCAATCTGGAACTGTACCCAAAGAGTTCTAAAACTGTGTATACTCTATTAGCTTTGTTTGTCAAAATGATCAAAGGAACAAGGAAAAGAAGCTACATGTTCTAAAATATTTATAGCAGCCCTCTTTGTGGTTGCAAAGAACTAGAAATTGAGGGGATATCCATCACTTGGGGAATGGCTACACAAATTAAAGGTATATAATTGTGATGGAATACTACTGTGCTGTAGGAAATGAGGAGCAGAAAGACTCACATGAAATAATGAAGAATGAAGTGAGCAGGATCAAGAGAATGTTATACTCAGTAACAGCAGCAGTATTCCAAGAATGACTGTGAATGACTAAAGTATTCTGAGTATTTTAAATACTCAGATCAACTACAAAGGACCTATGAAGGAAGATGCTATCCATTTACAGAAAAAGAACTGATAAATAGGAGTAGGTAGAGTAGGGTTTTATTTGTGTAAGTGTGTGTGTGTGCGTGTGTGTCTCAAATGGTGGCCTTATTTAGTGCAAGGTGTGAAGAATGGAGGGAGACAGTTCAGAGCTCAAAATGTAACAAAACAAATAAAGTTAAATTTCTAAATAAATAAAAAATGACAGCCATTGCGTTCCTCATCATCTCGTCTGCATTCCCAGAAACTTTAAATAATCTTCATATGGCAGGGATTCCAGTCTTCTCATCACTGTCATTATTGCTAGATACCATTGTCTCTTTCTTGCCCATTTCTGAAGATTTTGTCATAAATATACTCACATTGTCTAGGAATAAACAATACTCGTTGGGAAGCCAGGAACATTTTAATTATATTTTACATTTATTTGTTCTGAATAAATGGGTACATCCCCTGAAAAAGAGTGCATCATGACCTCCTCAAATGGCTCATTTAAGCATGTGTCCAAGCCTCTGACCTTTCACCCAACCAGAAGCCTGGTCCCTGCTAGATCACAGCTCTGATTAGAACGGGTTTGAATCAGTCAACTGACTTACATTCTGCTAAAGCTGGGGTGAAGGAGGAAGATACTTTCAACTCTGTGGAAACAAAACTGCTCCCCCCATTTCTCAAGATTTGAAAATTTTCAGTGCATCCAAGATGGCATGATCTGGGGAGAGGTGTGGCCACTGCTCTCCTGGTCTTTACTCTAGTCCTTACTCAGGAAGGGCCCCTGAGCCCTTGGGATTCATTTTATAGTTCTCCTCATAGTCTGCCTTTTGGGACTAGAAATGATACTGCTCCTCTGGGCCCCTGGTCCCTTGGGTCCAGAAGCAGTACCTTTGCTCAGGGTCTCTGATCCCTTGTGACTAAAAGCAATACTGTTCCCACTCTTCTCTTGCTCTTAAATGCACCTCTCCGCCATTGAACTCAAAAATGGGGATAACTAATGGAGTTGGCAAACAGCATCTGGTCCTGTGTCCAGTGCTAGCACAGGGGTCCCCTGTGATCTCTTTCTGTCCAACTACCTGATCCTCTTATGATCTCTGGCTTGAGAGCTCCCAACCTTCTGCTTTCTGTCACCACCACTGAGTTGTACCACTGGTGTTTCATCCCTGTGGGCTCTCAGGCAGCCTCCACTCCATGTCACAGATCTCTCTCTCCAGCCTCCCAAGTTGACTTGGGCTGAAAGAATGTCTCAACCTCATCCTTTGTTGTCTCTGCAACTCCAGAAACCAATTTGAGGCATTATTTTAAAGTTGTTTGGAAGGAATGTTGGGAGAACTCAGCTGAGTGCTTCCTCTACTCCACCATCCTGGCTCCTCATCTTCACCTTACTTTCACAACCAATGACACCCTTCTTCTTGCTGCTCATTTCACTGAACATTTCCTCTCCTGATTCCAAACATTTTCATTGGCCTCATGCTTGATATTCTTTCCCTCTTCATTTCTGACTTCCAGCTTCCTTCAAATCCTATTTCAAAGCTCTTTTTTTGTTTTGTTTTACAAAAAGGCCCCCGATCACTCTTAATGCAAATGCCTTCCCAAGTGCAAATTAAAACAACTCTGAGCTACTACCTCATAGCTGTCAGATTGACTAATATGACAGAAAAGGAAAATAACAAATGTTGGAGGGGATGTGGGAAAATTAAGACACTAAAAATTAAGACTCAACTCCTAAAAAGGTCAGGCAATTTTAGGAAGGTGTAACTGTAAGGTGATCTTCTCCCATTCCAGAGGCATTTACCAGGGCAAGGACCCTTACTTGTGTTTATAGGATTACCAAAATAAGGGCAGGGAGCCTTGCTTCTTGTGTGTTCTGTAAACAAAAGCCAACATCAGCTAGATCTTTTCCTGAGGACTTGTCTCCTTGTCCTTGATCCACTCCGTTAGAATTTAGGGGAGTCCTCTCATGAAAGAGAAAACTAGCCAGAGAGGTCTGAATGGAAATGGCTTCCCCTGCCTAGATTGCTGGGGGCTTCAGAGTCTTCTGCTTAATCCATGTTCTTAGCAGGAGGATTTGAAGACCTTTAGCCCACCTCCTCATTAAATGTCCACTAATCAGGATTGAGTTTCACTTGTCCCAGGAGGTCCCTGTCACAAAGTACACATTTGATTTAAGGCTTTTTTTGAGTCTCCCTTGGGATCTTTGGTTACAGAGAAAAAACTGCTGTTAATTTGTTATTAGCTGACCTGATCAATAAATTGATCATTAATTACCTCAAAGCTTTGTTTCTCCTGATTTTTATTTACTGTAGCTTGAGGACTGCAAAGGGGCCAGTTTTGTACCCCAAATTCTTATTAGAAAACTACCCCTTATGTTTTTGGGCCTGTTGCAGTTTGGGGTTCTGGGAACCCTGAAATGCAAGGGTACAGGGTGGAGGGTCTGCCTAGAAAGAATTCAGTGAGAAGAGCTAGATGGGATTAAGGAGTGGTAAATGGCCTGGGGTGGGCCAGGTGCAGACGAGGAGAGGATTTAAGTGGTCTGAGGTCCACAGTGACAGGGCAATTAAAAGGATTCTTAGAGTATCTAGCTTGGTTGGGATGGACCCGATACCTCTGTGAAACATCAGTGAGGGAAAGTTGAGGGGCTGGGCTGCTTTCAGAGACATGGTCTTTTACTTTTAGGGGTCCAGGTCCCATTACCCCATCAGTCCCACGTGGAAAATTTGTCCACAGGCGTACAAACCCTGGTGTGGATTGACACTGACCTCATTGATAACTGTTAAATTTTCTCCAGGTAGGAATGTGTTCCTTTTCTGTTCTGAGTGTCTTCTCTATGCTGCACCTTTTAATATTTGCTCACACTTACAGGTGGGTCATCAATACAATGCATTCTAACCCATAGAAATCCCCTGAAGTAGACTGGGGAGATAAAATCCAATTTTTTGACCACCTCAAGATTTGAGGTATTATGAAGTTCCACTCCAGACTGCTTAACAGTGTGCCTCAATTCTTTGCAGGACCTAGGGCTTCAGAAGGAAAGTCTGGGCTGTTGATGTGTGAGAAAATAAACTTTAAACCTACTTTGAATCAGTTTCTGTGGAAATTTTTAGCAACAAATTTTCTTCAGCAGAGGAAGTACTTAGGAAAAGTAATTTTTATTTCTAAGCACTGCGACTCTATGTCCCATTAGTGTGCTTTTGTGTGCATCTTTTTGTCTCTGTATGTCTCTTGAAGATCAGCCCTATTTGCCAGGATGTGATTCTATGTCACATCAATTGTGGTAGGCAGAGAGCTGAAAAAAGGGTGGGCTCTCAACCCAGCTACACCAACAAGACTTTGCCAGGAGGGACTTCTATGCCTCTTTTGTTGTGTTATCTATAGTTAAAGTGGGGCTTTTCCCCCTCCCTTTCTCTGAAAGGGCAAGAGTAAAGAGAAAAACTTAAAAAACCTTTTTGTCTTTTGGTTGTGGCCAAAATTAAAAACCAGAGAGAGTGGGATCTTTTCCCCAATTTAGAGAAGTTTGACATTGTGAATTAATTGGAAATTAGTGGGGCTTCTCTAAATTGTGCATTGTGTGCTAAAATTATGTTAGTGAGTGTGTGGGATGAAAGACCCTCACCAATTAAATTTATAATAAGGACACATCTCAGAGTGAGAATAGAAATAAATTTTATTCAATTCTCGAGAATAGGGCATCCTCTGCTAGAACAGATCTAGCAAGGGGCAAAGCACCAATGATACCTAACACGAGAGATTTCACGCCCACCTCTGACCCTTCTCACTATTGGCTGGGAGGTAGGCTTACAATCTGAGCACAAAAGCTAGACAAAGAACTGGGAAATCGAGGCACAGAAACTCCAATTCCCATTCCCTTAGTTAATGATTACAACTAAGGTGACATCTACAAATCTAAAGAAGGAGAATAGGATAAGGGGAGGGGGAGACCCTCTCCATTCTTTTACAGTACTTTTACAGTAAAGGAAAGCAGGTCACAGTGACCCTATCCTTACTGAGCAAATCTTTAAACCAGAACCATAAGAAAGAACAAAAAGTTTCAGGGTTAACGTTCCCAGAGGCTGAGCCATCAGACTCTCATGGCCTCAGAATTTTTCCACTTCCCTATTTCCCTATTTTTTGATTTTTTAAACATTTCTTAGCATGTACATATATATAATATATATATTTCATATATATATATACTAAGAAATGTGTGTATATATATATATACACGCGCGCGCACGCACACACACACACACACACACACACACACACACACACACACACACACATATATATATTTATATATATCTTCCCTGTGAAGTCTTCACATTTTATTTACCTCACACAGTGAGTCTCAAAACAGCATTCTTTGAAAGTCATTTTAAGAAAGTTAAAAACATACAGGCAGATTTGAAAGCAGTGTTAGTGCTGTTTCAAGGGAGTGTGTGTGTGTGTGTGTGTGTGTGTGTGTAGTAAATACCAAGACACTCTTTTCCCCTCAGGGCCAATCTGCAGGGGAGGGGAGGATGTGGTAAGAGCTTCTCCTCTTTGACTCTAGCCCTCTGATTTGTTTAAGGAAGGAGAAAGGGTCTTCTTGCCAATCTTAGCATAACCTGAGTACCAGGCCCATGGCTAGGCTTTCTAGATCAACCATATGATCCCCTGGGGAGATTGCTGAATCCTTAAGAAAAAGCACTTTTGAAAACTATATTTTGAAAAACTGAGTAAGAATTATTTTTTATAATTGGAGTCAACCATAGTAAAAAGAAGGTATTTAAAGGAGCTCCTTTAGAAAGACTCCTCATAGCGTGGGATAAGGAAGAATTTTCCACTGAGCCAGGGATGACAAAAAAGCAAGTGGTTAAGTTCTGTGACATTTGGTCTACAACAGCTTTCTGATTCAGCTGGGGAATCATGGTGGCCCAGGTGTGGCTCTTTGAACTGTTAGCGAAAGATTTAAGGCCAGTTATAGGGGATAAAAATCTAAAGCAACTGGACTATTGGTACCTGTGGAGTAGATGACAGGTCTGGCTGCTAAAATTCAGTCATCTGATACTTTTAATGGAAAAGGGGATTTTTGCAAGTGGCCTGAACTGGAGAAGCAAATCCACTAGAAGCTGCATGAAGACCCACTCATTCCACTGGTCTGCATCAGAGGATGTTTCAGAGACTGGACAATTGGCTGTGATGGGATGAGTAAGCATGACACCTTTGCCTTCACCATCTCCTCCACGAATGATGCCTAATTCACCTGTTCCCGAGCCTGCACTAACTGGAACTTAAATCCTCCTTTTCAGTCATCTGCTTCCAGCACAAACAGCAAGGACTGCTAATTCCTTTGTTCATGGAACTCAATCTATTCCTTATTTTCCTCCACTCCCTATGCTACAGCCATCTAGATCTATTTGTGTTGTCTTCAGGGATGTTGCCTCTCATCACCATAATGGGTTGGCTTTTTGTCAAAGTTTCTTGAATTGTTTTCATAAATTCAAAAGATTTCCAGAATCTGTGTGTAGGGCAAATGAGCCTTGTGCTGCTACTCTTGAAGAAATGCCCTATGGTCCTCTGATTTACATATCTTTTAGGGGAAGTTTTACTAGGAGGCACTTATCTCTCACGGTTCTTGGTCAGTGAGTCACCTCAGATATTTATTGAGTTAATGTTTAATGAAAGGGAACAAAATCAGTATCTTATAAATTGCACCAAGTTCCCTCTTCCCTAATTTCACTTTTGTATCTAAGTAAGGGGACTGCCCCCTTCTGGTTCTTTGTTGCCTGTGGAGGACTACCATCCATGCATTTAGATTGTAGCTGTAGAAACAAAGTCAAAAGCCATAGGCATTAGTCTTGGCACAGCCCATGTCAGGTTTGGAGAAGTCAAGTCGCTTCTGTGACATTAAAGATTGTGACTAAGATCTCTTCCCCCTCTGAGATTCTTTAGTTTGTCCTCTAGCTAGTCTCCCTGGGTTGGCATCTTTCTATGACATGATTCCATTCATCGGGTATTTTTGGAAACCAACCTGATACATTGCAGAGAAGAGTAATGACTTTTAATCATTGTTCATTCCACCCAGAGGAATTCACACCCCTCCCCGGCAGGACTTGAAATGAGAATCACCCACTCCATTAAAATTCAATGCTGGCACCATCTCTTGTTCTCGACTTTCAGTCACAACACATCCGACTAGAACTTTCTCTCATGTTCCTTCAGTCACAACCTGTCTGACTGGACCTTTCTCCCGCTTTCCTTCCTCATAAGATTATCTTCCCACCAGGTTCCAATCATTATCTCGAATCATTCCATCTCCAAATCATTCTCCAACCACAGACTCCCACCTGGAACTCACCCCTTCTGGGTCCCAACACCCACTTCAGCCTTTCCACCTGACTGAGCTCCTTTTAGTGGGATCACCTCCCCTAGCCCTACCTTGGCCAAATTCCTCTCTTGAACTTTCTATACAGAAGAAATCTGACATTCCGTGGATTCAGCTCTACCACATCATATAAATGTCCATCTGCAGATGTGCAGATGTGTAAATGCTAATCAACTTCATTCAGGGGTGTGATGGTAAATTTTTCACAAGTGGCTTTTTGAAATACAATATATGCGCAACCCACTTGTAAGTTTTATGTACATTATTTACATTTTCTCCATCCTTTTCTCAAGTCTAAGTTACAAATTAAACTCTAATTGACACCATTGGCTGATTTCTTCTGTGTAAATATTCACAATGAATATTTAATATTTGCCTCTGTGAGGTGGGAGTGAGCTTGCTCCAGCATAACCTCGTTCCCTATTTTCCTATGCTCAGCTCCAAAATGAGGACAGCAGTCGATGATCCACAAAGGGATAAAGGAAAACTCTATCTATATATATGCCCTATATAGACACACACGTACATGCGCACACACACTACATATACATTGAAAATTACACACAATATGTATATATACACACATGTGGGCATATATACATACATATACATATATACATACACACACTATTGGTTATCTTTGACAAGATGTAGTAATGTCATGTGCCATTCTCTGGTTCTGTATCTATTTCCAGCTCTATGTCTCTATCTCAGGCATTTACCCTGCCTCTCCTCATATCCAAGGCTATAGGGTGTGTTCAAGGAAGACTAGTACCTATCATGCAAGGGCTGCTGAGCCCTTTTCAGGGCTGCTTTCCACCTTTGGTGTCTATGTGATCCACCTCTCACCTGTGGCTCCAAGAAGATGTAGCATGTGCAATGGCCATGGCCTGGTAAGCAGTTTGAGCAGATGGGCCAAACCAGGTTCAATGTAACAAAAACATCCCAAACCATTCAGCAAATTAGAGGGGTGTCCACCCCAAGTATGTGAAGACTTCCCCTGGTCTTTCTTCATATATCCTTTATAGTAAATTTGGGTATTTTTAGTAGACAAAATAGTGGCAGCTGTTGTCTTAGTTCTCAAAGAGGACCAAAATGACATCACTATAGTAGAGTCAAGGTATAGGGTGTATGACTGGGGCTGATCAGACCAATAAGAACTCAGAACGTTCTACTACAGGTTGGGCACAAATGGTTCATTTGAACATTTGGTGCGGATTCTCTAAATTTGTGCATCTTTTCTTTCTTTTGAGCTATTCCAATTCTGCTTTGCTCATAGAGCACAGTACCTTCTCTGATGTGGGCATGCCATGGGGAGCCATCCTCTGCCCGTGTGTCCTATGTCACACAGTCAATTCATAGTTCTTAAGAGAGAGCTTGAGAGTATCTTCGTATCACTTTCTCTGACCATCACGTGAGCACTTTCCCCACGTAAGTTCTCCATAAAACAGTCTTTTTGGCAAGCATACATTTTGCATTCTAACAGCCAGCCTGTCAGAGTTGTGTTCTCTGTAGTAGAGTAAGGGCCTCAATGTCTGGCACCTTCTCCTGCCAGGTGATCTTCAGAATCTTCCCAAGACAATTCAAATGGAAACGACTCAGTTTCCTGGCATGGTGCTGGTAGACTGTCCAGGTTTCATCACCATACAACAATGAAATCAGAAAAACAGCACTGTATAGCTTCAGTTTGACAGTTAGTCTAATAACTCTTCTCTCCCATATTTTCCTCTGGAGCCTCCCATACACTGAGCTAGCTCTGGAAATGTGTGCATCAACTTCATTATCAATATATACATTCCTGGGAATCCATCTGACCCAGCAATAGCACTCATGTCTATTTCTAAATATGTTTAAGGAAAAAGGAATATGTCCTTTTCTTTTCTTTTTTTATTTAGTATTTTATTTTTCTGCAGTTACATGTAAAAATATTTTTTAACATTTGTTTTTAAAACTTTGACTTCCACATTCTCTCCCTTTATCCCCTCCCCACTCCCCTCTCTCATTGAGAAGGCAAGCAATTTGATTTAGATTATACATGTGTAGTGATACAAAACATATCCATAACAGTCATGTTATGAAAGAAAACAGAGAAAACAAACTCACGAAAAACAAAGAAAATAAAAAAAGTTTGCTTCAATCTGTAGTTAGATATGGTCAGTTCTTTCTCTGGGGATGGATAGCATTTTTCGTCCTAAGTCCTTCAGAGTTGTCTTGGATTGTTGTATTACTGAAAATAGCTAAATCATTCACAGCTGATCATCTTACAATATTGCTGTTACTTTGTACACAGTACTTTTCACTTTGCATCACTTCATGGAAGTCTTTCCAGGTTTTTCTGAGAGCATCCTGCTCATCATTTCTTATAGTACAATAATATTCCATCATAATCACATACTACAACTCATTCAGCCATTCCCCAGTTGATGGGCATCCCCTCAATTTCTAATTTTTGCCCCAAGAAAAGAGCTACAACAAATATTTTTGTGCATATAGCTCCCCTTCCTTTTGTTTTTTTT
>CM053622.1:2787566-2808802 GCA_028646595.1 Phalanger gymnotis
CAGAAGGGAGGGCTGACTGGGGAATGGGGCAACCAGAATATACACCATCTTGGAATGGGCAGGAAGGCAGAAATGGGGAGAAAATTCATAATTCAAACTCTTGTGAAAATCAATGCTGAAAACTAAATATATTAAATAAATTAAAAAAAAGAAGTTAAGCTCCTTGAAAAAAATTGAGGGGCAGAGTCAAGATGGTGGTATGAAAGCAAGGAATTACTGGAGCTGTCTTACAAATTCTGTCCCACATCTCTCTAAAAAAAGTAAATCTGAGCAGATTTGAGAGAGATAGAAGCCACTAGGAGACTGAGAATGGCAGTTTACCAAGCCAGAAGTCCACAGGATCTACAGGACAGATCGGCGGGCTGGGAGAGTGCTGGGCACATGGAACTAAACCATACTTGAGCAGGAGCAGGCCCAGGGATGAAATGACAGCTATGGTGGTGATCCCCAGGCCTCTCAGCACAGGATGGGAGTCTGTTGGAGCTATGGAAGACAGAAGCACAAAGCCTGTGGTTGGGGCAGCAACTACTCTTGAGGCTTTCAGCCCACAGTCTAAATTCTACTTCTTGAACTTCCAGAAGCCATGATGACCAGGTAAAGTGTCTTTTAACCCTCCCTTCCTCAACCACAGAATATTGCCCCGGGAGAAACCCTGGAATAGAGGAGCCAGAAGTGGAGATTCAGTAGACTTTTTAGCTAGGGAAGCTGAGGAAACAGCCTCTCTTGTGGTGGCAGAAGGAAACTAGTGCAGGAAGAGAGGTGTCCTAGCAGGGTCCACTTCAGCAGACCAGTGGGAGTTCCTGAGCCCCAGTGGGGTAGAGCCCAAAAGCACCAACACTTGCACCCCAGATCACACAATCAGGGGAAGTGGCAGACACCATCACAGAAAACTGCTGAGACCACCCACGCTGTAGCACAGCCCTAGGGAAAGAGGAGACTTCCAGCAGCCAGACCACCCCTCCCCCACACCTCACACCAGGAGCTTCAGTGGAACTCAGAAAGATGTCCATCTGACCTCAATCTTCACAAGCCAGCCAACTGAGTGGCAGCATTATATAGCCTTTAGCTGACAAAACCAGAGGCCACAGGACACAAAGTCAGTAACCAGGCCCCCAGTTCCCAGCACAAGAACCTTGGCACAAAGCCTCCTGAGCTCCAGAAGCAGATATCCACTTTAAAAGCCAGGAAAAAGAACCACCATGAAGAAGCAAATCCCCAAACCAAGGCCTACTGATTTGTATTATGGAGAAACGGAAGATCAAAATACCAATTCGGAAGAGGACAGCATTGACACTATACCCACATCTGAAAGCTCAAAAGAGAATGTGAACTGGTATCAAGCCCAAAAAGCATTCTTGGAGGAGCTCAAGAAGGATTTTAAAAATCAAATTAGAAAAGTAAAAGAACAAAGGGAAAAAAAATTCACTGATGAGAACAAATCTTTAAAAAGTAAAATTGGTGAAATGGTTAAGGAGGTTCAGAATCTAATTGGAGAAAACCGCTTCTTGAAAAGTAAAATAAACCAAATGGAAAAGGAGGTATAGAAGCTAAATGAAAAAAAAAAACCAATTCATTAAAAATTAGAATTTGGCAAATAGAATGACTCTATGAGGTATCAAGAATCAGTCAAACAAAAATCTAAAGAACGGAAAAAACCAGAAGAAAATGTGAAATAGCTGATTGGAAAGACTTGGAAAATAGATCCAGGAGAGATGATCTAAGAATTATTGGTCTACAGGAAAGCCATGATGAAAAAAAGAGCCTGGACGGTATCTTCCAAGAAATCATCAAGGAAAACTGTCTCAAGGTCCTAGAACCAGAGGGTAAAATAGTCACCGAGAGAATCCACTGATTAGCCCCTGAAAGAGATCCCCCTCCCCAAAACTCGAAGGCATATTGTAGCCAAATTCCAGAATTATCAGATCAAGGAGAAAATATGGCTAGCAGCCAGAAATAAACAATTCAAATATTGCAGAACTACAGTCAGGATCACACAGGGACTTGCAGTTTCTACATTAAAAGATAGGAGGAATTGGATTTTGATATTCTGAAAGGCAAAAGATCTTGGACTACCACCAATGATCAACTATCCAGCAAAACTGAGCATAATTTTTTTTAGGCAAGGAGATGGACATTCAATGAAATAATAGAATTCCAGACCTTCCTGAAGGAAAGGTCAGAGCTCAATGGAACATTTGATCTTCAATTACAAAACTCGAGGTAGACATAAAAACATAAACAGGGGGAAAACCTCATTATTCAATAAGGACAAATTGTTTACATCCTTATATAGGATATCAATAGGGAGGAAAAATTGAGGAAGGCTGTGGTAAAAAGCAAAACTCTTTGAGGAGTGAAAGGGAGAAGGGAGAAATAAAAGCATAAATGAGAGGGGTTAAGATGGAGAAAAAGACACAGATAGTAATCATAACTGTGAATGGGAATGGAATGAACTCTCCCATAAAATGGAGGCAGATAGCAGAATGGAATAAAAACTAAAATACTACAATATATTGTTTAAAAGAAACACATTTGAAATGGGGATACACACAGGGTAAAGGGAAAAGGCTATAGTAGAATATATTATGCTTCAGTTGAAGTAAAAAATTAGGGCTAGCAATTCTAATCTCGGACAAAGTAAAAGCAAAGATAGATTTAATTAAAAGAGATAACGAAGGAAACTATATCCTGCTAAAAGGCACTATAGACAATGAAGTAATATCATTAATTAACATGTATGCACCAAACAGCATAACATACAAATTCTTAGAGGGAAAGTTAAGCAAGTCACAGGAAGAAATAGACAGCAAAACTATACTAGTGGGGGACTTCAGCCTCCCCCTCTCTGAACTTGATAAATCTAACCTCAAAATAAACAAGAAAGAAGTTCCAAGAAGGCTCCTGATCCCTCTTAACGCAAATACCTTCCTTCTATTGATTATGTCCAATTTGTCCTTCTTGTTTTTCATTGTGCAGAGTTGTCTATATTTTGTCTCCACCTTCAGTGTGTGAGCTCCCTGAGGACTTGGACTGTTTTCACCTTTTTAAGCTTTCTTGTGTATAGCACAGTACCTGGCACAGAATAGGAGCTTAAATAAATATTACTCACTCACCAGATCAGCCCCAGGTGCTCATGATAAATTTTATTAAACCTATCAAATATATTCTTTAGGACAGCGAACTTTACAATTAAGCAGAAGTAAAGCAGAGACAGGTTAAAGACAGTTCAGTGTTTGATTTGACGGTATAATTTTTGAATCTCTTCCCTACTTGGAAAGAAGTACAGTTCCCAACACCTGAACTCTTGTGGCCAGATAATGCCTCCCAAGAGGCTGTTATATTCATGTTCCCTCCTTTCTCAAATGAGATTTCATAAATTTATCTGCTTGTCTGTTGCATCTCTGACCTCCAGTAGAATCTAATTTCCTTGAGGGCAGGGACTGTCTTTTTCCTTCATCCTCACAGCTTTGCAGTGCCTTGAATATATTAGATAGTTCATAAATACTTAAGGAATTGGAAACTATTTGGTGTTCTTCAGGGATATTCTCCTCCTCTCCCTGGATCATGCTAATGTGGTGACCACTTGAATTTCTAATTTCCGCTCTCATATGCACTGACAGATTAGGTCCCCAGGGTTCAGCCGCCATTTTCCTTAATTAAGATTGGAGGGACAATTCCAAAGGTTTGCCATTTCTTCTAGGACAGCTCAGGAGTCCCCATTGTGTATAATGCTCGTTATTATTTAGCTACTAGAACTCCATTAGCATTTAGAAATGGATTCTTTGGAAGATACAGCAAGGACAATCCTTACAATTCTTTGTAACAGTAGTTACAATAGTAACAACAGTCTTGTTCAATGTCGGGTCACTCGCTCTCTCCTTGCTCATATGTGTCCCCTATGAGAATGGGCTCAAAGGTTAGGTACAAGCGGTTGTGAGGCATATGTGTAGCCTCGGGTACAGATAGAGATTCACATTACACTATTACATTAATGCCAATTATTAATTTGTGATCCATCCTTTTCCTTCTTTTTTTAAAATTTTTTCCTTTTTTTTAGTTTACAACACTCGGTTCTACATAATTTTGAGTTCCATATTTTCTTCCCTCCCTCTCCTCTGCCTCCCCAAGATGGCATGGAATCCGATATATCTTCCACATGTAGCTTCACATTGAACTAATTTACACACTAGTCAAGTTGTGGAGACAAATTATGACCAATGGAATGAATCATGAGAAAGAAGAAACAGAACAACCCCCCCCCCCAAACAAAAACAAAGGAGAGAAAAAAAGGGGGAAAAATGGCGAGCATAAAGCGTGCCTCAATTTGCATTCAGACTCCATAGTTTTTTCTCTGGATGTAGGTAGCATTCTCCATGGTGAGTTCTTTGGAGTTGTCTTTGCACCTTGTGTTGCTGAGAAGAGCAAAGTCTATCAGGGTTAGTCCTCACAGAATCCATATGTCTGTGGTTGTGTATAATGTCATCCTTTTCCTTCTATTTCTGTTAAGACCCAAGTCCTGAAAAGGTCAGGCAGTTTGAGAAGTGTGTAATTTTAAAATAATCTTCTACCAGCCCCAAGACATCTACGTGGGCAGGGACCCTTACTTTTGTTTATAGGGCAAACAAAAGCCAATTGTAACTTGTTGTTTTACCCTTGCATGGCTCATTGTCCTAGATCTCCTCCTCATTAAGTATCTACCAATAAAGGTTGAGTTTTATTTGTCTTGGGAGTTCCGTGTCACAAGGTATACATCTGACTGAAAGCATTTTTGAATCTCCTATGGCTCCTTTGGTTACCAACAGAAACCACTGATTTTCAATTTATTATTAGCTAGCATAATTAATAAATTGATTATTAATTACCTGTAAACTATGTCTCATAGAGTCATATTTGCTACAAATTGATGACTACAAAGGGACTAGAACTCTGTACCCCAGATTCTTATCAGAAAACTTTGCCTTATCTTTTGGGGTTTAAGTGGAAAATTTATCGCCTTACAAGGGGGAACTTTCTGTTAGAAACTCTGGCTGTGGATTGACTCTTTTTCTATTACCGACAGTTAGGTCTTCTCTGGGTAAGAATATGTTCTATTTCTGTTCTGAAAATGTTGTATGTGGTGCAGCTTTCAATAACTGGCCACTCTCACAGTAGGGTCATTAATAGAATGCATTCTAATTGATAGAGATCACCTGAAGTAGGCTAGGGAGAAAAAGTACAATTTTGCGCAACTTCTAGATTTGAGGTATTGTGAAGCTCTGTCTAAGAACCCCAAGCTGCTTAGCAGTGTGCTTCAAGCCTTTGTTGGACATCCAGCTTCAAAAGGAAAGTCTAGGCTGTTGATCTATGAGAGAATAAACTTTTAAAAATCTTAATACCCTATTTTTCCTAATTATATGTAAAAACAATTTTAACATTAAAAAAATTTCAGATCCAAATTCTCTCCTTCCCTCTCTCCTCCCGACCTCATTGTGAAGGCAAACAATTTGACATAGGTTATACATATGTAGTCATGCCAAACACTTTTCTATGCAAGCCATTCTGTGAAAGAAAACACAGACAAAAAACCCAAGCAAAATAAAGTAAACAAAGAAAGGTATCTGATTTGCTTTGAGGCTCCACCAGTTCTCTCTCTGAACATGGCCAGCACCTGTCATAAGTCCTACAGAATTGTCTTGGTATAACAACAATGTTGTTAGCAGCTGCGGTGGGGGCATAAGACCAATAACTCCAGCACACAGGAAGGCTGCTAGCAGAAGTTCTTTGATCTACTTTTCGAAGGAAAGCAACTTTAAGGGGTTTACAATCCTATTTTAACTAAACATACATATACCATTCACTTAGTTCAGGGGAAAAATCCAGCACCTTGAACTTCAGAGCAAATACAAACAGAAATTGCAAACAGAGACAATATAAACAGAACAGACAGATTTCTGTCTGACCAAATCACAATACATAATTACCTGAAAAGCATCAAAATCTGGGTTTTTCAAAGCCAGAAAGAGGGCACTGCTTCAAGGTCTACCCAGAGTCTTATCACCAGGAATCTTTAAATGAGTGTGCCTCCAAAGGCAAAATGCCAACCTCAGATCTTATATACACATCTCAGGGTCAAGGGGCATCACAGCCATGTGACTCAAACCCATGTGAGCTAGGCCTTCCCTTGACATAAGCAGGTCATCAAAGACTCCCGATTCAATCAAAGATTCCTTAGTGCTGAGAAGCACTCCAAAACAAAGATAACAAAAAGTTCACTTTGCTTGCCATTACGTTGGAAAGGCAAGACTCATCAAAGGCACTTGATTACCTCAGAATTCCAAAAGAGAGAACAATAAAAATGTCCCACCCTAATTGCCATTACGCTTGGATGACAGTATTGCTGAGAATAGCTAAGTGCAGATCATCATGCAGCATCACTGTTACTGTGTACAATGTTCTCCTGATTTTGCTCATTTCACCTTGAATCAGTTCATGTAAGTCTTTCCATGTTTCCCTGAGAGCATCCTGCTCATCATTTCTTAAAGCACAACAGTATTCCCTCACAGTCATATACAACTTGTTCAGACATTCTTCTATTGCTGGACATCCCCTCAATTTCCAGTGCTTTGCCACAAATATTTTTGTACACATAGGTCCTTTTCCTTTTTTTATCTCTTTGGGATAGAGACCTTATAGTAGTACTGCTTTGTCAAAAGGTATGCATGGTTTTGTAACCCTTTGGGCATCATTCCAAATTGCTTTCCAGAATGGTTGAATCAGTATAGAACTTCACCAATAATACATGAGTATTTTAATTTTTTGACGTCCCCTCCAAAATTTTCATTTTCCTTTACTGTCATTTTAGCCAATCTGACAAATGTGAAGTAGTAGCTCAGAGTTGTTTTGATTTGCATTTCTCTCAACAATAGTGATTTAGAGCATTTTTATGTGACTATAGATAAGTTTATATTACTACAGATAACTTTGTCTGAAGCTTCCTGTTCCCTCTTTGAACCAATTTCTGTGAGAATGAGGTCTGTGTGTTCCCCTCCCCACTTCCTGCATTTACCCCATCCACTGTTAAATCTCTTTGGGGCCTCTTTTATGTCAGATTATTTATTCCATTCTACCTCTCCCTACTCTCCTTTCCCAGCACATTCTTCTTTAACATCCCTTAATTTTGTTTTTTTAGATCATCAGACCATTATATTCAACTCACACCTCTGATTTCTATGTATACTCCTTCCAACTGCCCTAATAATGGGAAAGGTTTTAGGAGTTACAAATATCATTTTTCCCATGTAGGAATATAAATAGTTTAACCTTATTGATACCCTTATGATTTCTCTTTTCTCTTTCTCTTTTTAATGTTTCTTTTGCATCTGTATTTGAAAGTCAAATCTTTTATTCAGCTTTAGTCTTTTCATCAGGAATCCTTGAAAGTCTTCTATTTCTTTGAATATCCAATTTCCCCAGAAGAATTGTACTCAGTTTTTCTGGGTAGGTGATTCTTTGTTGTAACTCTAACTGCCTTCTAGAATATCATATTCCAAGCCCTCCAATCCTTTAAGGTAAAAGTTGTTAAATCTTGTGTTATCCTGACTGTAGCTCCATTATATTTGAATTGTTTTTGGCTGCTTTCATTATTTTCTCCTTCATCTGGGAACTCTGGAATTTGTTTCTAATATTCCTGGGAGTTTTAATTTTGGGATCTCTTTCAGGAGGTGATTGGTGGATTCCTTCAATTTCTATTTTATCCTCTGGTTCTAGAATATTATGGCAGTTTTCCTTGACATTTTTTAAATATTTAATTTATTTATTTTCAGCTTTCAACATTCATTTCCAAAAGTTTTAAACTTTCTCTCCCTCCCTCCCCACTCCTTCCCCAAGATGGCATGCAATCTGATATGTGCTCTACACATAGATTCCTACTAAGCACATTTTCACATTAGTCATATTGCATAGAACCATAATGATTGGGAGAAACCATGAGAAAGAAAACAAAACAAAACAGAGAAAAGAGTCTGCTTCACTCTGCCTTCTGACTCCAAAATTTTTCTCTGGATGTGGATGGCATTTTCCATCATGTGCCCTTTGGAAAATTTTAGATCCTTGAATTGCTGAGGAGGGCTAAGTCTATCAAAATCAGTCATCACACAGTATGACTGTTACTGTGTACAATGTTCTGGTTCTACTCATTTTTCTCAGAATCAGTTCATATAAGTCTTTCTAGGTTTTTCTGAAGGGCATCTGCTCATCATTTCTTACAGTATAATAGTATTCCGTTACATTCATATACCACAACTTGTTTAGCCATTCCCCAACTGATGGGCATCCCCTCAGTTTCCAGTCCTTGGCCACCACAAAAAGAGCTGCTATAAATATTTTTGTATGTGTGGGGTTTTCCCCATTTTTATGATCTCTTTGGGATACAGCCCTAGAAGTGATATTGCTGGGTCAAAGGGTGTGAATGTTTTTATAGCTTTTTGGGCATAATTCCAAATTGCTCTCCAGAATGATTGGATTAGCTCGCAATGAATTAGTGTTCCACCTTTCCCACCTATTCTACAGCATTTATCATTTTTCTGTTTTGTCATGTTAGCCAATCTGACAGGCGTGATGTGTTACCTCAGAGTTGTTTTGATTTGCATCTCTCTAATCAAGTGACTTAGAGCATTTTTTCATATGAATATTGATAACTTTAATTTATTCCTCTGAAAATTGCCTATTCATATCCTTTGACTATTTATCAATTGGGGAATGACTTGTATTCTTGGAAATTTGACTCAGTTCTCTGTATATTTTATAAATGAGGCCTTTATCAGAGACACTAGTTGTAAAAATTCTTCCCCAGTTTTCTGCTTTCTTCCTAATATTGGTTGCATTGGCTTTGTTTGTGGAAAACCTTTTCAATTTTATGTAATCAAAATTATCCATTTTGCATTTCATAATGTTCTATATCTCTTGTTTGGTCATAAATTCCTCCAGTACCCATAAATCTGACAAATAAACTATTCCTTGCTCCCCTAATTTGTTTATAGTATCAGCCTTTATACCTAGATCATGTACCCATTTGGACTTTATTCTGGTATGTGGTGTCAGATGTTGGTTTTTGCCCAGTTTCTGCCATACTATTTTCCAGTTTTCCCAACAGTTTTTGTCAGTGTGTTCTTATCCCAGAAGCTGGGGTCTTTGGGTTCATCAAACAGTGGATTGCTATAATCATTGACTATTGTGTCTTGCATACCTAACCTATTTCACTGATCTACCCCTCTATTTATTAGCCAGTACTAAGTGGTTTTGATGATAGTTGCTTTATAATATAATTTAAGATCTGGTATGGCTAGGCCACCTTCCCTAGCACTTTTTTTTCATTGATTCCCTTGATATTCTGGACCTTTTGTTCTTCTAGATGAATTTTAATAGTACTTTTTCTAGCTCTATAAAATAATTTTTGGTAGCTTGATTGGTATGGCACTGACAAAGTAAATTAATTTAGGTAGAATTGTCATTTTTATTATATTAGCTCAGCCTACTCATGAGCAACTAATGTTTTTCCAGTTATTTAGATTCAACTTTATTTCTGTGAAAAGTGTTTTGTAATTGTGCTCATACAGTTCCTGGGTTTGTTTTGTCAGGTAGACTCCCAAATGTTTTGTAATGTCTAAAGTAACTTTAAATGGAATTTCTCTTTATATCTCTTGCTGTTGGGCTTTGTTAGTAATATATAGAAAGGTAGATGATTTACGTGGGATTATTTTATATTCTGCAACTTTGCTAAAGTTGTTTACTATTTCAAGTAGTTTTTTACTTGATTCTCTAGGATTCTCTAAGTAAATTATCATATCATCTGCAAAGAATGATAACTTAGTTCCTTCCTTCCTTCCTTTTTCCTTCCTCCTTTTCCTCTTTCATCTATTTTTCTATATAATTATCTCACTTTCCTTCTTTGAATCTATCTATCTATCTATCTATCTATCTATCTATCTATCTATCTATCTATCTATCCATCTATTTTCCTTCTGCCTGGAGATATTATGTATCTGGCAGGACCTGAAGGCCCCTTGACATACTAATTGTCTTCTTCTTAGTGTTGTTCCATCGATCAATAAATTTCCTCAGATATTGTGTCTAGAATTGCACACGATGAACAAGATATAGTGGGATATGGTAAAATATGATGCTCCTGTCCTTTGCCTAGTATTAGATAAATAACCTTTTAATGTAATATTTTATTTTTCCTCAATTGCATGTTAATTTTTTAAAAAAATTAAATTTTTGAGTTCCAAAATCTATCGCTCCTTCTGGTCCCTCCCCTATCCCTTCCTGAGGCTCTAAGAAATCCAATATAGTTTATGATGTGTAATCACGGAGACCATTTCTCTATTAGTCAGTTTGCACAAGGAGACTAGAATAAAAGAGGATGAATGAAACAAGAAGAATGAAATGTTTTTGTCTGCATGTTCTTTCTCTGGAGGTGGATAGTATGCTTCATCACAAATCTTTTGATGTTATCTTGGATCATTGTATTGCTGAGAATAGCTAAGTCTTTCACAGTTCTTCCACGTACAATATTGCTGTTACTGTGTACAATGGTCTTCTGATTCTGTTCACTTCACTTTGCATTAGTTCACTTAAGTCTTTCCAGGATTTTTTGAAAGAATTCTGCTTGTCATTTCTATTAGCACAATAATATTCCCTCACAATCATACAGCCACTTCCCAATTGATGGACATTCCTTTGATTTCCAATTCTTAGCCACCACAAAAAGCTGTTATAAATATTTTTGTATGAATGGTCTTTTCCCCATTTTTGATCCTTTTGAGTTACAGACATAGCAGTGGTATTGCTTTATAGTCCTTTGGGTGTAGTTCCGAATTGTTTTCCAGAATGGTTAGATCAGTTCACAACCCCACCAACAATGCATTAGTGTTACAATTTCCCCACTTCTTCTCCGATATTTATCAGTTTCCTTTTTTTGATCACAATTGCCAATATAATAAATGTGAGGTGGTACCTGAGATTTGATTTAATGTGCATTTATCTAATCAGTAGTAGATATAAGACTCTTAATGCAGCCTTAGCTCACATTAGCTTGCCTGCCTGTTAAAAAATTAAATTGTCACATAGGCATCTGTTTTCCCAATAATAATATTACATCCCATCTCATAAACCCTATGCTTGATTTTTTAAATGAACTGCTATATACTGGTATCTCTCTCATAAGATACTTGCAAAATTGATTTTTGAACAAATATGTAATACCTAACTTTTATCCCTATTAAATTTCATCTGACAAATTATGCCAAATGTTCTAATAAAAGGATTTTGGCAACCATATGACTGTGTCATTGAGTATATTAGCTGTCTTACTCAGGTTTGTGTTATATGAAAAACTGATTATGATGTCTCTTTTGCATGTATCCAAATCATTGATTAAAAAATATGTACAGAACAGTACAGTGTAGAAGACAGAGCATAGGCCTCTAAGTGACGATGTATGAGGTTGATTCACTAATCCAGGGGTTCAGGTGTAGGTTATGCTTGAAGAAGAGGGTAGTATGGAAAAGGTGATGTAGCTTCATTTTAAGAGAATCAATAATATTAGCTGTGGCTTCAATAAAATTATGTGTGAGACCATAAAAAGCCAAAGCACCACTACATTTCTGTGAAAATCAGTTCATACCAACTCTAGAGCGTTCATCGTTTAATTTTCAGTGAGACGAATTACACCTTGGAAATTGAAGAATGCTGCTAACAGGGCTTGATTTACTGTTTTAGTGACTCCTAGACTTAAGGAAATGATGGAAAAAATGTCAGTGATGCCAATTAAATGAAAAAATTTATGGCACATTTTCACAGAGCTCTTAGTTAAACATTTACCAGCACAAAGCTGGGTTCTCTGACAACGTGTGGTGAGTTGGAAAAAGAACCAGATGAAATTCAAATATCAATGAGATGGTGAGTCACAGGCTTCTATGCTGATGTGTTATTATCAAAACTTTCAATACCTCTAGCAGGAATTGTGAGGGAATATCAAAGAATAATTTCAGGCCTTGGAACCTACTTTTTTCTTTATCCCTTCTTGGGTGTTCCATTCTGGCTTCAGCAGAATGATATAACATTTGGGAATAAAGATGCAGCCCAGTAACCCAGCACTGGAAGCTAGGATGGAGAAGATCTCTACAACAACCATGGCCTTGCCCTTGGTGCTCTGGTATGTGGGGAGGAAGGAGATCCACACACTACAGAACACCAACATACTGAATGTAATGAACTTGGCTTCATTGAAGGTGTCAGGCAGGTTTCTGGCCAGGAAGGCCACAGTAAAGCTTCCCAGGGCTAGGAAGCCCATATAGCCCAAGACACAGTAGAAGGCAATATCAGAGCCTTCATTACATTGAATGATGATGTGACCAGGTTCAGAATGTGGGTCCGTGTCTGGGAAGGGGGGAGAAGTTCCCAGCCAAGTGCCACAGAGAATCACTTGCATGCCAGAGCAGATGAGGACAACAGAATTGGACACCCTAGCTTGTACCCACATCCTGATTCTACTACCTGGTCTTGTTACCCTGAAGGCCAGAACCACCATAATGGTTTTTGCCAAAATGGAGGACACAGCCACAGCGAAGACAACTCCAAAAATTGTTTGTCTGAGGAGGCAGGTGGCAGCAGTGGGACGTCCAATGAAGAGCAAGGAGCAGAGGAAACAGAAAGTGAGGGAGGTGAGGAGAGTATAGCTGAGAGTCCGGTTATTGGCCTTGACTATAGGAGTGTCTTGAAACTTTACAAAAACCCAGAGAACCAGAGCTGTCAGGACAGAGAAAAAAATAGCTATAAATGCTAGTGTTATCCCCAAAGGTTCTGCAATATCCAGGAAGGTCACAACCTTTGGGAAGCAATGATCTCTCTCCTTATTTGGGTACTCATCTTCTGGACACTTCTCACAGTGGTCCACATCTGAAGAGGAAAGAAATCCAGTCAGATCCTATCTTTTAGAGGAGGAGATATTGTTAGTGTTCTCTCTGAGATTACTTTCCATCTACTCTATCTTTTCATTATGTTACTATTCACTTATTGTCTTCTCTATTAAAAAGGTGAACTCTTTGAATGAAGGAATTATTTTTGGCATTCTATGGACTCCCTGCATTTAGCATTGTGCCTGGCCTTAACATGTGCTTGATAATCCCTACTGCCTCTTTTCTGGTCTGTAATTAGTGCACAGCATTTTTCTGGTGGTTGCTTGTTCTGTGATTGTATTTAGGGCATAATGTATGACTTAAATAAATAAGGTATTCTAAAACCAGTTTCAACAGTGTTTGATTTTTGAAGATCGTTTGTTACACAGGATTCGCTGCAGTAAAATACTTTTAGATGCTTTATTAACAACAACAAAAAAAGAAAATAACTCCTGTCCTAATCCCTGACTGACTCTATCATGAATTAAGTGACCGGCATTCAAAAAAGCCTGCCTATTTGTGCCTCATTTTTCTCCTTGCATAATTCACTATTTTCATAATCAAGCATATCTTTATTATCAGACATGAGACAAATACATGGCCATTTAAAGATTTTTTGTTGTTTTGTTTCTTTTTTTTTGTTATTTTTATATCTTCATTTAGCTTTTTACTTTTCCCCAGTTACACACATAAAACCAATTTTTAACATTTCTTTTTAAAACTTTGAGTTCCGGGGGGTTGGGTGGTGGAGCCAAGATGGTGGCTAGAAAGAAGAGACTTGTGTGAGCTCCCCCCACCCCAGGTCTCTCCAAACACTTATAAAAATGGCTCTGAACAAATTCTAGAATGGAAGAACCCACAAAATAGCAGGGGAAAGCAGGGCTTCAGGCCAGGACAGCCTGGATGGTCGTCAGGTAAGGTCTATTGCACAGAGCTGGGAGTGGAGCAGAGCAGAGCCCAGTGTGAGCTGTGCCCAGACCAACCAGACTGCTCTAGCACCCTGAATCAGTGTGCTGTGGCAGTTACCAGACTTCTCAACCCACAAACGCCAAAGACAACAGAGAAGGTTAGTGGGAAAAGCTGCAGGAGACAGAGTGAAAAGAGCTGGTGGTTTGGCCACTGCCCCAGGGGCAGTGAGGGTGATGCAGTTACAGAACTTTCAGCTGCAGTTGCTTCCAGCCCCAGGCCCACCTGGTGGGAGGAATTAAGTGGTCCATCAGAGCAGGAGTGAAGAGCCTGCTTAAGATCTGAGTCCAGTCCCAGTTTGCGGTTCTTGGGGGAGGAGGAGCGCTGGTGTGGCAAAGCTGGCTGTATAGAAATAGCTCTGAAAACAACAGCACATCCCCTCAAGCTTGGAAGAAAGTACTCTCTGCTCTACAAGCAGTCATACCCCAACGAAAAAGTCAAGGGTCAGGTCGTTGGCTGGGAACATGGCCAGGCAGCGAAAACGCTCTTAGATTCAGACTCAGACTTTGGAATTTTTCTTTGGTGACAGAGAAGACCAAAACATACAGCCAGAAGAAGCCAACAAAGTCAAAGAGCCTACATCAAAAGCCTCCAAGAAAAACATGAACTGGTCTCAGGCCATGGAAGAGCTCAAAAAAGATTTGTAAAAGCAATTTAGAGAAGTAGAGGAAAAATTGGGAAGAGAAATGAAAGTGATGCGAGAAAACCATGAAAAACAAGTCAGTGATTCACTAAAGGTGACCAAAAAATACTGAAGAAAACAGCGCCTTAAAAAATAGACTAACTCAAATGGCAAAAGTGCTCCAAAAAGCCAATGAGGAGAAGAATGACTTGAAAGGCAGAATTAGCCAAATGGAAAAGGAGGTCCAAAAGACCACTGAAGAAAATATTACCTTAAAAATTAGATTGGAGCAAGTGGAAGCTAGTGACTTGATGAGAAATCAAGATATTATAAAACAGAACCAAAGGAATGAAAAAATGGAAGACAATGTGAAAAACCTCGTTGGAAAAACTATTGACCTGGAAAATGGATCCAGGAGAGAGAATTTAAAAATTGTTGGACTACCTGAAAGCCATGATCAAAAAAGAGCCTAGATATCATCTTTCAAGAAATTATCAAGGAGAACTGCCCTGATATTCTAGAGCCACAGGGCAAAATAGAAATTGAAAGAATCCACAGATCGCTTCCTGAAAAAGATCCAAGAAAGAAGACTCCTAGGAATATTGTTGCCAAATTCCAGAACTCCCAGATCAAGACAAAAATACTGCAAGCAACCAGAAAGAAACAATTTGAGTATTGTGGAAACACAATCAGGATAACACAAGATCTAGTGGCTTCTACATTAAGATATCGAAGGGCTTGGAATACAATATTGCGGAGGTCAATGGAGCTAGTATTAAAGCCAAGAATCACCTACCCAACAAAACTGAGTATCATGCTCCAAGGCAAAATATGGATTTTCAATAAAATAGAGGACTTTCAATAGAAAATTTGACTCTCAAACACAAAAATCAAGAGAAGCAAGAAAGAGAAATCATAAGAGACTTAGTAAAGTTGAACTGTTTTGTTTACATTCCTACATGGAAAGGTGATGTATAGAATTCATGAGACCTCAGTATTAGGGTAGCTGAAGGGAATATACACACATACATACATATATACACACATACATACATAAATACATATATACATACACACACACACATATATATTTATATACATATATGTAGACAGAGGACACAGGGTGAGTTGAATATTAAGGGATGATATCTAAAAAAATAAAATTAAGGGGTGAGAGAGGAATATATTGAGAGAGAGAGAGAAAGGGAGAGATAGCATGGGCATAAATTATCTCGCATAAAAGTGGCAAGAAAAAGCAGTTCTGTTGGGAGGGAAGAGGGGGCAAGTGAAGGCGAATGAGTGAATCTTGCTGTCATAGGATTTGACTTGAGGAGGGAATAACATACACACTCAGTTGGGTATCTTACCCCACAGGAAAGAAGGAGGAAGGAGATAAAAAACGGGTGACAATAGAAGGGAGGGCAGATGGGGGAGGAGGTAATCAAAAACAAACACTTTCAGAAAGGGACAGGGTCAAGGGAGATAATTGAATAAAGGGGGATAGGATAGGAAGGAGCAAAACACAGTCTTTCACAACATGAGTGTTGTGGAAGGGTTTTACATAATGATACTCATGTGGCCTATGTTGAATTGCTTGACTTCTTATGGAGGGTGGGTGGGGAGGGAAGAGGGGAGAGAATTTGGAACTCAAAGTATTAAAAACAGATGTTCAAAATTTTTTTTGCATGCAACTAGGAAATAAGGTATACAGGCAATGGGGCATAGAAATTTATCTTCCCTACAAAAAAGTAAGGGAAAAGGGAATGGGGGGCGGAGTGGGGTGACAGAAGGGAAGGCTGACTGGGGAATGGGGCAACCAGAATATATGCCATCTTGGAGTGGGGGGAGGGTAGAAATGGTGAGAAAATTTGTAATCCAAACTCTTGTGAAAATCAATTCTCAAAACTAAAAATATTAAATAAATTAAATAAAAATAACTTTGAGTTCCAAATTCTTGCCTTTCCTCCCTCTCCACCCTCCCCCATTGAAAAGGGAAGCAATTTGATATATGTTATATGTGTGTAGTCAAAAAACATACCCATAATAGTCATGTTGTGAAAGAAAACATAGCCAAAAAACTCATGAAAAATAAAGAAAGTAAAAAAAAAACTTTGTTTCAATTTGTATTCAGACACCATCAGTTCTTTCTTCAGGAATGGATAGCATTTTTTTTACCACAAGTCCTTCAACATTTTATTGGATCATTGCATTGGTGAGAACAGCTAGGTCATTCATAGCTTATCATCTTACAATATTGCTGTTACTTTCTATGTAGTACATTTCCCTTTGCATCAGCCCATTCAAGTCTCTCCAGCTTTTTCTGAGAGCATCTTCCTCATCCTTTCTTATGGTACAATATTATTCCATCATAATCACATGCCACAACTTGTTCAGCCATTCCCTGTTTGATGGATATCCCCTCAATGTCTAATTCTTTCCCCCAAGAAAAAAGCTGCTATAAATATTTTTGTACACATAAGTCCTTTTTCTTTTCTTTTTATCTCTTTTGGGATACAGACTTAGTAGTGGTATTTCTGGGTCAAAGAACATGTATGATTTTTATAGCCCTTTGAGTATCGTTCCAAATTGCCCTGCAGAATGGTTTAATCAGTTCACAACTCCAACCATGCATTAATGTCTCATTTTTCCCACCTCCCCTCCAACAGTTGTCATCTATCTTTTCTGCCCTATTTGCAAATCTGACAGGTATGCCTCAGAATTATTTTAATTTGCATTTCTCCAATCATGAGTTAGAGTAGTTTTTCATATGGCTACAAATAGCTTTGATTATTTTGTCCAAAAAATGATCATATATTTTGGTCATTTATCTTATTTTTATAAATTTGACTCATTTCTCCATATTTTTGAGAAAAGAGGCCTTTATGAGAGAAACTTGCTTGAAATTTTTTTCATAGTTGATATTATTAAATGTGTTCCCCTCCATCCTATCCTCCCTGCTAATTCTATTCTTTCCTTTTACCTTGTCCTTCCTCTAAAGTGCTTTGCTTCTGACTACCCCTTAATCCACTCTGTGCTCCCTTCTATCTTACTTCCCTTTACTTATCCCCTTTTCCTCCTACTTTCCTGTAGGGTAAGATAGATTTCTATACTTTATTGACTGTTTATGTTATTTCCTCTTTGAGCTAATTCTGATAAGAGTAAATTTCATTCACTTCCCCTCACCTCCTCCCTGTTCCTTTCCATTGTAAAAGCTTTTTCTTGCCTTTTTTATGTGAAATAATTTGTCCCAATCTATTTCTCCCTTTATTTTTCTCCCGGTACATTTCTCTCTAACCTCTTAATTTAATTATTTAGATAGCATCTCTTTTTAGATAGCAGCTCTCACCTGTGCTCTCTGTCTATACTCCTTCTAACCACCCTAATAATGAGAAAGATCTCATGCATTAAATATAATTTTCCCATGTAGGAATGTAAACAGTTAAATCTTATTAAATTCCTTATGATTTCCATTTTCTGTTTACTTTTTTATG
This sequence comes from Phalanger gymnotis, assembly GCA_028646595.1. Classification (NCBI taxonomy): domain Eukaryota; kingdom Metazoa; phylum Chordata; class Mammalia; order Diprotodontia; family Phalangeridae; genus Phalanger; species Phalanger gymnotis. Next base: position 2,805,581 of record CM053622.1, read on the forward strand.
CTTCTCTTGCATCTTTTATTTGAAAGTCAAAATTTCTATTCAGCTCTGGTCTTTTCATCAAGAATGCCCAAAAGTCTTATATGTTATTGAATGACCATTTTTCTGCCTGAAGGATTACACTTAGTTTTGCTGGGTAGGTGATTCTTGGTTGTAATCCTTTTTCCTTTGCCCTTCAGAATATTATAATCCAAGCCCTCTGATCCTTTAATTAGAAGCTGCTAAAACTTGTGTTTTCCTGACTGTGCCTCCATGATACTTGAATTGTTTCTTCCTGGCTCCTTGCAACATTTTCTCTTTGACCTGAGAACTCTGGAATTTGGCTGTAATATTCCTGGGAGTTTTCATTTTGGCATCTTTTTCAGGAAGGGATCGGAGGATTCTTTACATATATATTTCAACATCTAGTTCTAGAACAACAGGGCAGTTTTACTTGATAATTAATTGAAAGATGATCCTGGTACCACGGCTGATTAAGTCACTCATGAAGTCTGCTTCTAGTTTGCTGTAGTTGTAGCTGTGCTGGTGCAGTTTTTTGAGGGTTCTGCTGCTTTAACATTTGCGTAGCATCTTTATAACATTATTTGGAGAGTTTGGGGGACAGCTCGGGTGATTCCCTGTGTTTCCACCATCTTGGCTCCACCTCCTCACTTCTTTTGTTTCTTAAAATGAGGTTCTGATTTCACTAGTATATTAAATCTTTCTCATATCTTTACATTGACTTTTGGAGGCAGCAAGAATTCTGGAAGATGTTAGTTCAAATCTCATCTCAGACTTTACTAGCTGAGTGACCCTGGGTAAGTAATTGACTACAAGATATGGCAGAAAATCCTTTTGGGGGGGGAGGTGGAGCCAAGATGGAGAAGTAAAAGCAGGGACTTGTTGAACTCCCCCCAAACGCCTCGAATTACCTATGAAAAGACTTTTAAGAGACTCTAGAGCTTCAGAACCTACAAAATGACAGAATGAACACATCTGAAGGTCAACAGGAAAGGTCTATCACACAGGGCTAGGAGCAGCACACAGTACAGCATGTGCTGTACCAGCACGGACCAGGCATAGCGGGCATCAAGGGACCGAATCGCCGCCGTCCGTGATGGTTTCCAGACTTCTCAACCCACAAACGCCAAAGACAGTGTAGAATGTCAGTGAGAAAACTCTGTCAGACCTGGGTGAGAGACGAGTGCGCTCTGGCCCCAGACCCAGGGTGGCAGAGGTGGTGGAGGTGGCTGTGGCAGCAGCAGCAATGGCAGTTTCCAGAGCTCCAGGCCCACAGGGGTGGAAGGATCAAGCCACGATTCGAGGGGAATCGTAGGGATCTCTTTGCTGGTGCTCAGGCAGGATTCTCTCGCTTCGCCCTTCTTGGATCTGGGTCACAGTCCTGGGGTGACAAAGAGCGCTGGCATGGCAGAGCTTGTGGTGGTTCTGGAGAGGGAATCATCCTCACGGTTCCAAGGCAGAAAAGAATGCTTGAGGTCACTCACGGAGCAGAGCACAGTTCAGGAGAGGAGTAAACACCTCTCTTTTGATTGTACTAGAAGAACTAACAATTTACAGGTGCCTAGAAGTATCTCTAAAAACAGCTGTGCAAACTCCATCAATCTTGGGACAGTGCACTCTCCACTCTGGAAGAAGAGTGCTACATTGTCAAAGAGCTCGAAGGTCAAGTAACTGGCAAGGAAAATGTGCAAATAGTGTAAAAACTCAGACTATAGAATCTTACTTTGATGATAAAGAAGATCAAATCATACAGCCAGAGGAAGACAATGAAGTCAAAGCTCCTACGTCAAAAGCCTCCAAGAAAAATATGAATTGGTCTCAGGCCATGAAAGAGCTAAAAATGATTTTGAAAATCAAGTAAGAGAAGCAGAGGAAAAATTGGGAAGAGAAATGAAAGTGATGTGAGAAAACAAGTAAACACCTTGGTAAGGGAGATACAAAAATACTGAAGAAAGTAACACCTTAAAAATAGACTAACCCGGGGGGTGGAACCAAGATGGCGGCTGGAAAGCAGTGACTGGCATGAGCTCCCCACCAAGTCCCTCCAAAAACCTATAAAAAAATGGCTCTGAACCAATTCTGGAGCTGCAGAACCCACAAAGTGGCAGAGGGAAGCAGGGCTCCAGCCCAGGACAGCCTGGATGGTCTCTGGGTAAGGTCTGTCCCACACGGAGCTCCCAGCTCCCAGCTGAGGGAAGTGGAGCTGAGCCAAGCAGAGCCCAGCATGTGCGGCATGGACAGCAGACTGACCAGACTACAAGCTGAGCAGAGAGTGCCCTAGCATCCTGAATTACTGAGCTGTGGCATTTACCAGACCTCACAACCCACAAACAGCAACCCACAAACAGCAAAGACAACAGAGAAGGTTAGTGGGAAAAACTGCAGGACTGAGTTTGCGGTTCAGCCACCGCCCCTGGGGCAGCAGAGGTGGAGCAGCTTTAGAACTATGGCTGCAGTTGCTTCTGGCTCCAGGCCCACCTGGTGGGAGGAATTAAGTGGCTGATCAGAGCAGGAGTGAAGAGCCTGCTGAAGATTTAAGCCCAGTCCAGGTAGGGGGTTCTTGGGGAAGGAGGATTGCTGGTGAGGCAGCATATCCGCCCAAGCGTGGAACATAGAACTCTTTAGTCTACAAGCAGTCATACCTCGCTGAAAAACTCAAGGGTTAAGTAAGTTGGCTGGGAACATGGCCAGGTGGCGAAAACACACCCAGATTCAGTCTCAGACTCAGAATCCTTTTTTGGTGACAAAGAAGACCAAAATATATAGCCAGAAGAAGTTAACAAAGTCATAGAGCCTACAACAAAAAACCTCCATGAAAAACATGAGCTGGTCTCAGGCCATGGAAGAACTCAAAAAGGATTTGGAAAAGCAAGTTAGAGAAGTAGAGGAAAAATTGGGAAGAGAAATGAGAAGGATGAGAGAAAACCATGAAAAACAAGTCAGTGACTTGCTAAAAGAGACTCAAAAAAATACTGAAAAGTATACTGAAGAAAACAACATCTTAAAAAATAGACTAACTCAAATGGCAAAAGAGCTCCAAAAAGCCAATGAGGAGAAGAATGCCTTGAAAGGCAGAATTAGCCAAATGGAAAAGAAGGTCCAAAAGACCACTGAAGAAAATAGTACCTTAAAAATTAGATTGGAGCAAGTGGAAGCTAGTGACTTGATGAGAAATCAAGATATTGTAAAACAGAACCAAAGGAATGAAAAAATGGAAGACAATGT
>CM053622.1:2809302-2820837 GCA_028646595.1 Phalanger gymnotis
CTTTGTGGGTTCTGCAGCTCTAGAATTGGTTCAGAGCCATTTTTTTATAGGTTTTTGGAGAGACTTGGTGGGGAGCTCACACCAGTCACTGCTTCCCAGCCACCATCTTGGCTCCACCCCGAACTGAGAACAGGAAACTCTTAAGACAAAGGATTGGAAATAACTCCTCTCCTGCTGGAGAAACATTGACCTGGCCAGTTCTTAGGAATGAGGCAGGGGCTAGGTGGCTCCCCTCTCTGGCAGGAAAAACTTTCTTTGTTCAGGGCCCTATAAAAGTCACCATGTAGGACAGGCGCATTGGAACCTCACCCACGGAGAGGATGCTTTGCCTGGGACTACATTCAGAAAGACCAACCAAGGTAGGTGTAAGAGGTTCCCCAGCTTAGGAGAAGCCTTGGGCGCAGGTGCTGAATGTGAAATGTATGTTGTATGTTGTGTGTGTGTCCTTTGTCGTTGTCGCTGTGGTTTGTAGAAAAGAGAGGGATTCCCCAGCATTGAGAAACCTTGGATGGTGGCATTCCTCTGAACAGGTGTTGCCTCTGTGTGTCTGTGTCTCTGTCTTTCGCACTGCACTAACTGTGCGGTAGGAATTTTTAAATAATATGGTGGCAGGGTTAATAGGGTATTTCCTCCCTCTTTCAATAAAAACTTTATTTTGTTGGGAGTGTGCCTTATTGCCAGCACAAATCTGAATCCTAACCTAACCTAGCTTAATCCAACAGATGTAAGTCAGGTGACTGGCTCTAATCAGAGCTGGGATCTAGCAGAATCAGACTTCTGATCAGGTGAGGGGTTAGATGTTTGTATCATCATGCTTAACGAGCTGTTTGAGGGGGCCATGACATGGACAGTTCAAAGGGTTATATCTGTTCGATGAAGAGCCAGGTGGCAGATTCACATTCAAATAATATAAAAGGCTAACATTCCTCTGAACAAATTGTACTCTCCTGTACTTGGTTCAGGGGATGTGCCCATTTATTCAGAAAGAATAAATGTAAAATATCATGAAAACCTTCCTGGCTTTCCAATGTGTGTTGTTTATTCATAGACTAAGGATTTTTCTAACGCCAAATCTATTTAAACTTTCCAATAATGTCAAGTCTCTGGTGTTGGCTTAAGGCATCTACCCGTTCCAGTGTCCTCTCAATTGGACTTTCATTGTGATCTATGCCCAATCTTCCAATTCTCAGTTACCTCAGGATAGCTGGGGCTACTTCCCTCCCTTGATCCTGCCTAGACCTCATTCTCCTTTGGCCAGGTGGTCCAGGTCTCTAGTGTTATGGCCCTTCTCTGTTACTTCCCAGTCACCCCAGACTACTTGGTCACTCCTAGATCCAGTCTTTCTGTATATAAGATCCATCTTGCCTATTGAGGTGCTCAGATTCCTTAAGAGTCGGGTCAATATGGTGGATTTTTAGAATCATGCTGATCCTCTAGAGGTGTTTTAATATACCCTGTCTTTGGCTGAATGAAGGCTTGGGTCAATTCAATGCTGGCAAGGACCAGTGAGTCTCTATTTCAATGTCCCAGCATCCCTAAACCTCAATAGTCATTTCTTAGATGGAAACATTAAATTCATTAATAAAACAAGTTAATTATTTATAATAATTTTTAGAAAATATCGTAACATACAGCTTGATTGTCTCAAACTTGGGATGAGAACTAACATGGTAACGAGTCATGTAGCGGGCTGATAACTCCAATTACGTGTGGTTGTTGATTAATACATGTAAGAGTTATAATCCTTGAAACTAGTTACCTATAAGAGTTGCGGGATTTATACCTGATTCAGATGTAAAGATGAAATATCTGGGTCCTAACCCTGTCCTTGCCATTGGTTAAGTTATTGAGACCAATTTTAAACTCACGGGGCTTTAGTTTCATCAGTGGTAAACTAACTAGACTGAACTAATGGGCCACACCACTGAAATGTTAAGATTATAAATATAATATTGATGGTACTCGCCCAAAATGATTGACCAAAAACGTTTGAAAGATAAACAAGTTCAATTACTCTGTTTCCATTCCATTTACAAGTCTTTCAGATTTGAAGGACCAGAAGAATGAAGTGATAGTTAAGAGCAGAATAAAAGTTAATATAAAAGTCCTTCAGAAAAACAGGAATGTAGGGTAAACCCATTATTCCTTTGACTCTGTAGACCTCTCACCAAACCATTTTGAATCCCCAAGATGTGAGAAAGGCCTAAAACCTGGATTGGCCAATCAGGAGAGGCATTGTAGCCCACTCTGAACATAATCTACTGTAATGCTTTGTAAGGTTTTGGCATTACAAACATGCCTTTCTCTCTGAGGGAACTCAAAATGCCCTTCCCTGTGTCAACATTACAAGGCCAGGCAACACTGACCAGAGTATTCTTCTGTTGATGACTACCAGGGAAATACTGTCTTGACCAGACACTATGTTGAATAATGGGATTCTTCTTAAGTATTTCTGAACATATACTATGTTATGTCATGTTAATGGTAAAGTAAACACAAATATCTTGGGATTGTAGTTTCAGTTGACACTTTGTCAATAGCACAGTCTTATTGTGTTTACAAGCTAGTCACTTAAGAAATTCCTTTCTTATATGGTTAACCATACAGAGACTATAATTCTGACTGACATAGGAATCCTGAGCCAGGAAGTGAAGGAGGGGTGAGAGGGAATTGCTCTGAAGATCTAAGGTCTACTTTGTAAATCTTTGAGTTCATTATCTTAAGATGAGCCCCCATGCATATCTCTTTATGTATGTTCTGTAAGCTTTGAGAGAAATAAATGCTCATGTTCAGCCTAATTTTGTTTGTCTTTCTGTGAACAAACTTAGTAATGGCTAACAATTTGAAGCATAAAGGTAACCTTTAAAATGTCTCTGACCTTTGAATATGACCAGCCCCACACTATGGCATCCTCATAGATCAGGAAATCTTGACCCGGTGGAGCCTTGGGAACAAATTGCCCCACTTTCACCAGAGCTTCATTCCCAGAAATGACCACATAGTTCATAATGGCATAATGAGCCTCTGACCTTCTGTTCTCATCCACAAACACCTGGTCACCAGCACTGTTGTTAAATTGAGTGTTCTTTAGGAAGGAGTGCAGCTGAAAGGGAAGAGAAATCTTCATCACTGGGTGGTAGGCAAGGGAAGGGCTCCCTTATATGAGGGATACTCAGCCTATTATGTAGTCTTGCACAGTTTTATAATCTTATTTCGAGATGGGATCCAATCTGGCCTTCTACTGGGACACAAAGAAATGAACCTCTGGAACCCACAGTGCTGATAAAGTCTTCCATGTTCATAATTTCAGTTCTACCCTCAAATACTATCATCCCCTTTATCTAATTTATTGCCAGTACATTGATTTCATTTTTGCAAGACCTCTCAAATATATCAACCTCTTCTCCTCTGATACTGGCACAACCTCACAACTTCATATCTGGACTACAGCAATAGTAGTGAGTCTATGGCCACAGGTAAGTCTGTGACCACAAGTCTCTCCTCATTCTACTGCATCATCCATTCTGCCTTGAAAGTAATTTTTCCAAAATGCAAGTGTGACCATGTCACTCCCATACTTGATAAACTCTAGTTGGTCTCTGTCATCTCCATGATAAAATACAAAATCTTATGTGTGACATTCACAGCATTCAATGTACTAGAGCCCCCACCACCACCACCACCACCACCATGCACACATCTTTCCACTCTTTTTGTACTTTACACCACCAGTCCCTACCTACTCTTTAATACACTGATGTCAGCCTCCTTGCTGTTCCATGAACAAGACACCCCATCTCTTGAGACTAACTGACATTTCCTCTGGCTGTCCTCCATTCCTGGAATTCTCTCCTTCCTTATCTCCATTTTCTAGCTTATGTGGCTTTCTTCAAGTTCCAACTAAAATCGTATCTTCTTGCAAAAGCCTTTCCCAATTCATCTTAATTGTAGCAGCTTCATTCTGTTATTTCCTATTTATTCAATGTACAGCTTATTTGTCCTCATTTGTTTTCTTGCTGCCACCCTCATTAGATTGAGTAAATATTTGCTTTGTATCCCCAGTGCTTAAGACAGTGCATAACACATAATAGGCACTTATGAAATACTTCCTGACTGACTAATTACACACTGTGATTCCCCAGAACAAGGCTTCACTTCTGGTGCTCAAAATCTGGAGAGGGGGCCCATTCTGTCACTCACCTTTGTGGTCACATTGGCCTCCTTCTAAATAGGAAATGATGATCTTTGTTACATTGGATTCATCTACTCAAGGCATCACCAGTGCTCAGAGACAGTCTTAAGGCATGCACTTCCTCATATATTTGTGTGTTGCTCCTACAGCATAGGATTGAGTATACAGAACCAGGTGAATGGTCCTCTTGGAGGAATTGAATATAGGAAGTGAAACTAAAGCTGACAATATCACTGACAAATGAATGTGTGTGTGTATACAATTACATTCATGTGTACACACGGACACAGAGAAACGGATATATCAATATCTAAATATAGATATAACTATTTCTGTGTTGATGGTTACCTGTGTATCTGTGTGTGTGTCTCTGTGTGTGTGTATGTGTGTACTTCCTAAGATTTCTGTGGAAATGATAGCTCTCAGTGACTTTCTTTTCTAATCCATTCCTAAAATTATTCCAATTGCAAAATACCTAGAAATTTACCACTTAGTCCTTGCTTAAATCAATCAATCAATGAACATTTCTTAAGTACTTACTGAGTTCAATAAACTTTGCTAAATACTAGAGTGAAGCACTGCAATAAGGTGCATCTCACTACCCACAAGCCATTACTCTTTTGGATAGCTACAATAGGACAAATGTTCATCCCAACTTCACAGACACATGCGCTTATTGGCACCTTCCACTCTGTGCTCCCGTTTTCTTCTTTCTTGGGAAAAATACGACAAGTTCAATATCTCTTCCACATGAAAATCTTTCATATTCCTGAAGAATCCTATCAAGTACCAATCCTTTTATTGTTCTCTTCACCAGGCTAATCTTTCCCCCCTCTTTCAACTAATCTTTGGATGTATATAAGGAAAGAAATCCATTCATTTGGCCATTTTACAACACACATTCTCCAGCTTAAATACCAAACGTAAGGCATCAACTTTCTTTTTTTAATGCAAAAAAAATGATTTATATAAAATATCTTCTAACAATTTTTTTCTCCAACAAGGTGAGGGGAACCACCAAATCTGGACCCTAAAATCATAGTCCTGGTTTACATTTATTTTTTTAAATTTTCTTTATTTGTTGTTAGTTTTCAGCAGTCACTTGCACAAGACTTTGAGTCCTCAGTTTTCTTCCCCTACCTCCACTTCTCCCTCCTAAAGACTACATGCAATCTAATATATGCCATACATATACCATCATACTGAACATATTTCCACACTAGTCATGTTGTAAAGAGTAATTAGAACCAAAGGGAAAAACCATGAGAAAGAAGAAACAGAAAGAGAGAGAGAGAGAGAGAGAGAGAGAGAGAGAGAGAGAGAGAGAGAGAGAAGGAGGGAAGGAGGGAAGGAGGGAGGGAGGGAGAGAATAATATGCTTGAATCTTCATTCAGGCTTCTCTGGATGTGGATAGAATTTTCCATTATGAGTTTTTTTGGGATTGTCTCAAATCACTGTATTACTTAGAAAAGTTAAGTCTATCAAAGCTGGTCATCTCACAATGTTGCCGTTACTGTGCCTAATGCTCCCCTGGCTCTGCTCACTTCACTTAGCATCAGTTCATGGAAGTCTTTCTGGGTTTTTCTGAATTCCGCCTGCTGATCATTTCTTATGGAAAACCAATGTTCCATTACATTCATATACCACAACTTGTTTAGCCATTCCTCAGTTGATTGGCATCCCCTTAGTTTCCAATACTTGGCCACCACAGAAAGAACTGCTATAATATTTCTGTATGTGTGGATTCTTTTTCCTTTTGCATGATCTCTATGGGATACAGCCCTAGAAGTGGTATTAGAGCCCTTTGGTCATACTTCCAAACAGCTCTCCAAAAGGCTTGGATCAGTTCACAACTCCACCAACAATGCATTAGTGACAGTTTGCACACTGCTCTGTAGAGGGAGTTTAGAAAGGAAATTGTCTCAGCGAGATGATAGTAAGTTTGGTTTGGGTCTCGTTGAGTTTAAAACATGTACAGGACATCCACTACAAGTTGTCTAATGGACAGCTGAAGATGCAAGACTGGAGGTGAACAGAGAGGTTAGAGCTGGAGAAGAAAGTTCAAGAATCTTCTGCATAGAGATGATCGTTGAAACCACAGCATCTATTAAAATCGCCAAGTAAAGTGTCACAGGAGAGAAGAGAGGAAAGCCAAGGACAGAAACCCGGTGGCCACCCAACGTTTGCACAAAAGATTCAAGATCCAAAAAAGCCTGTAGAAGATTGGAGGATGGGTCAAATCTGACACCAAAGCAACACTCAACAACGATTGCTTAAGCACTTGATATGTGTCAGACATTCTGATAAATGTGGGATTATTCCAAAAAGTTCTAAAGATCATACCTTCTCTCAAGGAGCTTCTGATGTTGGAGAGGCAACATGAAAACAACCATGTAGAAATGAGGTACAGAGAGGGGGAAATGGAGATAATCATCAGAGAGATGTCAGCTGTATTAAGAGAGATTAGAAAAGTCTTTCCACAGGAAGCCGAATATTAGTGTGGACTTGAAGGAAGTCAGGGAGGACAGTGGACATAAAGAAGGAGGGAGAGAATTTCATGCATACCAGAAAGGCAGTGAAAATGCTTGTTGTAGGGAGATGGAGTATTTCTGAGGAATCATACAGAGGCAAGTGTTACTGGGCCTCAAAGTACATGATAGTGAGGTTTAAGACATAAGAAAACTCAAAAATGGTGGGGTAATCCGGATGTTGAAGGGCTTTGCATGCCATACAGTGATGTTTAATTTGATACTGAATGTAAAAGGGAGAAAATGGAGTTGGAGTAATAAAATGAAATATACTAGTGAGAGAAAGTAAAGCGTTTCAGGCATTCAAAAAGTCATCTTCACAAGTATAAGATGGGAGAAGTAATTGTAACAGCTAAATATTGGTTAATGTGAAAAACCCACATTTCTAGTTGACTAAAGCTTAATATATGTTAAGAATGTGACCACAAAGTCCCAAAAGCTAAAACTAAGATAAAGTAAATTGAGATAGACATATTTTCCACAATATTAGTTTTGTGACAGCTCCATTGTATGTTGCCCTAGTCAGTTCGCTTATGGACCTCAAGAGGGTCCTTTCTATGACTTTCATCCAAAATATCATGAATCAGTAATAGAGAGTACCAATTCTCAAGTGAGTCTTACCTGCCAAGGATGAGGCACCCAGCTCTCTTCAGCTTCCTCAGATACAATCTCTGATTTCTTCAAAAGGTTTTCATGAAGGGCCCAAGCCACAGCATACACTGCATTGAAGATGGTGTAACTCAGGCCAGACATGGCCATGTCAAAAAGGAATATAGGCAAATCCTCTAGGGTAGCATTTGGTGCACACTGCTCTAGCTGCAGCTTTTCATATTCATCCTGGCACTGAAAAGCTGACAACCAGAATTCCTTAAGTGTAATGTCCTCTGGGTCATTATTAGGGCTCACTGTCTTGAGAAAAGACTTAAAACCAGGGACCTCACTGGTCAGGTATGTGAATGTGAGAGCTCCATCGAAATTGTAAGAATCAACAAAGTTGGGTCTCAAGGTGATGTCCCAGTGAGAAGTGGTGATCCACAACTTTAATGATAAGACCAAGGGAAATTGTGAATGTCTCAGAACCATCAATGACTCTGTATCACCATGAATCACAACTATTGTAGTTGAAGATGCCATGATCCTGGGCATGAACTCTACCTGTGACGCTTCATGGCGTCTCTCGCTGACAGGGATCTTCTCTGTGAAGGATGCACAGACATCATATTTTGCCATCTCTCCTGTCACTTTCCAAAGGAATTCTTCACCCCTGAGATCATCTGTGGTCACCAGCCCTACCCAGGTCCATTTAAAATGTACCAGTAGCTGGACCACACCACACAATAAGGAGGAATCCCTGGGAGCCATCTGATAGAGAGAAGGAAACTGGACCTTGTCACTCAGGGTGGGATCAAAAGGGCCAAAGCTGAGCTGAACAATAGGAAAATATGGGAAATGTTGAATTCTATGAATGAGGTAGTAAGGATAGAATTGTGAGAAATCACAAACTCCCTTCAAGCTGTCTTTTCAATGTGGGAATAAATGCAGAGGATTGTTACAGGGGAATTTGAATCAACTGAAATTTCTATTTTGTCCCTCTCATTCAGCCACTTGCTTACTAAAGAGTTATATGATTCTTCAGTTGTGACAGATTCAGCTAGAAGTTATTCTCCCTTCGTTGTTACACTAACGCTGTTAGCTTTCGGATGTGGTAGTTGTAGTATGTTTATGAAAACAAAAACACAAATCAGGTCTGTTACGTGTGTTGCACATCTTTTTGAGGCCAAAACTTTGGCACCATCTTTTTTTTATACTTATAAACTTTGTTTCAAAATAGACTGTCTAATAGTTTCCTTTTTGGTGCTAGAATATGTATATTTCACTTGAATATGTAGTTTCTTCAAAGACTAGAAAATAATCTCAGATAATTCAAAGTCTTGTGCTGTACACAAATGCCATCAGATATCATGTAATAGATCTTTATTCAGAACACTTAACTGTAACCACCAAATAGTAAGCAAAAAAGCTTGTGATGAGCGCGATTCAGTGCAAAGTTTAAACCTCACAATCAGTTCATCAATTACATGCTACCAAGTTACATCCAAGGTCCATGGATCTTAGAGAACAGGAGTCATCACCATGGGAGTGCTGGCCAAGCCAACCATTTCCAGCTATCACTTGATGGTATTACATATTGACCACAGAAAATTGTAAAAGGAGTAAAATCGGTATCTACTACATTATTACTAGAAAGCACATTGGATCATGTATGTATAGTACACCCTCGTGGATGCTTCTTCAAATCGCTGTTGAGTGTTAAGTTGGTTCTACAAAGGCTGGCTGCTACTAACCACTGTCCCTCATCTTCTAAGAAGGATGGGCAGAGGCAGGAGGTTATTGGGGCTTCTACTTGTTTGAATCAATGGGCCCAAATAGTATATTCCTCACTGATTATTAGCTAAACTCACTCAGATTCAGAAAAAGTATTTACTAAGCAAGTATAACAAGGATTGTTACTATTGAATCATTTCCCCTAACTATGGGCACACTTTTCATTTATGCCATAAGGTCTCTGAAGATAAGTGACTGACTCACACTTAGAGGACACATGTGGCCAAGAGTTGAAATCACATTTCCACATTCCTGGAGATTGTTTTCTTTTTTATGGATTCTTCATGAAATTCCTTTTCAGTGTGGCTATTTACTGATCTCCAAGAATTAGTGCCTTTGGGGCAGAGCCAAGATGGTGCTGTTAAAGGAAGGAATTACCAGAGCTCTCTCACAAATTCTGTCAGATAAATATAAAAAAGTGAATCTGAGCATATTTGAGAGAGCGAGAGGGCACTAGTAGACTGAGAGGGGTAGGAGCACCTGGCACAAGGATCCACACCAGACCAAACCAACCAGAAATAGCAGAGGAATCTGGCCAGCCTGTGAATCTGGGAGAGTGCTGGGTGAGCAAAACACTGGAACAGGAACAGGCTCAGGGTGGAAGTACTGGTTTCTGCCAGCAATCGAGCCCCAGGCTTCTCAGGCCAGGACCAGAGTCTATTGGAGTGCAGAACCTGCAGCGGTGGGAGCAGTCATCCCAAAGGCCTTCAACCCACAATCTAAAGGCTTGAAACTCGCCTTCTTGTACTCCCTGTAGCCAGTATGTGCAGGTAAATGGCTCATATCTCTGCCTTGAATAAATCCAGAAAATAAAGCCTCAGGAGAACAGAGGAGCCAAAAGTGGGGGCTTCAGTAGCGAGAGGAGTGAAGGAGAGGGCCCTTCCTGTGGTGGCGGAAGAAGACTAGCACAGGAAGAGAAGTGTCCCGGCAGCCCTCACCTTAGCAGAACAAGGAGAGTAACTGAGCCCCAGGGGGTGGAGCTAACTAATGTCAACGTCAGGACCCCAGATTTGGCTTTATACAGCCAGGGAAGTGGTAGACACTATTATACCAAGAGCGAGCTAGACACACCACAGAGTATAAGTTTTAAATGGAGAATTTATTAGCCGGCAACCATTCAGGGTTCAAATCAAATCAGAATGGCCCCGAATTGGGGTAAAGAAGTCATATTTATAGAGAAAAAAACAGGATGCAGTGGTTAATTATCTCTTGAAATTTGCAAGCCAGGTCACAGGTTGGTCCTGGGGGAACAGGAACAAAGGTCCTGACAGATCAAAGATTCTGACAGGTTATCTTTAAGTGGGATAATCTTATGTATTGACATTCCTTGGAGGAGTCATGGAGCCCCAGGGACATTTGCTAAATGCCAAAAGGTCTGAGTCCATTCTTCTTATGCAAACTGCAGTTTTCTCAGGGCCTGTGGGGCAGGGCTGTCCTTAGCAATAACTAATTTCTCCAGTACCACATTCCCCACTTCTTTTATGGAGCTATTCAAACCTTTGAAAGAGGAACAACCTGAACCAGACAAAGACAGAATTTGCATGAGAACTAATTAGGTTTGAGATATGAGAAATTTACAGATAGGATCAATAGAATGAGGTGGACAGCCAAAGAGCTAAGCAGAGTGGTGAGCCAGGGGGACATTGGTCTCCCAAAACCCACTCAATGTAAGCTTAGGCTGGTCCCAGGTGCACAGGTCTGCAGTAAAAATTCCCCTAACTGCATCTTGTAAAGCAGAGCCCACAAAGAAAGGGGGTTGGGAAGGAACTGAAGGCATGCACATAGTAACAATAGAGGGCAAGGCTCAGGTAGAGATTCAGAAGCTTCTTCAATTAGAGTGGCTGTAGCAGCCATGGAGTGTAATTGTTTTGAAAACAGGAAACTGGCTTAGGGTCAGGTCCTAAGGACCTGGTTAGGACTCCCAAAGCCTGTGCTCTCCTTTCCTCAACATACCAAATGAAAGGTTTGTAAAGACAAGAGTGTTGACAAAGGTCAGTTAAAGTAGATACCTATAAAATATTAAGCAAGGTGCTCCTCTCAGGGTTAGGGTCTCATCCCTTAATGGCTAACAGGGGAAAGAATGTCCTTAAGTAAATCTGATCTTGTTGAAAGTGGTAGGGGTATTTCCTGAGCAAAGTGTAGAGAACAAAGAAGCCCAGGTCCTGGATCTTCTTCCAGGTACTCATTAATTCAGGCTCTGGGTCTTGTTGAAATGAAAAATGATACAAAATGGTATAAACGTTCCACATTTCCCCCTTTTTGTCAAAGGCAAACTGAAAGTTTCGCCTAAAGACCAGTTAAGGTATGGAAAAACCTCTATCTGAAACAAGCAGAGGGAGCAAGTTGGAAGGGGAATCAAAGTAGGGCAAACAGTCTGGGGAACACAAGGACTCAGAAAAGGGAAAGAGCAGGTCTTTGCTCAGGCTCTGG
>CM053622.1:2844091-2858717 GCA_028646595.1 Phalanger gymnotis
CTCTCTCTCTCTCTCTCATCCCCATATAGCTTACTTCAAAGAATCTTTTTCAAGTGGACCCATTTGACTTAATGATCTGCCTCCATTTGAGAGTGAAACTTAGAAAAAAGCTGCTGCACAAACAGAAATAGAGACGCATATATGCTTACCCACATAAACTTTACTTATGAATAAGAGGGAGAGTCAGATCACAGCCAGAGTCCCAACAGAGAACTTTCCTGGTAGAGAAATTCTCCCCATAGGCCCAGGTGAGGGGAGCTCCTTGTGAAGAACGAGAGTGAAAGGCTCTAGATTCCTCATGGTTAGCCATAACAGTGGTATTTAAAAATGTTCAAGAGACATCGAGCCTGAGTAATTTAGTCATTTTATCAATAAGGCCTGAAAGTTATTAATGAAAGGGTGGTCATTTGGTCATCTCTCTCAGACAGGAGACTCCTAATGATGGTGAGGTCACAGTTTATATACCCTTTGAAAAGAATGCACTCCTGAGGGGTGGCAATCGACTAGCATTGGTTAACACAATAACAGGTGTGGGCTATATTTAAACAAAAGACTTAGTGTATATGACTTAGGTCACCAAATCTTGGTCAGAGACATCAATTTCCATATCGCTTTTTCTTGATGATAGGGAAAATCAACCTTTCCCCAAAATACAACCATTAGCCCACACTTAGAATTTCTTTTACTTTCTGATTAGATATTGGCTTGGCTAAGATTTTCCACAATGGTTGTTTCTGGTTGAGGAAGTAGGAAAGGGGAAAATCCTTGGTCCTAATATAATAACTAGTTATTAAATATAAGAGGAACATTCATTTCTCACAACTTTCCAGGAGAAACAAACACCAAACCCTCACATATCGCTCAACTGGAAATCAGAGCACCTCAGATATCTATAAATATGACAGGCATTTCATCACCAGGTTTTTTATATCCCTAGAATTTCATATATATTATAGATGGTTCCTGACCATACTTCTATCCTCCCCAGAAATCTAACACAAATGATTCCCCCAGTTCCCAGGCACAGCTCAGGCTAGACTAGACAGTCCCGTTAGGCTTCTCTAGTCTGGAACACAAAGACATCCATGCATAGTGTCAGTATGGACACTGAAGGCCAGGATATGGGAAGTGGGGAAATAAATTTCAGAGATTCCTAGAAACCCTTATCTCTGTACCTTTCCAAGGACATGGCCCCTGAGGAAGAAAGAGAAATGCAGGGGAGAGAGACAAAGACAAAGAGAGATAGAGATAAAGAGAGAAGAAATATAGAGTTAGACAAAGGTAAAGAGAAACAGAGAGAAATGGGGACAAAGACAGAGCAATAAAGACAAAAATTGAGGCAGAGAGTGAAAGAGAGGAAAAGACAGACACAAAGAAAGATAGATATGCAGAGACAAAGAGACACAGAGAGGCAGATACAGACACAGAGTCATAAGTAGAAAGAAAGAATTTTTCCTCTCTTTAGCTTTGTAAGACTACCAAAGAAATGAAACCTAATTTTCAGGAACAAAAGTTGGAGAGGGACAGCTGGGGGTTAAGTGGCTGTGGCTTTCTTGATTGCCATTTCTTTAAAAAGAAAATGATTTTTATAATCCACAGAGTGAAAATTAAATCCTTCATACTGATAGGCACTTACTGATAATTCCTATAGTCTTCGTTAGGCTGTGTGTCAGTAATAGTACTGTCAGTGTGTCAGTAATAGCTCCTTAGTACTTAGTTTAAGGGGTGTCCTTGAGGAGTTTGGCTTTTGTATACCTTGAAAGTACTTTCACCTGTTAAGTGCTAAGCCCCAGGCCCAAAGCCCTATCAGGTGTGAAACTTGTGTGAGCAGTAGATTAATGACTTAAGAGGGGCCAACTCAGGAACCAATGGTCTCTGGTCTCTGGTCGTTGAGGCGGGACTTGAGAAAGCCAGAGGCTTGGCTGCAAGGAGAGGTGACAAATTACAGCTGAAGCCAAAGCAGAGCTGACCTGTGTGTGGACCCAGGAGTTTGATGGGGACTTGAGGCCAGTGAATATGATTTATGCCATCTTATTTTTCTGTGGCCTCCTGGTTACTCTTGTGAGGCGGGCCTACTGGGCCTGGAGGCTTGTGATCACAATATTGGAATGGGGAGGTTGGTTCGCTAATTTGTCGCTGTGGGCCCTGAATAAATTTTTTGATGCCTTCTGCTTAGAGAATTCTATATACCTTGCAATTTTGAACCATTCAGATATATATATGATCCTTTATGAGATCATAAATTCGGCCTTCCTACTACAGGCTGACTTGTAAAAAGTGCTGCTCCTGTGACATGACTGACTTTCACTGCATACAGAGGGAGAAAGCTTCCAACCAACAGATCCCCATCTCTGCTGAGGCTGGGGCTGATTTTGTAGAAGCAGATAGGCCTCTCTGTGCTGTGCACAGAAGCAGGAAGCTGCAGGAGCAGTGTCAAGAGCAGGGCAGGAAGCAGCCTGAAAGTGTCTCTCTGAGTATGATGCATCATTTCTCTCAACCAGCCAATGCCCCAAACCTGAGAGGAGACAAGGAGCTGCCTGGATCAGGACAAAGTCAACTGCTTGGGTCACTGACTCTTGGGGAACTGTCCAGCAATAGAAGTATTGCTGATGTCTAGTCTAGAGTCCTCCATTTATATCTGACAAAACAAAAAAGAATGAGTCAGGACCTTGTTCAGGACAAGGACAACAATGTAAGACCAAGGACTAAATTTATAAGGCTTCTCCTGCTATTTGTCAGAACGTTCTCTCAGTAGCCTCATGTGAGTTACCGGGAGGGGCCCCTCCCCTTGAACCCCAGCTTCCAAAGAGACATCTGGGTCCATTGGGAGATCTAAGTACTGTACTTTCCTGGAGTATCTCCAGATCTACCTCTCCATCCAAGGGAAAAACAGAAATCAAATAACATGTTTTGGCTTCTCCCTTTCTGTTCCCAGCAGAGCCCACCAGATGGCTGAAACTTTGGTGTCTCAGTGATTTGTTATGAGCTAGAGATATTTGTGTATTCCTGTGTCAGCAAAAGGCTACAAGGACTCTGTGGCTGGCCCAGGTTTTAACTTCAGTGAGGAAACTCTGGGAGATCTGCCTGTTTCAGATAGTATTCAATGGAAACAAACAATAACAAATATTTTGAGTCCAGACACTGCGCTGAGATCTGACTATTCATGGCCACATTGTCTACAATATTCTCTGATCCAGAGGTCACATGTACCAGGGCTCATGTACCCAAAATACACAGTAATAACTTCCTAAATAGTGTCTTTGGATATGCTCATAAATCACATGGCTCCCCGTGCTCAGGATCATGAGAGCTTAGAGATGGAGTTTTCCTAACTCAGTTTGTACCAAACAGAAATCACTTCCTCTGGGACAAGCATTGGAGATTCATCAGTGTTTCAGGGCTTCTGCCTCAGAAGAACCATACTCACAGACTCTGGGGATGTTTTTCTTTTTTTTATTATTTCCATGACCATGGATTCTAGGAATTCAGAACTGAGAGGAACTTAAAGGCAGTTTAACATCCTTGCCCTCATCATGAAGTGAATGAGACTAAAGCCAACAGACATAATGTGACTTGCCTAATTTTACATAGTAAGCAGCAGAAGAATGACTCAAATTCAGGGCATCTGAACCCAAGCACAGTGGAGTGGAAGTACACAAGCATCTCCCTTCTAGTTACAATTTTCCCCTCAGGTACTATATCCATTTCTGACCCTCCGTATCAGGAGAATTGCCTTCAAGAACCACTGGATTGTAGAAGCCAGGGCCTGGAAGGGGCTTCATAGGTCATCAGACAATCACTGGAGCCTTAACTTGGAACTCCAGCACCTGAGACAAATTCAACTGAGAAAAGAGGGTGATGAGTAATGCTGGTACATTCTGAGGTCACTAGACAGGAGTCCATGGGGTGCCACTCTAGTTACTGATCCTGGGAATCCCAGATGGCATGGGTTCCCACCCTCATTGGCATGTTTGGAGGCATGTAGTGAATAGAGCACTGGACTTGGGGTCAAGCAGACCTCAGTTCAAATCCTACTTCAGGCACTTATTTGCTATGCTACCCTGGGCAAATCACATAATTTTATGTCTTGATTTCCTGATCTGTAGAAGGGAGATAAATGTAGCACTTCCTTTATGTGGTTATTGTGACTTTCAAAGCTGATAACACAAATAAAGTGCTTTCCAAACTTAAATCACTATATAAATGCAAGTTGTCATTGTTATTATCAGTAGAATTATTATTATACTGGAGCAAATGAGAGACTTCAAGATAGGTGTGTGATGTTGAAGGGGCTCTGAATGATGGGCTGGATCAGGAAGTGGGAAGGAAGAGAGTGTGAGACAGAGATAGAGTGACAAAGAACTAGAGAGAGGAAGAAGGGTAGGGAAGGATAGGGAGAGGGAATAGAGACAGAGACAGATACTGAGAGATGGAAACAGAGAGAGATAGAGAGAGAGACTGAGATGGAGACAGAGAGATATAGAGACAGAGAGAAAGCAATGAGGTCAAGAAATAGAGACAGACAGATAGAGGTAGAGAGGCAGAGGCAGAGACAGAGGGGAAATGCAAAAGAAAAGAAAGTGAAACCTGTCAAAAGTAGGTCTAAGTGGTTACATCCCTTATTTTAGATCAGAAAGAGCCCAGGGAAGATTTAACTGCTCCCCTCTCCTTTCCTTATTTCTGTAGCTGACAGGCATCTTGTGACTGATTTTACCTTGCTTAAGCTAAAACTCACACCCACACAATTTGGTCTCCTCTAGTACAAATCAAATCTTCCAGATTGTCTTCTACTCTCATATCATAGTCCCAGGTGTTGTTATGATGGAGGGAGGAATAGCACTAAGAAAACATAACAACAGGCTGGAGCAAAGGGGGGTGGCTGCTCTTTCAACAATCCAGCTAGCAGATTCTGTGGGGGTGCAAGATCCACCAACAACCAGCATCCAGAAAGCTGCCAACACAGGTCCTTTTGATCTGCTTTACTTAAGGAAAGCAACGTTAAAGGGTTAACAATCTTACTTTAATCCAGCATACAAATATCATTTGCTTAGTTCAGGGGGAAAAACCAGCACCCTGCATTACAGACTGAATATAATTCAACATCTGGGTGTACAGCCAGGGAGCTCATAATAATGGCTGCCCCAGAGCCATGTGCAACTCCTGCTGTGGCTCAGAGTTCCAAGTGAGAACAATCACCTTTGCCCTTATATGTCCTACTCAGGGCAGGAGGGCCCTGACCTCACCCAGGCTGGGCAGGGAGAAGTTCCCCACCCCCAATATTACATCAGATACAAATCAATGGCTCCCAATTGTCTCAGTGCTGAGAAATAGAAAAAACATCCCACTTTACCTGCCCCATTCGAACAAAGGCCAGAATCATTAAAGGTCAACAGCCAAAAGTCCCACCGTAATTACTATTACATTGCACACCCCTTTCCAGAATCTATGGACTGACAATATCTAAATTAAATGGCCATGGATCCTGGAACAAAATAGAAACATTTTACATTGCAATCACATTCAAGAAAATACAACAAAACATATCATTCACAATAAAGCAAAACATATCATTCAGTGCCATTCCTAAATATTTGTTTACAATTCAAATGTCCAACCCTAGGTCCCAGCAAATTAATCTCTTTAAGCAGTACAGAATGTCCAAGCAAAACTCTTCTTGAGTATCCTCCCCACACAGCAGTTGCAGGCTTCCTGCTGCTACCCTCAGGTACCAGCATGCTTTAATTAGCAAAGTCCCAACACAAAGTCCAAATTGAGTTCCCTTGGGCATGTGTTCTTCTCGCCACACTGTTCCAGCACCCCACTTCTGAGTCCTGGGGGGCAGCTGGGCAACAAAGCCAACAGGGCGGGATCCCTGGGGAATCCATGGCACTTCCCCCACCCCACCATAGACAAATCCACCCCTCCCTCCTGGGTCCCAAACAGTCCCAGAGGAAGGAAGGAAAAAGTCACACTCAGTGCCTTGCTGCAAAGTTTCCACCTTGCCCCAGGGATGAACTCCAACCTCCTGGGTCTCTGGTTGTCCAGCTCTGGCTGGCCAGGCCTGGATTCTGCCAGAATCCCAATGTAGGTGGTTCCCCACCTTTGTGCTCACCTCACTAAAGTCAGCTGGAAGGCAGCTCACCACTCTCATTTTTCCAAAGTTCTCCTTTGCTCTGTCTGGGTCAATATTTCAGCAGTGACTGTCTGCTTTCTCCTCTTCACCAGCCGCTCCTGCCACATCTTCAGGAACACCATTCTCTGCCTTTTCTCTGAAGTCTCTCGGAAGGCATTTCTCTGCTCCTGTACCAAAACTCCGCATACAATACGATCTCAAAACATTCACCCTTTCAGCACAATCCTCCTGAGCCAGGCTTATCAGTTCAAGCCCTTGCTCTGGCCATCCACACCTCGCCCAAGTCTCAGCTTTTCTCCTCTCCCAGCCTCTGCTCTGGCCTCTGGCCTCCGGAGTGCTAGTGGGGTAGGGAGAGGGAAGGAGAGGTTATCTCCCAGACCCCCTGCTCTGGGCTCCTGGGAAACCACTCTCGTCACTGCCACTTGTCTGTTCTCCTTCAGGCCTTTGTTGCTCCTGGGGTTCCATAGAAGCATAGCCACCCCAAGTACAAAGAGTAATCCAAAAACTGGGAAGCATTCAACCACCCCAGTACCCCAAAATACCATACTTTCCTTTTAAAATGCAGATCCTGCCAACTGCGCCATTTGTTTCAACAATCCAGCTAGCAACTTCTGTGGGGGTGTAAGATCTACCACCAACAAGCACCCAGAAAGCTGCCAACACAGGTCCTTTTCATCGGTTTTACTTAAGAAAAGCAACATTAAAGGGTTAACAATCTTACTTTAATCCAGCATATAAATATCATTTGCTTAGTTCAGGGAGAAAAACCAGCACCCTGAATTACAGACTAAATGCAATTCAACATCTGGTTGTACAGCCAGGGAGCTCATTATAATGGCTGCCCCAGAGCCATGTGCAACTCCTGCTGTGGCTCAGAGTTCCAAGTGAGAACGATAACCTTTGCGCTTACATATTCTACTCAGGGCTGGAGGGCCCTGACCTCACCCAGGCTGGGCAGGGAGAAGTTCCCGACCCGAAATATCACATCAGATTCAAATCAATGGCTCCCAATTGTCTCAGTGATGAGAAATAGATAAACATTTCACTTTATCTGCCCCATTCAAACAAAGGTTAGAATCATTAAGTGTCAACAGCAAAAAGTCCCACCTTAATTACTATTATAGCTGGTTCCTCCATATGTGAACGTGAAAACAATTTGTTCTAATGGCCTTTGCACATTGATACCAAAATCTCTCCTGAAATCACTCAACTTTGACATAATTCTACCCTCTCAGGCACCTATACTGCCTCATATATGTATGAATATATATAATATTTATGTGTGTACATGAACATATATATATACAGATGTATACGTATATATATACATATATATATACACATAAACACATGAATACATGCATATAGATGTGTTGGTAAGCAAAATGGCCTTTGTTTTGTTTGAGTAATTTAGTGTATTTCATTGAGTCTTACTAAGTGCTAAGCCCCAGGCCCAAACCCCTATTAGGTGTAAATCCTATGTGGGTGTGGATTGGCAACTAAGGTGGGGCCCAAGGTGGGGCTAACTCCAGGGAGGGCCTAGTTTACATGTCTGGGACAGCAGAGGCTCTTAGACCATGTGGGTTTAAGTCTGCCTCTGTGACGATTTTAGGTCACATGGGTGAGCCACATGTGTAATTCCCCCCTGACGCTAAAAAAGATATAAAACTAGGGGTTGGCCTCCTCTTCCTTGGAGCTCATTCCCGCAGCTGTGGTGGCTCGAGTGACTCTGGGCCAACCCTTGTTCTTAGCTCCTGGGATGAACCTAGATGTTGGTAACTATGAATCTGTATTGGGTCTGTCTGTTGATGTTTGTACTTTGTAATTTGCTCTGCAGTTCAGGGCACAGGCTTTTTTCCCTGAATTAAGTGAATGATATTTGTGTGCTAAATTAAAGTAAGCTTGTCAACCCCTTTAACCTTGCTTTCCTTATTAAGGCAGATCAAAAGAACCTGTGCTTTCTGGGTGCTGGCAACTTTATGGGTGCTGGTTGTTGGTGGATCTTGCACCCCCACAGAAGCTGCTAGCCAGATTGTGGAAACAATAGACAAATACATACACACACACACATATATATATATATACACATATATATGTACATACATATATACATATATATGTATATATACACATCCATAAACATTCCCTGGACACCAAACATTTTATCCAGGATGAGGCAAAGTGATTTCAGTTCAACCAATAAATAAGACAGAAAATATATTTTTTCTTTTGATTACACTTTTCATTGTGTACTGAGATCAAAGTCACCATGTCTTGCATACTTATTTCAGGATATTCCTCTGGTCTGCCTTGGTCTCATATAGTCTCTTATTCAGACCATTATGTTCCTCTTGGTTATTTTCTATATCAATGGCCATTACATGGATGGTCCCTGTAGTAACTCCCCCATCTGACTGGATAGCTCCCCTTCTGGACATGGGGAGTAGTCAAAGCAGCAGGCAGCCTTCCCCTCCAAAGAAGTCTTCCTGAATGTAACATGATAGCTGTCACTGCATACTCCACAGGGAACCTGCGATAGGGAGAGGAGAGTGGCATACACATCTTTAATTGAGAGCTAAGGAGATTTGGGGCAGAAAAAGAAGCTTCTTTTTTTTTTAAATTTAACCATTGGTCCCACAGACAAATAAGTGGGAGTGTAGATAGAATACTGAGCTTAGAGTCAGGAAGACCTGAATTAGTATCCGAAATTTAATACTGGTTGTGTGGCCCTAGATAAGTCACTTTACCTCTGTCTCAGTTTACTAAACTTAAGAATGAAATAATAGTGCTTGCCTGCAAATAAGTATTTACCTGTTATTCAGATAAATAATGTATTTTCAAACCTCCCGAGGAATCTAACAAGCTCTTCTTCCTTTTCCCCTTCCTTTTATTTTTCTTTAAGTATATATGTTATATATATATATTAAGTATATGTTATATATATATATATTAAGTATATAGGGAACTGAGTCAAATTTATAAGAATACAAGCCATTCCCCACTGATAAATGGTCAAAGGATATGAACAGGCAGTTTCAGATAAAGAAATTAAGGTTATCTATAGTCACACACAAAAAAATGCTCTAAATCACTATTAGAGATGTGCAAATCAAAACAACTCCTAGGTACCGCATCACACTTATCAGATTGGCTAATGTGACAAAAGAGTAAAATAATAAATGCTGGAGAAGATGTGGGAAAATTGGAACACTAATGCATTATTTTTGGAGTTGTGAACCAGTACAACCATTTTGGAGAACCATTTGGAACTGTACCCAAAGGGCTATAACAATGTGCATACCCTTTGACATAGCAGTACCACTTCTAGGGCTGTATCCCAAACAGATCATAAAAATGGGAAAAGGACACACATGCACCAAAACATTTATAGCAATTCTCCTGTGGTGGCAAATAATTTAAAACTGAGGGGATGCCCATCAACTGGGGAATGGTTGAACAAGTAAGTTGTGGTACATGTATGTAATGGAATACTATTGTACTATAAGAAATGATGAGCAAGTGGAGTTCAAAAAACCCAGAAAGACTTATATGAACTGATGCTTATTGAAGTAAGCAGATCCAGGAGAACAGTAACAGCCACATTATGCAATGACTGACTTTGCTAGATTTAGCTCTTCTCAGCAATGCAAAGATCTAAGAAAACACCAAAAGACTCATTAGGGAAAATACTATCCACATCCAAAGAAAGAACTATGGAGTCTGAATGTAAATTGAAGCATAACATTCGCTTTTTTTCCCTTTTGTTCTTTTTTGTTTCTTCTTTCTCATGGGTCCTAATTCCTTGTTAATGTGAAAATATGTTTAGTATGAATGTATATACAGAGCCTATAACAGCTTTCATGCTGTTTTGGAAAGGGAGGAGGAGAGGAAGGTGGCAAAAACTTAAAACTCAAAAGCTTATGGAAGTGAATGTTGAAAACTAAAAATAAATTTCAAAAATGCCTGATGTGAGAATAAAAACTATAAACCAGGGAATTTAATGTTGTGAAATAAGGCCAGATTGCATATGTAATGCAAAATATCTCATTTTTTTTAGTAAATATTTTTCACATATCATGCAGCACCACTTATGCAATACATAATCTCTTCTCATCTGAATTCTAGCCATAATATCCTGTGGACATAAATTTTAGTATTTTATGATGTGTTCAAATGGAGCCATGAGCAAAAAATAGGAGCTAACTGGGAAAAAGTCCATTCGAAATGGAGTTTCTGCTACCATCTTGACCAGGAAGGTCACCATTTCTGTACACAATTGGTATTTTTGTCACTATCTAGCATTAAAAATCCCTGTGCTTGACAAGCAAACACCAATAAATAGTTAGGTACTGTGTGTATGAATCAGAGTTTGCCTTAATGAATTACTAAAACAGATTATCAACTGTTTCCAATCAAGGTTAAGAGCAAAATGATTAGGTTTGCTGATGATGGTTTTCCTGGCAGTTCATGGAGGGAACTAAAAGAATCTAGCCATTAGAATTTAAATGTACCATTTGTATAACTAATATTTCACTATTTGAAAAGGAGGAGATGGAGGTGATAAGAACTCAGCTGCTATCAAGGATCAAGACAAAGAGGGTCTAACTGCATGATCTAGCCAACAGAACCACCATATTCTGAGAGAGGCAGCAGGTATAGTATGTATGTTGATCAATTCAATTACAAAACAGGTCACAGCTTCATCCCTCTAGGAGGGATGAATATCAGGGACCTGCATTTCTGAAGGTAAAAGTCAGCTTGGCCACCAGCCTGTCACATGAGCATTGCCCTTTGAGTTTTACCCACTATGTCTATGGACACTATGAGTATCTACAGAATTCACGCCAGTGTCCATGAGTGTTCCTCAAGATAGTGTGAACGCTGCCTTATGGAGGAAATTCAGAGGGGAAAGTGACTCAGGTGAATCACAATATGTTTAGTTTAGGGCATGTTGAGTTTAAGATATGTATAGGACATCTAGTTCAAGTTGTCCAATAGACAGCTGAAGATGCAAGACTGGAGGTCAACAGAAGGGTTAAGGCTGCAGAAGAAAAATCAAGAATCTTCTGCACAGAGTTGAACACTGAAACCACTGGATCTATTGAGCTCCCCAAGAGAAGTGCTGTAGGAGAGAGGAGAGAAAAGCTGAGAACAGAAACTTGGGGGACACCTAAGGTTAGCAGAAGAGAGTTAAGAACTAAAAAAGATTGTAGAAGATTAGAGGATGGGTTAAAACACTGAGCCAACACTGAACAAACATTGATTAAGCTCGTCCTATGTGTCAGACATTCTGCTAAAGGTGGATTTATGCCAAAAAAGAAAAAGACAGTCCCTTCTCTCAAGGAGCTTCCAATTTGGGGGAGGCAACATGAAAATAACCATCTACAGACAAGGTAAAGACAGGGAGAAATGGAATAATCATCAAAGGGAAGTCAGTTATATTAAGAGGGATTAGAAATGTCTTCCCATATAAAGCTGAATTTTAGTCTGGACTTGAAGGAAGCCAGGGAGAACAGCAGATGTAAAGGAAAAAATTTCAGACATATGGGACAGCCACTGAAAATGCTCATAGTAGGGAGAGGGAGAATTTCTGATAAACTGTAAAAAGTCCATTGTCATTGGGTCTCTAAGTCCATGACAATGGGGTTTAAGAGATAAGAAAAGTAGAAAATGATGAGGTAACACCGAGGGTAAAGGGATTTGGAGGCAAAAGAGCAATGTTCAATTTGATGCTGGAAGTAAAAAGGAGAAATTGTAGGTAGGGAAATAAAATAAAATGCAAAGGAGATAGAAACTAAAGTGTTTCAGGTGTTCAAAAAAATCATCTTCACATGTATAAGATGGTAGAAGCAATTGTAACAGCTAAATAATGGTTAATGTGAAAAAAATTCAGAGTTCTATTGACTAAAGTTTAATATATATATTAAGGAAATGACCATGAAGTCCCCAAGAGCTAAAACTAACATAAGGTAAACTGAAATAGATATATTTTCAAGAATATGATTTTTGTGATAGCTCCATTGTATGCTGCTGTAGCAACAATCCAACTGGCAACAACAACCAGCACACAGAAGGCCACTAAGACAGGTTGTTTCGATCTGCTTTACTAAGGAAAGTAATGTTAAGGGGTTAACAATCTCACTTTAATCCAATGTACAAATATCATTCACTTAGTTCAGGAGGAAAAGCCGACACCCTGAAGTTCAGAGCAAATACAAACAAATTACAAACATACATTATAAACAGACCGATTACAAACCAACATCTCAGTTAGCAAAGCTGGGAGGAAGTTACAACGGCTTGCCCAGAGTCATGCACCACTCTTCCAGAGAGTGAGTGCCCCCAAGGAAAACCACCAAACTCTTGAGTTTATATATTCTGTTCAAGGTCATGTCACAACATGTGACTCACCCACGTGACCTAAAAGTGTCACAAACATGCGACATAGCCTGACTTAAACCCACATGGCCTAAAAGCTTCTGGCATCACAAATATGTGACTCAAACCTGTGTAAACTAGGCTTTCCCTTGAGACAAGGAGGTCATCAAAGACTCCTGATTTAATCAAAGAAATAAACGCCAGACTCTTCAAGGGCACTTGATTAAGTAAGTGCTAAAAGAGAAAACAGTAAAAAAAAGTTCCAACCTTCATTACTGATACAGTTGCCCTGCTCATTTCACTTGTAGAGTTCCAAGATTCTGTGAGAGAGGATCCTCCTTTGAATTGCATCCAAAATATTATGAATCATTAATGGAGAGTATCAATTCCTAAGGGAGTCTTACCTGCCAAGGATGAGGCACCCAGCTTTTTCCAGCTTCCTCAGAGGTGATATCTGATTTCTTCCATAGCTTTTCATTAAGAGCCCAAGCCACAGCATACACTGCATTGTAGATGGTGTAACTGAGGCCAGACATGGTTATGTCAAAAAGGAATATAGGCAAAGCCTCCAGGGTAGCATTTGGTGCACACTGCTCTAGCTCCAGTTTTTCATATTCATCCTGGCAGCAGAAAACTGACAACCAAAATTCCTTAAGCACAATGTCTTCTGGGTCATTACTAGGGTTCAGTGTCTTGAGAAAAGACTTCAAACCAGGGACCTCCCTGCTTAGGTATGTAAATGTGAGAGCTCCATTGAAATTGTAACTATCAACATAGTTGGATCTCATAGTTATATCCCAGTGAGAAGTGGTGATCCACAACTTAAATGATGGTAACAAGGCAAATTGTGAATGTCTCAGAACCACTGATGAATCTGTATCACCATGAAGCACAACTACTCTGGATGAAGATCTCATGATCCTGGGCATGAAATCCACCTCCGATTCTTCATGGCATCTCTCACTGACAGGGATCTTCTCTGTGAAGGATTCACAGACCTCATACTTTGCCATCTCCCCTATGACTTCCCAAAGGAATTCCTCACCCCTGAGATCATCTGTGGTCATCAGACCTACCCAGGTAGTAAGGATAGAATTGTGGGACATTAAAACTCCCATCAAGCCGTCCTTTCTCTGTGGGAATAAATGCAGGGGATTGTTACAGGGGGATTTTAATCAACCCAAATTTCAGTTTTTATCTCTCTCATTCAGCTACTTGCCTGGTAAAAATTTCTCTGATTCTTCAATTGTGACTGATTCAGCTAGAAGATCTTCTCCCTTGTTTCCCAAACAGATTAAGATATGTTTGTTCTTGGCCCAAAATCAATTGATGCACTTAACACTATTAGGTTTTGGATGTGGTGGCTGTAGTATTTTTATGAAAACAAAAACACAAATCAGGTCTGTTATGTGTGTTGGCCATGTTTTTGAGGCCAAAAGTAAAATAACTATATAAATCTGTGTGTATATGTATATATGTGTGTATATGTATGTATGTGTGTATATGTATGTACGTGTGTATATATATGTATATATAATGTGTGTGTATATATGTATGTGTGTGTATATATATGTATATATATACATATAAACTTGGTGTTCAAAAATACAGTGTGTTTCCTCTTTGATGCTGGAATATGCACATTTGCTTTGAATGTGTAGTTTGTTCAAAGACACTTGGAAATACCCACAGATATTTTAAAGTCTTGTTCTGTGCACAAATGCTATCCTTTTGATGCTCCAGATATTATTTAATAGATTCTTATTGAGAATATTTATCTGTAAACACCAAATAGTAAGCAAACAGGTTGAGATGGGCATGAGTCATTGTGCAATGATAAATCCCACAAGCAGTTCATCAGTTAAATGCTACCAAGTTATATACAAGGTCCATGGATCTTAGAAAACAGGAGATGTGAAGCTATCACCATGGGACTACTGGCCATGGCAACCACTTCCTTCAACTACCACTTGATAGTATTACACATTGACTGTAAAAAATTGTAATATGAGCAAAATCAAAATCCATCACATAATTACTAGACCACACATTGGATCACGTATGTTTAGGACACCCTTGTGGACATTTACTCAATTCTCTTTTAACTGTTAAATT
>CM053622.1:2867465-2885199 GCA_028646595.1 Phalanger gymnotis
GGAGCAAGTGGAAGCTAGTGACCTTATGAGAAATCAAGATATTACAAAACAGAACCAAAGGAATGAAAAAAAATTGAAGACATTGTGAAATATCTCATTGGAAAAACCACTGACCTGGAAAATAGATCCAGGAGAGAGAATTTAAAAATTATTGGACTACCTGAAAGCCATGATCAAAAAAAGAGCCTAGATATCATCTCTCAAGAAATTATCAAGCAGAACTGCCCTGATATTCTAGAGCCAGAGGGTAAAATAGAAATTGAAAGAATCCAACGATCACCTCCTGAAAAAGATCCCAAAAAGAAAACTCCTATGAATATTGTTGCCAAATTCCAGAGCACCCAGATCAAGGAGAAAATACTGCAAGCAACCAGAAAGAAACAATTTAAGTATTGTTGAAACACAATCAAGATGGCACAAGATCTAGCAGCTTTTACATTAAGGGATTGAAGGGCTTGGACTATGATATTCTGGAGGTCAAAGGAGCTAGGATTAAAACCAAGAATTCCCTACCCAGCAAAACTGAGTATAATACTTTAGGGGGAAAATAGATATTCAATGAAATAGAAGACTTTCAAACATTCCTGATGAAAAGGCCAGAGCTGAATAGAAAATCTGACTTTCAAATACAAGAATCAAGAAAAGCCTATAAAGGTAAATAGGAAAGAGAAATCATAAGGGACTTATTAAAGTTGTACTGTTTAGATTACTATATGGAAAGATGATATTCGTAACTGATGAGACCTTTCTCAGTATTAGGGTAGTTGGAGGGAATGTATGTGTGTGTATCTGTATATGTGTGTATATCTGTAAATATGTGTGTGTATATGTGTATATATGTGTTTATATGTATAGAGAGAGAGAGAGCAGGGTGAGATGAATATGAAGGGATGATATCACAAAAAAAATAAGGGGTTAGAGAAGAATATATTGGGAGGAGAAGAAAGGGAGAGATATAATGGGATAAATTATCTCACATAAAAGAGGCAAGAAAAAGCTGCTATAATGGAAAGGAAAAGGGAGGAGGTGAAAGGGGAAGTAAATCTTGCTCTCACCAGATTTGGCTTAAGAAGGGAATAACATACACAATCGATTGGGTATCTTACCCTACAGGAAAGTAGAGGGGAAGGGGGTAAGAAGGGGGGATTATAGAAGGGAAGGCAGATTGGGGGAGGGGTTGGTCAGGGGCAAACACTTTTTAAAAGAGACTGAGTCAAAGGAGAAAATAGAATAAATAGGGGGTGGGATAGGATGGAGAGAAATATAGTTAGTCTTTCACAACATGACTATTATGGAAGTGTTTTGCATAATGACACATGTATAACCTATATTGAATTGCTTGCCTTTTCAGGGAGGGTGGCTGGGGAGAGAAGAAGGGAAAGAATGTGAAACTCAGTATTTTAAAAACAAATGTTAAAAATTGCTTTTACATGCAACTGGGAAATAAGATATACAGGCAATGGGGTACAGAAATCTATCTTGCCCTACAAGTATGTACGGGGGAAGGAGATAAGAGGGGGGAAGGGGTGATAGAAGGGCAGTAGACTAGGGAAAGATGTAATCAAAATGCATACCCTCTTGGGGTGGGGGAGGAGGAGAGACATCAGGAGAAAATTTGGAACTCAAAAGCTTGTGGAAATAAATGTTGAAAACCACAAATAAATAAATTAAGAACTCAAAAAATATTTCTAGCAATTCTTTTTGTGTTGGCTAACAACTATATGTTGAGGGAATGTCCATCCATTTGAGAATGGCTGACAAGTGGTGGCAAAAGATTTGGATGGAATATTATTGTGCTATAAGAAATTAGGAGCAGAATGGTTTCCAAAAAACCTAGGAAGACTTATAGGAATGGATGAAAAAATGAAATAAGCAGAACCAGGAGAATACTGTACATAGTAACAGTATTATTATAACAATTAACAAATGTGAAAAACTTAGCTAGCATGATCAAGACAGCAAACCAAAGATCAACCAAAGGGAATTTGTCATGAAAGAATACATGATTTAAAAAAATACCCACCTCCAGAGAATTGAAGACCTCTAAGTACAGATTGAAACATTCTTTTCATTTTCTTTATTTTTTGTAGATGCTTTTTTTAAAAAAGGGCTAATATGGAAATGTTTTGCATGATTCCACATGTGTAATTGGTATCATTTGTTTGACTAATGAATGGGTAGGGCAAGGTCAAGAGTGTGGGACTGAATTTGGAGCTCAAAATTTTAAAACACGATTGTGTAAAAACTTTTTGGAAAGTAAAACTTCATTGACATCAATAATAAAGTTGACAAAGAGTTTTCAACATTTAGGACGTTGACATCATTGCTATTTTATTAAATTATTCAAACATCCTTTTTTCTAAATATACTTTGCTGATTAAGAATTTAAAAACCTGTGTACATTAGAACATATTCACCCATTATAAAATGGATTGCACTCTCCAGTCAAGTCTTCTTAGAGGGGGAATTTTTTTTTTATTGCAACCAGGACAGGATAAAATACCACTCTTCTTGGGAGATATTTGTACTCCTTAATTGAATTGCTGGTGCCTTCCTTCTTTTTGATGTTGTTTTAAGCCCAAATAGTAATTGGTATGAAACCACTCATTTAGCAGACTATTAACATACTTCCCAAAGCATCAGCATCTTCAGGAGAATCAGGAGACATGGGAGGTGGTAAGGGAATCAATGATGGTCCTGAAGGACCATCTGAGAGCCAGTCTGTGAGGAAGGATTGTTGGCCACTGAATTTCAGTCCAGTCTTGCCCAGCCATGGCACTGGAAGAGGAAGCATTGGTAGAGGAGGGAAATAGGAATTCCAAT
Organism: Phalanger gymnotis; assembly: GCA_028646595.1. Classification (NCBI taxonomy): domain Eukaryota; kingdom Metazoa; phylum Chordata; class Mammalia; order Diprotodontia; family Phalangeridae; genus Phalanger; species Phalanger gymnotis. Next base: position 2,870,289 of record CM053622.1, read on the forward strand.
GAGGAGCTTTGGATTCAATACAATTCTATTTGCTTCCAGGTAATCTGGAGGATTTTTCCCTTTCATCTGTTGAATACTGACTTTGACTTTCATTTTCGTTTTCATGAATAGGCTCTCCATCATGAATTCCTTCACTGTTTGGAAGAAGAAGAAGATCTGACAAATTGTGTTATTTCCATAGCCAGTGTAAACTACAACACACGTGCCTCTCTCCAGATCAGTTAATGCAATAGTAGCTGGATATATGTTGCCATCTTCAGACCAAACTGCACAACAAGCCTCACCAACTTTCCAGTGTTTTGGTGGGGCTGGGTTACCTTTTTTCTTGTTTCTGTTCTTAATAGATTTTCTCTTTTTGGTCCAACACATTTTATTTGTCTGAAGTTTCAGAAATTTTGCTATTCTTTAAAGCATTCTTCAATGATATCACAGCTTTGTCATATGCTTTTATCAATGCTGTATCATCCCACATAGCAGAATCATTACTCTGTCTGGTACCTCTGAGGAACATTGCCTAACACAACCATGATGAGTGGAACCAGGCACCCAAGGCACAGGTTCCATGGCTCTGCTCCACCTGGTCCTGTCTTGAGGAAACTTCAGGTTGTATGTAATTTTTTTTAAAAAAATGTAATTGGGAGGACTTTTAGTGCCAACATAGCAGAGTGAGAAAGGAACTCCCTGGAGTCCTGCCAAATTCTCCTCCTATCAACTAGAAAACCACCTGAGCACTGATCCAGGAGCAGGGAAGCAGCTTACCAGCTCGGCATGAAGGTCTGTCTCAGTGGGCTGGGAGAGAAGCAAGGTGAGCAGCAACAGCAGCCCATCACCATGAGCCTCACTGCAGGGGACCTGCAGCAAGGTTCCATCTTATTTTGTAATAGTTTAATTTCTATAACCTGGGGCAATCTATCAAGGACGCCCTGCCCTCCTGTAAGCCAGCAGCCTGCTAGGCAGGTGAGTAGTCTGTGCAGGTCAGCAAGGCCCCACCCCCAGCATAGGGCACAAGCTAGGTCTTGCCCTCATTGCTGACCAGTTGTGAGTCTCCACTGCTGTGGCCTGTTACCTGGTAGACCTGCCCCTAGGGCCATCTGTCCACTTTCCTGAACCAGGTTAAATGTCAGCCAAGTCTCATGTTCAGGGCTCAGTGTAATCTATTTGGAAGAGCTTTTATAGTATGTACCATGCTCACAAACTCCCTCTCCCACTTTCCCCCTCATTCTTTAGACAGGATCATGACATCACAGTCTCAGAGGTAAAAGTGGCCTCAGAGGTTACTTAGTCCAGGAGGTTTATGACAGAATTCCACTCTCCAGTGACTAAAGACACATGAAGACTCATATTCCCTCCCTGAGTAAGGCTATAATGACAGGATCTGTGGATATACATTTTGCTCTTTTGATGATGGGAGTAAAGAATTTAGAGCTTTCAGAGGCCCTGGAAAAAATCTGATTTGACATCTTTATTTTAGAAATGAGAAAACTGTTGCCTAGGACAGTATGCAGATGCCAGCATTTCCACAATATGGAGCAGATCAATTCTGTTCTTTTGACTCCAAAGCTAATACTCTTTCTACTACCCATTACTGCCCCCTATAGAAGCATGCAAGCCTGGCTCATCCATTCAGAATGCAAGTGAACCAGCATCAGTCTATGTCAGGGATCACCAGAGTTATATAAGGTACCTCAGAGGTTATTAAGCACAAGACATCAGAGATGTAACTGAGCATTCTAGGACATGGGGTGAAATTCAGTAGAAGAGGAGAAGGAATACAAAGCTTGGGACAGCCTGAAGTCACTGGTTGGGAGACCAGCCTATCTCAATACAGCCTCTGATCATGGGCATCTCATGTGGCCTGGGGAAGGAAGGACAGGCTCAGTGGTATGAATGAATGATTAGACAGGTGAATGAATATATTAAAATGAATTTTATGACTCACTGTATTACATGCTGTTGATAGAAATGCCAAAGAAAAGACAGTCTGCTCTCAAGTTTACCTTCTAATAGGAGGAGACAACACAAATGGGGGAGTGGGGCAGGGAAGTATAATTTGGTATGAAAAGTTAAAGGGATGGCCAGTAGAGACACAAAGGACAGAAGTAATGACAGAATCGATTTGATTCCATTTTCAGAACTGGAAAGTAAGCCGGACATAGCTAGTAAAGTGCAGTATGGCTGGTAGTGAGCCTAAATACACCAGGTGTCTAAGTCCATCTCTAACCAAGAGAGTCTGCATGGGGGGCAGAAGGAGAGAGGTGTTAGACTGTGAAATGGCTGCGTGCTCTGGTACTTAGCATCTGAGGACACCAATCAGTGAAGCTGACAGTTTTCCCTGGTCAAGTACAGTTTATCTTGAAGAAGAGACAAGCCTAAAACTCCACTTTATCATCTTCATGGAAATCCACAGTCAGAATATGCTCATTACACACAGTAAATGTGGTGGTGAACCTCACACTTGTATACTTGAATCAATGGTTCCAGCCTGTGGCCTTTCTACACATGACTGTACCTGATGTAACTTTCAGGGATGGAAATTCCTTCATTGTCTAAAGGAGAATGAGTGATAACCTTTGGCTATATAGGTTGGTAGACAGCCAGGCAGATAGATAGATAGATAAATAGATGGATAGATGGATAGATAGATAGATAGATAGATAGATAGATAGATAGATAGATAGATAGATAGATAGATAGATGATAGATACAGACAGAGAGACAGATAGATAGATAGATAGATAGATAGATAGATAGATAGATAGATAGATAGATGATAGATGGATGGATAAATGGATGGATAGATAGATATAACTGATGCAGATGGGATTCATGTTGAACCCCCTAAAAGGAAAATACTGTGTCTTTAGGACCTGGACCCCAAAGTCCATGAACCAAGTCTCTGGACCTGAGCCATCACCCATCCCAGTCAATAATCCTTTTAACTGCCCTTTCAGGGTGTCCCTCATTGTCTGCACCTGGCCCTACGCCAGGCTACTCCCCACTCTTTAATTCCATCCAGATCTTCCAGCAGTCTTTCTGTATAAAAGTATTCATCTTTTCCCCATTAAATTGCTCATATTCTTAAAATCTGACCCACTTGTGATTGGTGCCACAAATGCTCTGCTTCTGTTGGTGATACATCAAATCATGTTACCTGACCTGAAAGAAGGCTTGAGTGGTCAAATTCTTTTCAGGTAGATCCATACCCTGCACCCTCCTTGTATTTTGGGGCTCCCAGAATCCCCAGACCACTACAGAGCGAACACTTATCAGGTGGTTACCATGTGCCAGAATTTGTGCTAAGGCCTGGAAATACAAACACAAGCAAACAAGACAGGCTCTGCCCTCAAAGAGCTTGTTATAATGGGGATATATAACACATAAAGAAAGAGTGGAGGAGATTGTAAGAGGTAATATAGAGGCCTGATTCCTGCTGAGAGAAATTATTATTTTCTCTTATATTAATAATGAATTATTAATTAAGATTGAGGTTTTCCCTTCCTATCTCCTCATTCAGAAGCCAACCCCTGTAGGTTATTCAGCCAGCCTCCGAATGATATTATTGATATATGAGATAGCCAAATCCTTGGGGTACATGCTTTTCCTTCTTGCACCTTACAAACAGAATCCAGTCTAGGTGAGATCTTGCCTTTAGGAAATAAGTCCCTGCCCTTGAGACCTTCCATTGAAATTTAGACTGATCTAGCTTATGAAAGGAAAAACTAGCCAGAGTAGACTGGGTAGAAATGGATTCTTTGGTCCAGATTGTTGGAGGTAGCTAAGTCTCATGACCAGATCACATTCTCAGCAGGAGAAGCTGAAGATTTTTTGCTTACTGCCTCACTAATATGTCCACCCCATCACTGATTATTAACCAGTCAGAGTTGATTTCTACCCTTAGGTACACCCCTTTTCCCAAAGGTTTTTGATTTTTTTAAAATTTTAGACAAATATTAAAACTTAAATACATAAGAAAAGAAAAAGAAATATTATAAACTTAAATATTAAACAAATATAAAATAAGAAAAAACATTTCATGTGCACAGCAGAACATAGGAGAGTATTCACAATATGTGGAAATAACTTTACATTTCAAGAAAGTCTATATATTAAATACTGTGTGTTATGTTGAAAGCTGTCCCATGGCAGCTAGATGGTGCAGTGAATAGAGCACTGGCCCTGTAGTCAGGAGGACCTGAGTTCAAATCTAGCCTCAGACACTTGATACATTTACTAGCTGTGTGACCTTGGGCAAGTCACTTAACCCCAATTGCCCTGCCCCCCACAAAAAAGAAGAAAGCTGTCCGTCTTTGCTTCCTTATAGGTTTTCTTTTATTCTCTGCTATACATGTTCTTTTTACCCCTTCCTTCTCCCTCCCCACCCCACTACCAGCAATGTTGTACTTTACTGGCCATGTCCAGCTTACTTTCCAGTTTTGAAAATAGAATCAAATCAATTCTGTCATTACTTCTTTCCACTATACATACATACATACATATATATATTCTTTCCCTAAAGGATTCTACTTCTAATCTTCATTTTTTATGTTTGTGCATATCTATTTTTTTCTCTGTATCCTAACTCCTCCACTTTACTTCTACCCACTTCCTTGTCTTTCTATTATTTAATCTACCCCACACACACAACAATGCCTCCCTTATCCTCCCCTTTCCATAAATCAAACACCCTTTTCTACACGTCTTTGACCTATTCCCTCACCCTACCCTCTAACGATCCCTCCTTTCTACTCCCTTCTTCCCTATCCCCTTAGAGTTTGATTTATTGCTAAATTTAAGACCTTTGTACTTTTCTAAATGTTTGCATTTTCCCTCTTAAACCCATTCCCAATAAAAGTAGGTTTCCTGAACTAACAGTCACCACCACCCCCATCTAATTCCTCTGTATTGGTTTTTCCTCTCACACTTCATTTGTACAAGATAAATACTCTTTTAGCTGTTCTTGAACAGTTTTACTTTTTGAAATCATGTGATACTCAGGTCTACCCTCAATATATCTTGTAACATAGCTAATTACTAATAGCAATCTTAGACTTGCATATCAAATCTGCTATTAAGTTCATTTTTAACAAAGTCCTGAAAGTCTGAAAATTCATTAAATGCCTTTTTTCCTTCCAGAATTATGCTTAGCTTTGCTGGGTATGATATTTTCAGCCTGAAGTCCAGTTCTTTTGCTCTTCAATATATAGAGTTCCAAGACCTGCGATCCTTTAGTGTCACCACTGCTAGGTCTCGTGTAATTCTCATTGTGGTACAACCATGTATAAATTTCTTTTTTCTTGTTGCTCAGAATATTTTGTCCTTGAGCTGGGGATTTTGGAATTTGAATATAACATTCCTATGAGATTTCCTTGTAGGATCTCTTTCAGGTTATGGTCTATGGATTTTCGTTTGTTTTTCCACTTTCCCCCCTTGTTTCATGCTTCAGGATAATTTTCTTTAATTATTTGTTGTCTTATTGTATCAAGATTCTTTTTTGATCATAGCTTTCAAGTACTCTAATTTTTCTTATGTTATGTCTTCTTGATTTGTTCTCCAGATCACTTGTTTTTTCTTATGAGATGTTTCCCATTCTTTTCTATTTTTTCATTCTTTACATATTATACATATGTATGTATACACATGTATGTATGTATATTTTTAAAAATTTCTTGACATGTTATAACTTTGCCACCTTCCCCTTGCCCAATTCTGATTTTCAAGGAGCCATTTTCTTCCTTAAGATTCTGGACCTCCTTTTCTCATTAGTAGACTTTCTTATCACAATCTTGTTTTTCTCGTAGTATTCTTATTTTTCCTGTTAATTTTTCCTCTCTCTTTCTCATTTGATTTTTACAGTCTTTTTTAAGTCCTTCTATGAGTTATTTTTGAGCAGGTGACCCTTTGACATTACTCTTCAGGGTAGAAGATGATTTCTTTGCTTCTGTATCCTCCTTTGAAGACAAACTTTGAAGTCTTCTCTATTCCCGTAATAGCCCTCTGTGGCCGGATCCTTTCTCCTTTGCCTGCTCATTTTTTGGGAAGAGTTTAATTTCTATATTCACCTCTGGTCTGGGGATGGTGCTGCTGGGCTTAGATCCTTTTTGTTTCTGCTCTCAGATCTTGAACTCAAACCAAGACCTCCAGCCTCTATAAGTGCCCACAACAAGCAGCATCCCTACCCACTGCTTCTGTACTCACCAGGCATGTGCTGGTTCCTTCTCACCCACACCCCTCTCTGCAGCAAAGTTGGGTCTGGCATTCCTGGTCAGCAGAGATTCCCTATCTTCCCCAGGTCAGAATCCCAACTACCCTCACTGTCCCAGGAATAAAAGTTCCTGTGGCCAGGCCAAGGTAGCCTCCCAATCCAGGTAACCCCAGGGCTTGCCAGCTTGTTGTTTAAGTGGACCCTAGCCTGCAGGTGTTCATTCTTCACAGGGGAAACCTGAATCAAGAGAATCACAAAAATGCAAACACAAATGAACAGTGATAAAGGACTCATGTAGCATAAGCAGCTTACATTCTAATGTGGGGAGATAATTCCAAGACCCGTCATCATCTCTGAATCTTATCATTAGGGGCTGTAGATTTAGACTAATCAGCCAATGCCTGGGAATGGATCTCTTATGTCTGGTTGATTTTAAGAAGACTGGGAAAATGGGAAGAAGTAAACACTTGGCAGGAAAAGCAATCAGAAGTTAGCCAACATTATCTCACAATCGGGGTACACAAGGAGCTATCTATGCAAACAAGAATTAAGGGTGGGGAGAGTCTGACTCTTCATCTTCACTTTTATATGAATTGCTCAGAAAAAGGAAGAATATAACAGGAGGGAGCAGGAGGAATTAGAAGGTAGACTGAAGGAGGGATAAGGCCAAAGCAAAACAAACAGTAACTAAGGATGCATGAAAACATTTCTAGCTGGTTTTGAAATGGCAAAGAAGGGGAATACACACACACATATACACACGGCCATGCATGCATATTATGAAATACTATTGTATTGTAAGAAATGACGAAGATAGTTTCAGAGAAACCAGGGAAAACTAGTTTTAGCTGATGCCGAGTGAAGTGAGCACAACCAGGGGAACTAATTCTACAAAAATAACGACATGCTAAAAACAAATGACTTTGTAAGAATTAAGAACTCTGATCAGTGTAATAATGAACCACAAATACAGAGGATTAATGATCAAACATTCTACCCACGTCCTGACAGAAAGGTGAAGGACGCAGAATTCAAAAAGAAGCCTAATATTTGTCGGACATGATCAATGTGGAAAATTGTTTTGTTGGACTATAAAAAGAACTTTGATTTTCGGTTCCTAAGCCTGCAAGTAGAAAACTTGTGGGTGATGGTGAGGTCAAGGCTTTGACTTTCTCTGTGTGTAGCTAAGGCTGAGTGGAAAATCAGTATTTGGAGGAGCTGGGAAGTCAGAGGGTTTGAAGGAGAATTGATATGTAGCTTAAAGTGCTCTAGGATGAGGGCATGAGTTGGGGTAGAGAGAAAGCCTACCTCTACCCTCAAGGACATTGTGAATTGCTGGTTACAGACAAGGAAATAAATATAAGGTCACCTAAGGAAGGATTGAACACTGGGGAGCTCAGGAAGGACTTGAAAGAGGAGAGGAGATTGGAAATGGGATGCCCAGTTCAGAGGTCAACTCAAAGGCCAGTTTGCCTGGGACACAGACTCCATGGAAGGGAGTAATGTGAAATCAGACTGTGAAGGCCAGGATGGCAGATGTTCAAGTCCAGGCTATTTACATTGTATTCTTTTGGGGAGGCAATAGGGAACATTTGATGAATGTTGAGCAAGAGAGGGCCAATTCTAGGGGCAGGTTGTGATGGGTACAAAGCTCAAGAGGTAGAAGAAATCTGGTTAAGAAGAGATAGAATTCCCATAGGCAAGGAGGAGGAGAGTCAGATAAAGGCTTCCAAGACCCAGGTCACAGACATGGAAGAAAGGGGAAGAGAAGCTGCATTTATTGAGCACCGACTATGTGCCCTGCGCTATGCTAACTACATCTTACAAATAGGTGGTTTAATGGCTAGAGCTTTGGGTTTGGAGTCAGAAAGTCAAGAAGATCTATGTTCAAAGCCAGTTTCATACACTTACTAGCAGTGTGACCCTGGGCAAGTCATTTAATCCCTTTTTGCTTCCTCATATGTAAAACAGGGATAGTAATAACACCTGCCTTGAAGGTTGTTGTGATGATCAACTGATACTGATTGTAAAGTGCTTAGCTTAGTGCCTGGCACATAGTGAATATAAATATTCATTATTATTGATTCTCACAATAATTATGGGGGGCTATTATTATTCTCATTTTTCAGTAGAGGAAACTGAGGCAAACAGTGGTTAAGGGATTTACCCGGGATCACATAGCTAGTAAGTGTAGGAGGCTGTATTTGAAATCAGGTCTTCCCAAGGGCAAGCCTAGGACTCTATCCACTTGTCCCCAGCTGAGGAGCCAACACTCTATCCATTCCCACTCCAGGAGGAGGCAGAATGAGTCTGGAGAATAGATGGGAGTCCCATTTGGTTGGAACATGTGTAAAGAGTTCACTCTTGCACACTGGTAGCCACACACCAGGGGTCTATTGGGGGACAAGGTGTGGATACTTGGGAAACAAAGGAGGAAGTGCCTGGCCCAGCTGCAGCTCCAAAGTCTCTTCCCCCAAAGTCAGCTTGTTAGTGGCCACTGGTTATATGGACACCAGAGGGAGCTCTTGGCCCTCTGTGACTAAGCTTGGCTGACAATGAGACAAAGGGCTCTCAGCCCCTGAGGCCCCTGCCTAGGTCTCTCTGGTCTGTGTGACCCCCGGCAGATGCTTCCTTCCCAGCCCCTTCTATGGGGCAGATCAAGAGCTGCTCAGACAGAAACACCACCCAGTCCTGGGGACAGTTATGAACATGGGCAGAAGGAAGGGATAGACATGAGGGAAGAGGAGGGGAAGTGATTTCTAGGACAGTCCCACTCCTGGTCCTTGAGAGAGAATAAGACTGCCCAGTCCCAGCTGTGGGGCCCAAGGAAGCTGAGCTCTTGGGGATGTTTCCATCATGGCCTGGATTCCTCTCCTCCTCCCCTTCCTCACTGTCTACACGGTAGGTGTCTAGTGCCTTTCCCTAGAACTCTGCCACTGCAGGGCCCTAGCCCTGACCTTGACTTCACCTGGGGTCTACTACAGTGGAGATCTCTCCCCTCCACCCAATTCCAAGCAGCTGAGACTCAGGACAAGGTTTCTTCTCCATTCCTTCCAGGTTCTCTGGTCTCCTATTGCTGACCCAGGCTCCTTCCATGTCTGTGCCCTAGGGCAGACAGTGAGCCTCACCTGTTCAGGGGATCAGCTGACTAAGGACTATGCTCATTGGGACCAACAGAAATGGGGCCAGATTCCTGTTCTAGTCATTTATGGTACACGGAGCAAATAGAAGGGGTCTCTGACTGATTCTATGACTCCAGCAGAAATATAGTAATTGTCAGTCACTTGATGCTAATACCAAGTTTTAGAGCTATTGAAAGAGATGAGGAAGTGAGCCTGGGCCTTCAGCCTCTCACCTTCATCTCCCTTTCCCCTGCTGGGCCTAGGCAGAGTCTTCATGTTGCTGCATGGTTTCCATCTCTGACCTTCTCCTTTCATGATAACTTCTTCATTGATCAAATGCAGACTTTTCCATCCAAGACCTTGAACCACCAGCCCCCTCAGGCTACAGGATATCTGCCCTCAGACCTGGCCTTGGACCCTGCCCCCTCCTCTGGTTTCCCAGCCCTGCAGCTTCTGGTCAGAGAGGCCAGAATGAGGAGCCTTGGCTCTTTAATGGTACAGATGGCAAATAGGGGAGAAGTTAGGGTTTGGGTGACTGTAGCCCTGAAAATAAAGTTGAAATTTTATGAGAGTTCATCCTTCCATCTCCAGCCCATTTTTCTAGTCTCTTCTTTCCCATTCCTCTCTGCTGTGTCCCCTTTGTTCATTTCCTTTATCTAGGAAAGGAAGAATCAGTTCAGACTCCTCTTCTCTAGCTGCGTCAGAGAATGAGCTCTTGGGGGCCTTAGTGTGTCTCTTCATTACTTTCTGATGAGCCAGACCTGCAGGGAGATGTACATTCCTCCTTAGCTCCCTTGAGAGATGTGCTATGACTCAAACAAGAGAAGAAAAATTGTTTTATGTGAAAGCCAGGAAAACCACCAGGAGAATTGTTGAGAGTTGGAAACAATTTCAGGGTACCTGTGGAGGGGAACTCATTTTGGTCCAAAAGTCCAGCAAATGGAAGCAGAGAGAAAAGCCAGGCTCAGTGATAGCCAGTGCTGTCTGAACATGAGGGATCTCAGATGCTTCTCATCAGAAAGTTCGGGCCTCTGGTCTCCCTCTGTTTATACCCTAAAGAATCTGGGCTCTGAGAAGGAGATCCACTTGCTTCTGGAGAAGAGGAATTCTTATTGTTCCTCCACACAACAACTCTGAGAGTTGGCTGCCATGGTTGAGCACCTCTGAGAAGAGACTGGACATTTGGCCCAGAAAGACCTGGGGCATGCCCTCCCTTGAGTCCTAGCAGGGAGCTGGAGTAAGTAGGCTCTAAGACCAAAAGGGGCTAGGGGAGGCTGATGCAGAGCAATCCCTTATAGACTTTGGTAGAACAGGCCCAGGGAGGAGCAGGCCAAGGGTTACCTCATGGAATCCAAAGGGGAGTCTAGGTTCCTGGACTGAAGATCAAGGAGGGAGTCCTCAGGACCTCTCTGGTAGAAACTTACTGTCACCCCCTTGATTCTCTTGCAGGAAGCTGGGTCAAGGCTTCCGAGAGCTGTCTCAGGGAGGACTGGCCCAGGATCTCCTTTGGATAACCTGGTGTTCCCAGAGTTCATGGCATCTGTCACCTTTTCTGTTTCTAGATCTCTGAGTGACCAGCATCATTTCCTTGGGACTTGTCCTGAGCACAGCTGATTTCCACTATTCTTTTCTTGGAAAGAGCCTCAAGGTGCTGACATGGGTTATCTCCAATGAGCTGTGGAAGAGCCTCCCCTCTAGCAGCTGCTGTGACTGTTCAAGCGTCCGAAGATCTCCACATTTCTCAGGAGCTGACACAGAGAACATTTGGTTGTGGCAGAAGCCCCAGTGGAGGACTTATGGCAGTATCCAGGCTTTGTGCCCCATTGAGGACACAGAGGCTACGTAGAGTACAGGCCTGGGAAGACTGAAGTGAGGACCGAGAAGACACACTGAGTGCCATACCTTACCCAGGGGCATATTCTAGCCCTCGAACACCCAGAACAGGGCTTGGTATATAGTGGGTGCCTTCAAAATGTTTGCAAGCATGAATGGAGCATTTCAGAATTATCTGGATGTGACAAACTTGATGAGTTCTTGGTTAAGGCGTTGGCTAAAGAGACATATCTAGTTCAGATACAGAATCAAAAAGAGGTTCTGATTTCTTGCTCTGTCCTCTGCCTCAAACTTAGGCCTCCATCTTCCTTCCTGCAGTGCATAGCACCTTATCATGGAGAGTTGTCCATGTTTAGCTCAGTGACACATCATATTGAAACCCAAGTTATATTTGTGCTGAAGCCCAAAGCCAACCCTCTGCTCCCTAGACTTAGCTCTGGCAACAGTCATCAGATTAACATTAACTTTCCACAGAAGGATGAGCCCATTTATAGTCCAATGTTAGCAGTCATTGCCCCTGGGTCTTCCCGAATCAAACAGCCCCACTTCCATATTTGTTATCTTTCTTGGGTGAAGTGTAAGCTCCTTAAGGACAGGGTTTGTAAGAGCTTTTTTGTATGTGAATCATGAACATTTAGCACAGTGACTGCTATCATGTAGTATACACAATGAATTTTCATTCATCCATTTATATGTAAAAAGGTTTATTTTCACAGATAAAGATCAACAGAATAAAAGAATCCAATTGTGATTTAAGTGTGTGAAAAAACAAGAATGAAAGATGAGAATAAAAATAGCAACTTCATGGACATTAGATGAAGACCAAGAAAGAAGGTGGAGCCTAAACATTAATATTAACAGGGGAAATGAGCAGTTGGAATTCATATGAACTTGAGAGAATGAGGAATCTGCCGACTCCCCAATTAACTATAAAAAAGCTAACGTATTTTGGCTAATTAAATGAATCAGTGAAATGCAAAATGGTAGGAATAATTTCTGAATAACTTTTAAAGAATCATTGGGTCGTTGCATCATTGGATGAAAGCAGAAGATCCATAAAGAAGAGGCTTTGAGATTGGTTGAACAGAAAAAGTCATGCCCTGTGGAGTGATGGATACCACACCAAAGTTCCAGGAGCTTGACCATTTACATTGTGATTGAATCCTGTGGTGAAGGAATCCTTAATGGGAACTCACACTACATATGGGAAATTTCCACAAAACTCTTACTCTCCCATTCCCCCATTGTCCAAGCGATGACACTGAGAACTTCAAACATTCTGAAAATTGGGAGTGCCCGGATTTTACTCACTCCATTGGTAAATGTCCACCAAAATTAGTAGCAACATCTTCAAAACAGTAATAGTCACTTGTACTGTGGGCATCCAGCCCATTATATGAGTGGAATTTGCAAAGCAAGGAGAAAGAGTGCCACAATATACTAATTCAGGTGGAAATATCACCCAAACTGACCAAATTAATATGGGCTTTCTTTGAACTTATTATTCTCAGAATTGTAAGATTGTGCTGCAGAAAAATTCATCCCTCTGGAATCCTGTTGATTTGTGGTCTTTGGGATATTTCTGTCTGGCTTCAAGAGGATCACATAACATTTGGGAATAGCAATGCAGCCCAGAAACTCATCACTGGAGGCCAAGATGGAGAAGATCTCCACAATCACCACGGCCTTCCCTTTGGTGCTCTGATATGTGGGGAGAAAAGAGGCCCAGACACTGCAAAACACCAGCATGCTGAAGGTGATGAACTTGACTCCATTGAAGGTATTAGGCAGACTCCTGGCCAGGAAAGCTAGGGTAAAACTGCTCAGGGCAAAAAAGCCTATGTCGCCTAGGACATAGTAAAATGCAAAAGCAGATCTCTCATTACATCTAAGGATTATGTGGCCAGATTCAGAGTGTGCATCTGCTTCTGGAAAGGGGAGAGAGGTTCCCAACCAGATGCCACAGAAAATCACTTGAATCCCTGAGCAATGAGAACAACATAGTTGGACACTCTAGGATGTACGAACATCCAGATCCTACTCCCTGGCCTTATAACCCTGAAAACCAGAGCCATTATTATGGTTTTGGCTAAAATGGAGGAAAAATCCACTGAGAACATAACTGCAAATACTTTTTGTTGGAGGAATCATTTGGCAGTGGTAGGCTGCCCTATGAAGAGCAAGGAACAGAGGAAACAGAAGGCAAGGGAGATGAGGAGAGTGTAGCTAAGAGTCCTGTTATTAGTTTTGACTCTGGGAGTGTCTTCAAACTTCACAAAAAGCCACAGAACAAGAGCTGGAGTATGGAGAAGGAAATAACCACAAAGGCCAATGTCATCCCCAAAGGTTCTTTCACATTTAGGAAGGTCACAAGCTTGGGGAGGCAGTGACCTCTCTGCTTATTTGGATATTCATCTTCTGGGCACTTCATACACTGATCTGCATCTGCAGGAGACAAATAAAGGCTACAGGTTTAGATTCAAGAATTATCCCCATGCCCAGATGTAGTAAATAATCATGAGAGCTATAACAATTGCTTCTGCCCCAACAGGATGCAAAATCCCCTTCCCTGTTTGCTGAGAGACAATGTCAGTGGTAGGCAAGATGGCACCAAGGCTAGGTCCACTCTGTTCATGTCCTTTGTCACTGGTTGGGCTTAGATCACATTGATTCTCTGTATTCCTTTATACATGCACGTATATATATATATACACACATGCACACACATATATGAACTAAATACCTAGTAACTTTGCGTAAATCACTCACCCTCCCTTTGCATCAGTTTCTTCACAAGTAAAATGGAAAGTATTTGACTACATGATCTGGGAGTTCTCTTCATTATATATAAATATATATATATATATAAAATCATATTTTAAAATTAGTCATTAGATATCTCTTATTCATAAATATATGCAATGCTGTTATTGTTATTCATTCATTTTTAAGTCATATCTGAATCTTCATGAACTTATTTGAGGGTTTCTTGGCAAAGATATTGGAGTCGTTTGCCATTTCCTTCTGGCTCGTTTTACAGATGAGGAATTGAGGGAAACAAGGTTAAGTGACTTGCCCAGGGTCACTCAGCTAATAAGTGTCTGAGGCCAGATTCAAACTCCAGAAGATGAGTATTCCTGACTCCAGGCCTGCCACTCTATCCACTTTGCCAACCTTGACACCTCTATATGGAATACAGAGTAAACAAAATAGGGAAAGCATTATTCATTTGATTAGAAATGCAAAGGTAATATTTAAAATGTCTCTGACCTTTGAATCCAACTCTCCACAAACGATGGCATCCACACAAATTGTGAAATCTTGACCAATGGCAGCCTTGGGGACAAACTGCCCCACTTTCACCAGAGCTTCATTCTCATTGGAAAAGATTACATAGTTCAGGATGCCATATTGAGCATCTGATATTCTATTCTCATCCAAAAACTTCTGATCACCAGCACTGTTGTTAAATTTAGTGCTCTTTAGGAGGGAGTATAGCTGAAAGGAAAGAGAAATCCTCATCATTGGGTGGTATCTGAGAGAAGGGCTCCCTTATATGAGAATTGCTGGGCCTGCTTTTTAGTCTTAGGGAATTTTGTAATCTTATTTGGAGGCGGGATCAAATCTGGCTTTCTCCTGAGACACATAGAAATGAACCTCTGGAACCCCTTGTGTTGCTTACCTCCTCCATGTTCATAATTTCAGTTTTACCCTCAACTCCTCACTATCTCTCACCCCCTTTATCTAATCTATC
>CM053622.1:2885699-2909735 GCA_028646595.1 Phalanger gymnotis
TTTAAAAAATAGATGTTCAAAAATAAAAACAAAAAAGTTTTTGCATGCAACTAGAAAATAAGATACACAGGCAATGGGGCATAGAAATTTATCTTGCCCTACAAGAAAGGAAGGGAAAAGGGGATGGGAGGGGAGTGGGGTGACAGAAGGGAGGGCTGACTGGGGAACAGGACGACCAGAATATACACCATCTTGGAGTGGGGGGGAGGGTAGAAATGGGGAGAAAATTTGCAATTCAAACTCCTGTGAAAATCAACGCTGAAAACTAAATATATTAAATAATAAAATTTTTTTTTAAAAAAAAGAACTGACCACCTCTTTATGGTTGCAGGTTCCCTAAGAACTCTTGCCCACTCAAAAAATGTAATAAATCTTTGCCTCCTTGACTTAAAGAATGCTTGTGTCTGCAAATTCATTCCAGGTGACCTTGCCCTGGGAATTTTAGTTTGGGATCCCTGCATCCCTGGGTTTCTTCCTCACCTCTACATTACTGTGGTGTGGGAGCTGATAAAGCCTATGGAAGAGATATAGCAGAAGCTCATTACTGTGCTTGTCTATGTGCTAGAGTCAAAACTGGAGGGACAAATGCTGAAGCAATGCCAGCTCAGTGGGAGTTACAGATAGGACCCTGTGAAGGGATCGAAATGGGAGATGACCTCTGGATAACCCACTTCATCCTCCATCGACTGCGTGAAGATTTTGGAATGATTGTAACCCAAACCAATCCCTGGGAACTGGAATGGAGTTGCTTGCCATACTAACTTCAGCACCAAGGCCATGAGAGAGGAGAATGGTCTAAAGTTTATTAAAGAAGCCATCGAGAAACTAAGTAAGAGACATAAGTATCATATCCAAGCTCATGACCCCAAGGAGGGGTCTGGACAAATGCTCATCGCCTGACAGGTTTCCATGAGACATCCAACATCAATGAGTTCTCTGCTGATGTGGCCAACCGTGGTGCCAGCATCCAGATTCCCCAGATGGTTGGGCAGGACAGGAAGGGCTACTTTGAAGATCATTGACTCTGTGCCAGCTGTGACCCTTACTCAGTGACAGAGGCTCTTATCCATACCTGTTTCCTCAATTAGACAGGAGAAGAATCCTTTCAGTACAAAAACTAAGTGGACTAGACTTAAAGAGAGCTTCTGTATCTTCCTCCCCATAACCTTTTACTCATGCCCTCTTCCACCTCATTTCTCCCTTCTTCCAATTTTCCCTACTAGATGTAACTCAGAGCACAAAATACCATGATTTTTTGTGCCCACAGATAACTGCTTGCTTTTTCTTTGTGGGGAAATTGGAGTAGGGTTGGGAAATGTTTTTAATCTTTTTTTTGCCATCATTGACTTTTGAAGACTGAGAAATAGAATGTTAGTGGGGAAAAAGGAGTTGGGAAACACAACCACTGCTTCCATCTAATCAAGTTTGTACATCAACAGAGACTTGTGGCTTCTAGGAAAAAAAAATAAAAGAAGTATTTGCTATGGGTGGGTTGGGGAAGAGTGGAAGCTGGGTAGAAGGAGGAATTTACTGAGTTTTTTGGAAAGGAGGGAGAAGAGCATTAAAGTCATATGAGACTCTAATCTACTTTTCTTAAAAGATAAGGGATGGTGATCTCAGCTTACAGGAAAACAAACACTTTGTCTTCTAGTTATATGGGGCCTACTGGGGAAACCCTTGGCCAGAAGATGAACCAATGGGGACTGCTCAGCCTTAGAAAAGACAAAAGGAACCTCCTTGCCCACTCATCTTTCCTTCACCCAAAGCAGAGTAGTATTTTTATATTTAAATTTAGAAACAAAAGAACTTCTATGGGGGTACATGTACATGGGGTGGGGGTGGAGAGGCAAAAGGTGGAAAGGTGTGGTCAGAAGCAGGGAGCTCCTGCTAAAAAGAAAGGATTGTACTGTAATGGAATTGATTAAAAAAAAAAAAAGCCTTGCTTTGGTGGCTGGCCATCTTTTCAGCTTACCCTCTTGCCTGTCCATGTAGAGGTGGTCACAGCTAAAGGCAGAAGGAAGCACTGGGTGGTGATGATTTTAACAAACATACATCAAATGAAAAGCATATATCGGGGAGGGGGATGGGGTTGGGAGGATGGTAAAAAGTATGACCCTAACCTTAACCCTAAACCTGGTCAACTTAACCATGTTGTTAGTGTTTATTTTCTGGTGGGACTAGCATGTCACTAAAGCAGGCCTTTTGGCATATTGGTTTCTAAGTTGTACAGTTTTTCAGAGTTGCATGCATATATGCCCTGGTGTGCTCAAACTGTCTGCTTCCGTAACTGTCTTTTAGTGATGAGGTTGGGGTTGACAGAGCTGGGTTCAGACATTTGTGATTTTGTACCCTGGTATCTTCTGAGTGCCAGGTCTTCCTTTGCCTTTTTGCCAAGATTTATGATTAGCTTTTTTTCCTTTTGTAATAAAAACAAAACAGAACAAAAATATCCTTTATCCCTAGCTTTCTCTCTTGCTGGTCTCTCTAGCTTATGCCACTACTGGCTTGGTTAGTTGGACACCATTAGACACAGGTGTGGATTTCCTGGCTTTGACCTCCAGCTGGTTTTTTACCCCCCTTACCTTTGCCACGAGGAGTTCTCATGGACACATATAGCATGTTCAGCACTTAATGCTGTATTTTAAACAAACTACTTAATTGCAAGGATAGCTCCTATAAATCAACCCAGAGTTTATAGATTCTTTTCCATTGACATTTTCACCAAGTTTTGTATATCCTGACATATGATTCTATGTATTCTACCTGCCCTTTACTAAAAAGAAGAAGAAAGGCTCCCATCTATTTGCTGCCCTTTCTTCAAATTACAAATCCCAAGTAGCTCACTGGTGTTTGGGAGCTTATGGTTTTTGAGAACCAGAGAATTAAACAACTATCTGAACATACTACTTAGGGATGCTATTGTCCTCATTTCAGAGAAGAAAAAGGTCTCATTACTTCTGTTTTACAAGAACTCTTATCATTAAATAGTAAATTATGTGAAAAAAAAAAAGAAACAAGAAAGCCTAGTTCACATGGTTGTGATGCCCTCTGACCCTGAGAAGGGTATATAAGATCTGAGGTTGGCATTCTGTTTTGGTGGTTTCACTCATTGGAAGAGTGTTGGCAATTTGGCCAGACAAGAGTCCTTCTAGCTTTGAAAACCCAGAAGTTGATGCTTCTCTCTCTGGTAACTCTCTATATTGGTATAGTTAGCTAGTTAGAAGCCTGTCTACTGGTTTGTGTTTATTTGCTCTGTTTATATAATATATGCTTGTAATTTCTGTTTGTATACTGTGAAGTTCAGCATGCTGGCTTTTTCCCCTGAACTAAGTGAATGGTATGTGCATGTTTAATTAAAGTGAGATTACAAACCCCTTTAAGTTGCTTTCCTTAAAGAAGCAGATCAAAGAACCTGTGCTAGCAGCCCTCCCGTGTACTAGTGTTATTGTTCTTACACAGCCACAGTAGTAGCAAGTAACATCGTTGTTATAACTCTCTATATAGCCACTACATGCAAACAAGGCATGACCTGACCCTCAATAAAATTGAACCCACAAACCATAAAGATGCTTTGTGCTGGGCTGTTACCATGAATTCCATATATTAAGTCCCATAAAGATTATTTTGATTACTTTTTTATTCAGTTCTAGGTTTGGGAAGCAGGGTTTGGGGTGGGGGTGAGTAATTAATTTTTCCATGATCTGACTTTAATATTTTTAAGTAATGCTTTTATTAAAGTAGTAAGTGGAAAAGCTGCAAAGGCAGCTTTCTTGGCTAGATGATTAAGTACAGTACCTTGGACTGTTAAAAAAGGATATTGTATGATTATCCCTAAGTTTTCAGAGCCAAAGCTATCTAGTACTGTGGTTACTTATTGACAACTTGGCTAAAGTTCTTAAACACTCACTACTGCAAAAGATAAACCTGACAATCTTCCATAACGGTCAAAAAAAAATACATGCAGATCGAAGTATACTATTTACTCTCTTGTTTTCTTTTGCTTTTTTCTTTCTTATGTTTCTTCCTATTCATTCTAATTCATCTATACAACATGACTAATGTTTAAATATGTTTAACATAAATGTATGTGTAGAGCCTATATCAGATAGAATGCCACCTTGGGGAGGGGAGAGAGGAAGAGAAAATTTGAAACTTATGGAAGTGAATGTTAAAAACTAAAAATTTATTTATTTATTTATTTGTTTATTTATAAAAGTACCACTTAAGTTGTATGACCAAAACAGGTATGCAAACACACTTTGATACGCTGACATGACTGCAATTTGTCAAAAGATACACAAGATCGATTTTTATGTACTCAAGAGTTATTGAAAAATATGTACTGTTTTGGCCAAGCCATATTTGTAAACAGAAGTCGATGATGCTAAATACATAATTAATAATGCTAGACAACTATCATATGGTAGATTCAAGTGAACCCCATCTGTCAAAGAAAAAAAAACCTTAGCCAGTATAAACCTGTAGTATTTGCCTAAATTTTCGTACTTACTAAAGTCATTGTTCAAATATTTAAAAACACATCTGAAGGATAAGGCATAGCCATCTACTAATTGGGATATTTATTTATTGCACATTTAGTGAAAATGTCCTTATTTTATTTAAGCTGCAAAACAAATTTCAACTCTGATTGCTATGCAAAAGAAAGAGCCAAAGGTATCTGCTTTGCAATGAACTTTACAATTCTCAACCATCCCCACCCCACCCCCAACATGCTATATGAAAAAGATTATTAATTGAACTACAAGCATTAAATACTGAAAAAGTTAACAATCTAGGAAGTTCAAAATTTCAGGTGCAATTGAATATTCAGGAATCTCTGCAGGGCTACGAGTGCAAGCAACCTTGTAGGTAAAATCCATGCATGCTCTTGATGGCATATGCGATGGAATTTCTCTAAAATTAAACCCTTTGATTTCATTTTCAGCTACCTTACTCAAACAACTTAACATGGTTTTTGTTCTTCCTGATGTAAAATGATGCTCCTTTTTTACAATAAATTCATTACTATCAGAAGATAGCAACTTCACAGTCATAGCATCAAGGCCCTCACAATATGTTTTCTTTTCTCCATCCATTATCTCCTCATGAAATTATATTTTGTTTCCACAAGAAATAAACCATTCTTCTTCTTGGTTCTGCAGTGGCCATAGCTTGGTCCCCACACCCAGATACAGACCCTGCTCCCATACTGATCTTCCCACCCCCACCCCATTCTCTACCCTCACACTGATCAGTGATCTTAAAGTGTGGATCACTGAACCAAAACTAATATTCAAGATGAGATCTGCAGGCAGAAGACAGAAATAAATCAAATCCTTATTCCATAAAGCTTACTTTTTTTTATATTGAAGGCAAGGTAACTTGTGTTGTGGCCAAAAATATCCTACTCAGCAATGTTAAGCCTAATCCTGAATGAAAAAAAAAATGGACATTCAATAAATTGCCTTTCAGGATTTGGTTGCAAAAAAAAAAATCCAAATGGAATAGAAAATTTGACATGCAAGATCCAAGAGAAATATAAGGTCAAAAACTAATTACAGGGGACTCAATAATGATCGACTGCTTACTTTTCATATGAGGAAAAATAAAACATATTTCTAAGATTGTTGTTGTAATTGGTTAGTTAGAAATAAAAATTGGGATAGACTTGACTACGATGTGATTCTAAAAAGTAAAAACACTTAGGAAAAGGTAAAAAGAGTGTTCTATACAAATGAGGTGCAAGAGGAAGAATTGGCAGAGAGGAATTAGACTGGGAGGAGAGCTGGAAGTTCTGGAACCCTGCTTTCATCAGGAATAGGTTAAACAGGGAATGATACATATATGTTTAGAAGAATATAAAAGTCTTCTAAAGTCAAAAAAATAACAGGATAAGGGAATAAGGAGGGGGAAGAGGATAAAGGAGGGATTTTTAGAGGAAACCCTACCTACATCAGATCTAGGTTAAAAAGATGGAAAAATATGTGTGTATGTTTATATGTATGTATATATGCATGTATATGTATGCATATGTATATGTGTATATATGTATATAAATATGTGTGTATATATTTATATGTGTTTATATCTATATATTTATATTTTATATATGTATATGTACATATTTGTATATATGTATAAATACACACATACACATGAACATACATATGCATGCACACATAGCACACATGTGTGTGTTCATATGTATGTGCATACATATATGCACATATACACATGTGTACACACATATATGTGCAAAACACATGCATGTATATACACATACCTGTGTATATATGTGCATAATGTGTGTACACGTGTGTGTGTAATTGCGTGTGATTTTATATGCAAATGCATGTGTGCATATGTATGTGTGTATGTATATGTATGTGTATATGTGTATATGTATGTATGTGTATGTGTATGCATCTGTGAATGTGTATATGTGTATATGCATGTGTATTATGTTTGCATACATGTATATGTGCATATTTATATGCGTATGTAGGTGTGTACATGTATACATTCATATGTGTATGTGTATATATGTATATGTATGTGTGCATATGCATGTATATGTGTGTATATGCATGTGTATTATGTTTGTATACATGTGTGTATTTATATGTGTATGTAGGTGTATGCATGTATATGTATGTATATGTGTGTGTATATATGTATATATACTTGCATGTGTATGTTATATATATATATATAGTGTGTGTGTGTGTGAGTGTGTATTTGTGTGTGTGTGTGTATATATATAAAATAACACTCGGTATGTCATATGGTACATAACATATATCATTGCATTCAGTAGCATTCCCAAAAATACTTATTTGCACCATCAGGTGGTCCAAAGCTATGGTCTTCCCTAGCACACCACATTATGCAGCATATATCATTGCATCCCCAAAATCGGGGGTCCCAGGCCAGGGTCTTCCCTTGACCAATATATTCTTAAAGGGTAGCAGAAAATACCACACCATCTACCCCCTAGGTCACCGTAAGAACAATCTCCTTAATACAAACTGTCCAAGTAAAGTCCTCTTTCATCTTAATTCAATGTTGACTTCCAAGTCCCATAGCTCTTCCTCTGTGGGCTTACTGCTCCCAATTCTTGCCTGGACTCACATGTAGGCAGCTCTCAGCTTCTGCTCCATGTCTCACCACATGGGGACTCCTCTCCTCCAGGCTCTTCATGCTCCTGCCTCACAGCAGGCTCCAAGGGCTCTTGCCCACAGCTGCTACCTCTTGGAAAACAAATCTTAACAGGGCAACAACAATATTGACACACACTGCCAACACCACCATCTCAATTCACTTTCGAAGTCCAGAGGCTCTGTCATAGCAGCTCAGTTCACTTTAACAGCTCTTTTTGTGGTATCTAAGAACTGGAAATTTAAGGAATGCCCATCAATTGATAAATGGTTAAACAAGCTATGGATTATGATAGTTATGGAATATTATTTTTCTTTGAGAAATCACAAGCGAGATAATTTCAAAATAAAAACCTCAAAAGACTTACATAGAGTGACGCAAAGCGAAGTGAGCAGAAGCCAGAGAACATTGTACACTGCAATAGCAGCATTGTACTGTGAACTGTGAATGACTTAGCTTATATCAGCAATACGATGATCTATGACATTCCAAAAGGACTAAAGATGAAGCACGCTATCCATGTCCAGAGAAAGAATTGATATGGTCTGAATACTGACTGAAGCAAGCTATTCTTTCTTTATTTGTTTGATTCTTTTATTAGAGTTTTCTTGTACGAAATAACTAATATGGAAATGTTTTACATGATTGCACATGTATAACCTATATCTGATTGCTTACCAACTCAGGGAGGGTAAAGAAGAGAGAAACAGAATTTTTCAGAACTTTTAAAAAATGGTAAAATTTGTTTTAACATGTAACTGGGAGTAATGGCAAGCAAAGTGGGACTTTTTGCTGTTTTATTTTCTTTTGGAGTGCTTCTCAGCACTAAGGGAATCAAATGCCTTTGAGTCTTGCCTTTGTTTGAATCAAGTCTTTGATAGAATCAAGACTGCTAGATTGTAAACAGTTTATATGCTCTGAGGGTAGCATTTTGCTTTGGGATTCACTCATTGGAAGAGTGTTCATGTGAATTGGCCATATGACACTCTGGGTATCCATTAAGGAGCCCCTCGACTTTGAAAACCCAGATGTTGTTGCTTCTTTCTCTCTGATAACACGGCATGTATTGCTATGGTCAGACAGTTAGACACCTGTCTGTTGATTTGTGTTATTTTTTCTGCTTATAATTTCTGTTTGTATTTGCTCTGAAGTTCAGGGTGCTGATTTTTTGCCCAGAACTAAGTGAATGATATATGTGTGTTTAATTAAAGTAAGATTCTTAACACCTTAAAGTTTTCCTTTAGACAAGCAGATCAAAGAACTTGTGCTAGTAGCCCTCTTGTGTGCTGGTGTTATTTGACTTACACCTCCACAGTAGCTGCAAGTAACATTGTTGTTACACTGGGGAAAAGTAAAATATATGATAAAAATGTCACTATGAAATATTTAAGGAAAAAATGATTTAAAAATAATTGAAGACAGCTAAAATGTCTGCCAAAATTTTACTTAACTTGTCTGATGCACCTTTATTTTTCTCAAGCACTGAGAGAACATTGGAAATAGAATGGCTGAACACCACATCAGAATTTCATGACTATCTATACATAACATTACTCTGCTCTACAGATGAACCCTCACTAACCACAGTCAGACACAACTTGAAATGTAATGTCTACTTGCCAAAAGGTATCAGAAATTCAGAGGAGGTGGAGCCAAGATAGCAGAGTGAAAGCAGGGACTCACTTGAGCTCTCCCACAAATTCCTATAGATACTTCTAAAAAATGAATCTGAACAAATTTTAAAGTGGCAGAATCCACTAGGAGACAGAGTATGGCAGATTTCCAGCCTAAGACAACCTGGAGGGAAGGATCTATTGCACTGGGCTGGGAGAAGAGCACAGAGTGTGCAGGTCTGTATCCAACCATAGCAGAGCAGGAGCTGGACCTGGTGGACTGAATCATTTATGGCAGTGGCAAATTCCAAACCTCTCAGCAAAGTATGGTGGTCTGTCGGACTTGGGTGAGGGAAGCGCAGGGCATGCAGCAATAGCAGCACCAACTCTTGGGGTTATCAGCTCACAGACTAAATGTTTGAAAGTCACCCATTTGAACATCTGGGAGCCAAGATGACCACGTAAACAGCAAGTGCACTCATCCCCCTTTGTTGACCTTGAGAAATCCAGAGAATATTGTCCTAGGGAAAATCCTGGAGTAGTGGAGCCAGCAGAAGAAGTACAGTAGTCTTTCAGGTCAGGAGGCTAGGGAGATCAATGGAAATGGTCCCTCTTGCTGTGCCTGAAGAGGACCAATGAAGGACTAGAGGTGTCCTAATAATCCCCACCTCAGCAGACCAGCAGATCCTGAGCCCCATGTGGGTGGAGTGGGCAAGTGCCAACACCAAGGTCACAGGAATGCCTTCACAGCCAGAGGAATTGGCAGACACCAGCAGGAAGTGCATCCACCACCTGCTGAGCCTACCTGTGCTCTAGCACAGTCCTAGGGAAGGAGGAGACCTTCAGGGGCCAAACCACCCCTCCCTCGCACATCACGCTGCAAGCTTAAGTGTAACTCTGGGGGAAACACAGAAATACCTCACCTGGCCTCAGCCTTAGCACACACCAGCCAGCTCTGCCTCAGCACCAGGTAATCTGCAGCATTATATAGTTTCTACCTGAAAGAACCAGAGGCCACAGCACACAAAGCTAGTAATCGGGCTGCTAGCTCCCAGCACAAGAAGCATGGGACAGAGCTCCCTGTGCTCCAGAAATAGAGATACTCTTTAAAAGCCAGGGAAAAGGCAATCACAGTGAACAACAAGCAAATTAGAAAAGCAAAGACCATAGATTCTTACTATGGGGACAGTGAAGATCAAAATATGAATTCAAAAGAGGACAGCAAGGATACTGTATGCACATCTGCAATGCAAAAGGGAATACAAACCGGTTTCAAGGCCAAAAAGCATTCTTGGAAGAGCTCAAGGAGGATTTTAAAAGCCAAATTACAGAGGTAGAAGAAAAATTGACCAATTCTTTTAAAAATAGAAAGGACAAAATGGAAAAAAAAAATTCACTGAAGGAAACAAATCTGTAAAAAGTAAAATAGGCCAAACTGGATAAGTAGGCACAAAACCTCACTGGACAAAATAACTCCTTGAAAGGTAAAATTGGACAAATGGAAAAGGAGATACAAATGCTAACTGAAGAAAACAATTCATAAAAATTAAAATTGGGCAACTGAAAGCTAATGACTCTATGAAGCATCAAGAATCAGTCAGACAAAATCTAAACAATGAAAAAATAATAGAAAACATAAAATATCTCATTGGAAAACAACTGACCAAAAAAATAGATCCAAGAGAGATAATCTAAGAATTGTTGGTCTACTACAAAGCCATGATGAAACAAAGAGCCTGGACAGTATCTTCCAAGAAACCATGAGGAATACTTCCCCGAGTTCCTAGAACTAGAGGGTAAAATAGTCATCAAGAGAATCCACCAGTCACCCCCTGAAGGAAATCAGAAATTGAAAACTCCAAGGAATATTGTAGCCAATTTCCAGAATTATCAGGTCAAAGAGAAAATACTGCAAGCAGACAGAAAGAAACAATTCAAATGTCACAGAACTACAGTCAGGATCATGCAGGATCTTTCAGCTTCTACATTAAATGACAGGAGAAATTGGAATATGATATTCTGAAAGGCAAAGGAGCTTGGACTACAACCAAAGAACAACCACTAAGCAAAATTGACCATAATATTTCAGGCAAGGAGATGGACATTCAATGAAAATAAGGGACTTCCAGACCTTCCTGATGTAAAGGCCAAAACTCAATGGAAAATTTGATCTTCAAATACAAGACTCAAGAAAGGCATAAAAGATAAATGGGGTAGGGGGTGGGAAACATGATTCAATAAGGGCAAACTGTTTACTTCTCTATATGGGAGAATGATACTTGTTATTCTTTAGGATGGTATATTTACTAGGATATTTAAAAGAGATATACATATCTATATGGGTATAAATTAACTGATGTGATGATAAAAAACTAATTAAGGGGTGCAAAGGGATCATAATGGGAGAAGAGATAAAGAGGAAGCAGAAAAGGGTAAAATACATCACATGAAGAGGCACAAAAACATATTATAGTAGAGGGGAAGAAGCGAGGGAGATGAGCATTGTTTGAACTTTACTCCCATCATATTTGGTTCAAGGAGGGAATAACATACTCTGTGAAGTTTTGAAATCTAACTTCCCCTAAAGGCAGTAGGAGAGGAAAGGGGAAAGAAAAGAGGAGAGGTTAGAAGGGAGGGAAGAAATTGTAAAGAAAAAGAGAAAGAAAAGGGAGGAGGACTGGTATAAGGGAGGGAAATTTGAGGGAAGCTGTGGTCAAAATCAAAACTGTTTTGAGGAGGGGAAGGGAGAAAGGAGAAATAAAAGCATAAATAGGGGGAGTGGGAATTGGATGGAGAGAAAGACATAAATATTAATTATAACTGTGAATGCGAATGGGATGAACTCTCCCATAGAATAGAGGTGGATAGCAAAATGGATTAAAAACCATAATCCCACAATATGTTGCTTAAAAGAAACACATTTGAAGCAGGGGGATACACAGGGTAAAAGTAATAGTCTGGAGTAGAATATATTATGCCTCAATGGAAGTAAAAAGCAGGGGTAGCATTCTTAAACTAGACAAAGCAAAAGCAAAAACAGATCTAATTAAAAGAGATAAGGAAGGACACTATATTCTGCTAAAAGACACCATAGACAATGAAGTAATATCATTACTAAACATATATGCACCAAGTGGTATAGCATCCAAATTCTTAGAGAAGTTAAGAGAGTAACAGGAAGAAATAGACATCAAAACAATACTAGTGGGGGACCTCAACCTCCCCCTCTCTGAACCTGATAAATCTAACCACAAAATCAACAATAAGGAAGTTAAGGAGGTGAATAGAATTTTAGAAAAGGTAGATATGATAGACCTGGAGAAAGCAATGGGGATAGAAAAGAATGCACCTTTTTTCTCAGTAGCACATGGCACATACACAAAAGTTGACCATATATTAGTGCAGAAAAACCTCACAATTCAGTGCAGAAAGGCAGAAATAGTCAATGCATCCTTTTCAAGTTATGATATAATAAAAATTATATGTAATAAAGGGCCATGGAAAGATAGATTAAAAATTAATTGGAAACCAAATATTCTAATCTCAAAGAATGTGTGGCTCAAACAACAAATCATAGAAACAATCAATAACTTCATTCAAGTGAATGACAATAATGAGACAACACACCAAAACTTATAGGATGCAGTGAAAGTAGTTCTTAGGGCACGTTTTGTATCTCTGAATGCTTACATGAATAAAATAGAGAAAAAGGAGATCAATGAATTGGGCATGCAACTGACAAAGCTAGAAAAAGAACAAATTGAAAATCCCAATAAAATATCAAATCGGAAATACTGAAAAGCAAAAGAGATGAATGAAACTGAAATTAAGAAAACTATTAAACTAATAAATAAAACTAAGAGCTGTTTTATGGAAAAAAAACAAAATTGATAAACCTTTGATTAATGTGATTTAAAAAAGGAAGAAAACCAAATTACAAGTATCAAAAATTAAAAGGTGAATTCACCTCCAATGAAGAGTAAATTAGAACAATAATGAGGAATTATTTTGCCCAATTGTATACCCATAAATTTGATAATCTTAGGGAAATGGATGAATATTTACAAAAATATAAATTGCCCAGATTAACAGAAGTGGAAGTAAAAGACTTAAACAACCCCATCTCAGAAACAGAAATTGAACAAGCCACCCATGAACTCCCTAGGAAAAAATCTCCAAGGTCAGGTGCATTTATGGGTGAATTTTATCAAATATTTAAATTCCAATACTACATAGACTATTTGGGAAAATTGGCAAAGAAGAAGTCCTACTAAATTATTTTTCTGGTACGAATATGGTACTGATACCTAGTACAGGAAGAATCAAAGCAGAGAAAGAAAATTATAGACCAATTTACCTAATGAATATTGATGTAAAAATTTTAAATATAATATTAGCAAAAAGATTACAGCAACTTATCATGAGAATAACACACTTTGATCAGGTAGGATTTATACTAGGAACGTAGGGCTGGTTCAATATTGGGAAAACTATCAGCATAATTGATCATATCAGCAACAAAACTAACAGAAACCATATGATTATCTCAATAGATGCAGAAAAAGCTTTAGACAATATGCAACACCCATTCCTATTGAAAACACTGTAGAGTACGGAAATAAATGGAACCCTCCTTAAAATGATAAGTAGCATCTAACTAAAACCATCAGCAAACATTGTATGTGATGGGAATAAGCTGGATGCATTTCCAATAAAATCAGGGGTGAAACAAGAATGTTCATTATCACCCCTGTTATTCAATTTGGTACTAGAAATGTTAGCTGTAGCAATAAGAGAAGAAAAAGAAATTGAAGGAATTAGAATAGACAAAGAAGAAACTAAGTTATCACTTTTTGCAGATGATATGATGATATACTTAGAGAATCATAGAGAATCAAATAAAAAACTACTTGAAATAACAAATAACTAGCAAAGTTGCGAGATATAAAACAAACCCACATAAATTCTCAGCATTCCTATATATTACTATATTACAGCAAGAGATAAAAAGAGAAATTCCATTTAAAATTATTCTAGACATTATAAAATATTTGAGAGTCTACCTGCTGAAACAAACCCAGAGACTATATGAATACAATTACAAAACATTTTTCACAGATCTAAATAATTGAAAAAAATCAACTGCTCATGTGTAGGCTGAACTAATGTAATAATTCTACCTAAATTAATTTACTTATTCAGTGCTATACCAATCAAACTACCAAAAATCATTTTATAAAGATAGAAAAAATAATATTAAAATTCATCTGGAAGAAAAAAGGTCCAGAAAGGAATGGAATTAATGAAAAGAAATGTTGAGGAAGATGGCCTAGCCACATGAGATCTTACATTGTATTATAAAGCAGTAGTCATCAAAACCACTTGGTTTTGTCTAAGAAATAGAGGGCTAGATAAGTGGAATAGGTTAGGTACACAAGACATAGTAGCCAATTATTATAGCAATCTACTGTTTGAAAAACCCAAAGACCCCAGATTCTGGAATAAGAACACACTGTTTGACAAAAACTGCTGAGAAAACTGGAAAATAGTATGGCAGAAACTGGGCATAGATCAACATCAGACACTGTTGTTTCAACAATCTGGCTAGCAGCTGTTGTGGGGGTGAAAGACCAACACAACCCCAACAACAAGCATGCTAACAGCATGCTGCAAAAGCCCAGGTTCTTTTGATCTGCTTTACTAAGAAAAGCAACATTAAGGAGTTAACAAGCTTACTTTAATTCAGCATACAAATATCACTCACTTTGTTGAGGGGAGAAAGCCAGCACCCTGAACTTTGGAGCAAATACAAACAAATTACAAACATTGGCAGACAGACCAAATACAAGTCATAGTTACAACATCTAGGTTCAGCCCAGAGCTCATAACAAGGGCTGGCCCAGAGTCATCCATGACACCATGGCTGTGGGTAAGAGCTCTGAAAAAGAGAAAGCCAACCCCTGGCTTTATATCTTTTTCAGGGTCAAGGGTGAGTCACACATGCAACTCACCCACGTGACCTAAAATCATCACAAAGGGGCAACTTAAACCCACGTGGTCTAAAAGCCTCTGATGTTCCAAACATGTCACTCAAACTCATATGTAAATTAGGCCCTCCCCTGAGGCAAGGAGGTCATCAAGGACTCTCAATCTAATCAAGGAAATAAAGGCCAAACTCTTCAAGAGCAGTTGGTTGAACTGAGTGCTAAGAGCCCATTTTGTTTACCAATACAACTGTATACCAGAATAAAGTCAAAATGGGTACACAATCTAGGTATAAAAGGTGATACTAACAGCAAATTAGAGGAGCAAGGAATAGTTTATCTGTCAGATTTATGGAGAATGGAGGAATTTATGACCAAACAAGAGACAGAGAACATTATGAAGTGCAAAATAGATAATTTTGATTACATTAAATTGAAAAGTTTTTCAAAAACAAAACCAATGTAACCAAGATGAGGAGGAAAGAAGAAAAATGGGAAAGAATTTGTACAAGTGTCTCTGATAAAGACCTTATTTCTAAAATATATAGAGAACTGAGTAAAATTTACCAGACTACAGGTCGTTCCCCAATTGAGAAATGGTCAAATGATATGAACAAGCAGTTTTCAGAGGAACAAATTAAAGCTATCTATAGTCATATGAAAAAATGATCTAAGTCACTATTGATTAGAGAGATGCAAATCAAAATAGCTCTGAGGTACACATCACACCTATCAGACTGGCTTACCTGACAAAACAGGAAAACAATAACTGTTGGAGAATATGTGGGAAATTTGGAACATTAATTCATTGTTGGAGCTGTGAGCTGATCCAATCATTCTGAAGAGCAATTTGGAACTATGCCCAAAGGGCTATAAAAATGTGCATACCCTTTAACTCAGCAATAGTGCTTCTAGGGCTGTATCCCAAAGAGATCACAAAAATGGGAAAAGTAACTGTTGACGGTTGGGGGAGATGAGGTCCAGGGACCCCAAGACTGGAGTTCCTAGACAGGGTAGTTGAGGGGGAGTACCCCTCAAGGACCCGAGGGCTGGAGAGGGTCAGGGCCATCTGGAATTAATTCATGATCTCAAGCATTCTTTAAGTCACTGTGGCAAAGATTTATTATGCTTTTCAGTGGGCAAGAGTTCTTAGGGAACCTGCAACATTACAGAGATGCGGGAAAAGTTTTTATAGGAGATTTAGGGGTGAAACATGTCAATTAGGTGTTTTGGAGTGGGATTAGGGAGTGGTTATGGGGCGGTCAGTTCTTAAAGGAACACTTGCCTTTTGTATCTACTGCGCAGGTATCTTACCCAGAGCTCACTGGGAAATAGCCCAAGTTGGGGCTACCTGGAGGTGTGGTCTTTGGCCTGAAATGTCACTAAGTCAACTAAAAGTCAGGGCTGACTGGAAATATCCAGGCTGCTTCCACTGAAGGTCTTGTTAGACAAGATAAATGTAAGGGAGTATACATATGTCTGGGTCTAGCATGCACCTGATAGGCCAGTGAGTAGTGAATATCTTTATGACCCAGTACATGGCCAGTTCAGCACATACACAGGCAATTGAACCAATAAATTCTGTAAGTGCAGCTGTTCACTGTATAAGGAGTAGAGATAAGTGTTTTGCTAAGGCATGCTGTCCTGTTTTGCTAGAGAGAAACTGCTAGGGATAGTGTTTTGAGGCTAGGGAGAGATGTGATTTTGGAACTGGGGTCCAGGCACAGGCACCCAAGCAGAGGCTAAAGAGAAATGTGATGTTATAATTAGGGTCCAAGCACAAGCACCCAAGCACCCCCATCAGAACCACATATACAAAAATATTTATATAGTATAGCTCTCTTTGTGGTGGCCAAGAACTGGAAATTGAGGCAATGCCCACCAATTGGGGGATGGCTGAACAAGTTGTGGTATATCAATGTAATAGAATACTATTGTGCTATAAGAAATGATGAGCAGGCAGATGTTGAGAAAACCTGGAAAAATTTATATGAACTGATGCTGAGTAAAGGGAGCAGAAACAGGAGAACATTGCGTACAGTAACAGCCACACCTTGAGAGGACTGATTTTGATAGATGTAGACCTTCTCAGCAATGCAAGGACCTAAAACTTTTCTCAAGGACTCAGGATGGAAAATGCCATCTATATTCTGAGAAAGAACTGTACAGTCAGAATGCAGAGCAAAGCAGACTCTTTTCTTGTTTGTTTTCTATTGTTTTGTTTTCTTTATCATGGTTTCTCCCATTCATTGTAATTCTTATATGCAACACAACTAATGTGAAAACGTGTTTAATAGCAATGTGTGTATAGAGCCCACATTGAATGGCATGCTAGATTTCTTTCTGTCCTTTTCTTTCCTTCTTTTTCTTCCTTCCTTCCTTCCTTCCTTCTTTCCTTCCTTCCTTCCTTCCTTTCTTTTCTTTTCTTTCTTCCTTTCTTTCTTTCTTTCTTTCTTTCTTTCTTTCTTTCTCTCTTTCTTTCTTTCTTTCTTTCTTTCTTTCTTTCTTTCTTTCTTTCTTCCTTCCTTCCTTTCTTTTTCTTCCTTCCTTCCTTTCTTCCTTCTTCTTTCTTTCTTTCTTTCTTTCTTTCTTTCTTTCTTTCTTTCTTTCTTTCTTTCTTTCTTTCTTTCTTCCATATAGCCTTAAACCAAGTTCACTCTGAAGCTCATACGTTGGACCAAAAGAGGTCCCTGCCCAAGCTTCATTATGGCTGTATTTATTTTGGGCCCTTCTGGTTTAGAGTGCATATCAATGGTAAATGTATATCTTTGGAACAGCAACCCAGAGGGTCTTCCCCTCCCAGCCTGTTTTTTTTTCCCTTTTATGTAATTAAAGGGGTCATCCCTTGCCTTAAGAGGCCTATTCACTGAATGGATGTTACCTCACTCTAAGTAAGTACATGAAAAGGCCTAAGCTTAAAAGGACCAGGGTCTCCCATTGCATCCTGAGTCATCTCCATTTATCCTGCTGGATATCTGGTCACTGCATACAGATGGCTCTGGAGGAGAAAGTGGGGCTGGTGACCTTGCACAGCCCTCCTTCACTCAAATCAAAGTCAAATGCAAGTCATGTTATCATTTCCCTGATGTCATGTTCCTCTTCAAAAATTGAAGGACAAACACAACACAAGCCTGCCATCTTGGGGAAGAAGGAGGAGGGAGGGGGAGAAAATTCAAAACTTATGGAAGTGAATATTGAAAACTGAAAATAAATAAATGAAATATTTTCTAAAAATTAAAAAAAAAAAAGAAAGCATTGATTCCGGTCTTACTCTGTGGACAGTAGTGGGCATACAAAAAAAAAAGACAAGCCCTATTATCTGGGTTCCCATGGTCTAGCTAGGGAAACAAGATGGTCTCAGCTGCAAGTCAGAGGAAAAGGTCCTGTGGTCCTTGGAGAACAGCCCCACAGTGCATGGGAAGGCCTCTTCTTTCATGCTATTTCCATTGATAAAAGCATTTTAGTTTCTGAACCACTGGACAGGGCTAAAGACTTAGTGATCAGGACTTTCTTCAGCAGCTGTGGCCTGGTCCCTGCCTGAGATAGTCCAAAGATCTATGTCCTCAAGGTTTGCTCCCCTGGAAGGCTGGCTTTTCTGACAATTCTTGTGCTCACGGTCCTGAGTTGTCTCCAATTGAGTCTGAGGAGAGATGGCGGTCAAGGTGGTGACTATGGTTTGCCTTGTCTGGCACATGTTGCCTCCCATTCCTCCCTCAGACTGCCTTGAGGCCCTGTGGGGAGCTGGCCTCTTTCTCCCAGGAGCTGCTTCCTCTGATGATGCCCGTGATAGAGGGAGTGGAAACAGGACCACTGGGCTGGAGTGACCTGAGAGCTGTCCAGCCTGACTCCCTCAATTTCTAGGAGATGGATCTGAGGCCCAGAGGGCTGAAGGGCTTACTACACAAAGGGATGCAGTTGGAATTCCAAGCCAGCTCCTCTGAGCTAGCAGGACCTCCAAGGTGATGGGGGGAAGAAGGGCAGTGCCCCACACTGTGGGCTGGGGGACTGGTGGAACCAGGGAGGCTTGGCTTCTCCTACATTCCCACAACATGGACTGGGACAGTTGAGAAGGAAGGCAGAGTTCAGGCCTGGGTCAGTTCAGTCTAACTTTGGTGGTCCCCTGGGGAGGAAATTCAGCTGTGGGCCCTTTGACTGAGAAAAACATGAAAGTATTTTTAGGACCTTGGTGGGGAGCTCCTGAGACCCCCAGGAACCTCCTCTTGACTGTTTGACACCTCATTGCCAGCGGCTTTTTCCAACTTTAGTTTGGAAAACAAACTCCTTTGTAACCACTTTGGGAATGGCCTCCCCCCAGGCTTTTGCAGACTGTGATTAGTCAATAATCGTTTTAGCTTTGAGTAATCCATGGGACCAGATGCGGCCCCACACAACAAGCCCATGGAGTGAGGAGAATCAGACCTGGGCTTTCTAAGAACCCCTGGGAGGATAGCTGCTGCCCCAACTGGGCAGCAGAGCCTGCCTCCAAATGACCTTATCCCCACAAACCCACCCGTAAGGGAAAAGTGACCCTGGTCACCCAGGAAGATGCCAAGCTTCAGCAGGACACAAAGAGACAGAGTTCTCTGTACCTGCTGCCTTCCCTCCCATCAGAGCCCTTGGGAAAACTGAGATGATGCCTATGCCCTGCCCAGGACTGATGGCTTCCATGACACTGAGCACAGTTCACTCCCTGGCCCATATTGACCAGATTCCTGAATGATTCAGTGAGGCTGGCATTGGGGGCCAGGGGAGGAAGCAAAGAAGCAAGAAAACAGAAAATGGCAAAATCATTTAAAAAATCAAATCATGAGGCTCACTGAAATTGGTTGGGTCCAAGGAAAGTGAGGGTCAGAGAGCGAAAGGGACTTGGCCAAGGTCACACAGGCAGTAAGGATTATCCAGTACTCTTTGCCAAGCATTGCATGATTAAAGGCTCACAGGTAAAAGAGGGGAGAGGGAAAGGCAGAAGGGTGAGGATGGATCATAAGGTCATCCATATGGAGCCAGAAGGGACCAAAGAGGTAGTTAAGTCCAAACCCATCATATTATAGCTGAGGAATGTGAGTGCCTGGGTCATTCAGATTGTCCAGGTTTGAGTCTCCCTAACTTCAAGTCCATAGGTCTCTCCAGTATACCTCACCATGCAGCCCAAGGGTGGCTAGAAAGCCCCATCCTTGACAAAGCAAGAGGGATACTCTCTCTGAGCAGCATCCAACATGGGGGGAGGGGCGGGGTGCCCAGAGAATGTCCTGGGCCTTAATTGCTACTGGAACTCTTCATTCTGGGAATGAAGGAAGGTCCCTAGTGCTCTCCCTGCCCCCACCTCTGGAGCTGACCCAAAGACCTTTCCAGCCTCATTTCCTAAAGCTTCCTTCTCTCAGCTGGGTGCAGCCAATGGGAGCCTGAGTCATTGCCTAAGCCAGTCTCCCAGCATACTGGGAACGTTCTCCCTACTCCTGGCTGCCATGTCTCAGAAGCCTCATCTTCCTGTGATGTGGGTGACGATGGTAACAACTTACAACAACAATAACTAGCATTTCTATGGACCTTTAAGGTGTGCAAAGTATATATGTGTGTGCATATACACATATGCACATACATGTATATATGTGTACATGTTATTTCATTTGAGCCTCTGAGGCTTAGCCCAGGCACCAACCTCTTCCATGAAGCCCTCTCTGATTCCCTCCCTCGTGTTCATGCCCTCTCCTGATCAAAGAAGCCAATATTTGTAAAGTGTCTAGCACATACTAGGTGCTTAATAAATGCTTGTGCCCTTCCCCTTCCTTTCCTCCTTCAATTTTCCTCATTCTGTATTTTGTTAATGTTGTTCAGCCCTTTTTTCAACGATGTCCAACTCCCTGTGACTCCATTTGGGATTTTCTAGGCAGAGATACTGGAGTGGTTTGTCATTTTCTTCTCCAGCTCATTTTACAGATGAGGAACTAAGGCAAACAGGGTGAACAGTGCTCTCTCCACTGCACCACCCAGCTGCCCCTTTACTTGTGCACATGTTCCATCTCACTCAGCAGAATGTAAACTCCCAGAGGGCAAGGGCTGTCTCCTTTTGTAGGGATTTAATAAATGCTTGCTAGATTGAATCTAAGGCCTCTCCAGCCCTGTGGGTGGACATACAGAAAGAAGTTCACAGGATGAGGAGGTCCCTATGGGTGGTGAGCTGCTGAAATGAACACCAACCCTGGCAAGATCCCAAATCCATGGAAACTCGAGCGCACAGGCAATGTCCAGCCTCCTCCAGCTTGCTCCTGGGTGCTAAAATAATAATGATAACAATAATAGGGCTAACGCGGATGTAGTGCTGACTATGCACCAGATGCTGTGTATGCACTGCACAAATATTATCTCATTTAACAATAATAGTAACCAACACAGATATAGCACTCACTTTGCCAGGAGCCCTGCTAAGAGCTTTACAATTATTATCTCATCTGAACCTCACAACAGTCCTGGAGGTAGGTGCTATTATTATCCCCATTTTACATCAGAGGAAACTGAGGCAATCAGAGGCCCAGTGACTGGCCTTGGGTCAGACGGCTATAAGTATCCAAGGCCACATTTGAACTCAGGTCTTCCTGACTCTAGGCCAGACACTCTATCTACTGCCCCACTTGGCTGCCCCTTTATCCAGGCCAGATTCACTGGGCCTTCTGAGTTATCCCTCCCTTCTTCCCTCTTAGCTTGGCACACTCCCTTTCAAGCTCAGATATCAGACCTTAGAGATCCCTGAGCCCCTCCCACCGGCACACTCCATTCTGCTGCTTCATGATATCATAGACCAGAGCCTGAGAGATCTCAGAGGCCATGGAGTCCACCCCAACTTTACAGATGAGGAAAATGAGGCCCAAGTATCTTGCCCAACTATAATAATGAGCTCATTTGAAGCCAAGGGGTAAATAATGAATAAACATTCATTAAGTACTTACTCTATGCCAGTCACTGGGCTAAGCCAAAGATTAAAGCAGAGACAGTCCCTGCTCTCATGTTCTAATGTCAAAGACAACACAAAGAGGAAATTTCAGCCCCAGATCCTACCCAAAGGCTCTTAAAGTACCCTGGAAAACACAAGGTAATAATGCATATTCTTTAACATTATTTCCACTAATAAAATCATCTCTGCTTCAGCTGTTGATGTGCTAAGACCTTAGGTGACCAGAATGTTCTTCTCTGTCTTTTTAGGATCCATGACGGCTGAGGAGGCAGATCCATCAGCACCCTTAAAAGCCCTTGCCAGGGATGGCTTCCCTGTATGCTGGATGCAGGGGCTGGCCTGGAAGCAGGACTGGGGCTCTGTGGGCCTTGCCATATCCCAAGGCTCTGGGGCTCACTCACCATCATCGATGGCAGTCAGTTAGTGTTGGTGCTATCAATAATGATGAAGGTCTGCTCCTGATACAATGATTGCTCCCCTAATGTCCACAGGGCTGGGCTGGAAGTGGAGGCCATACCCTGGGGGAACCATGCTTTTATAGTCAGGGTTTGCAGCATAAAATTCTGGGCTGCCTCCAGGGGGGTGGAAAGGGAGCTGGTGGTCCAGGTGGTGGTGGTGCTAGTGTTGTATCCCATGTATTGTCTCTTGCTTAGGGCATCTTGCAGCTTTAGCTTTCCCTTCAGGTCCATCTGGTTCCCTTTTCTTCTGTTTTATGTAATTTATTTTAGACAGAAATCTAGGAGTACAACTACAATTTCCACAATCCCACCTTTGCAAAAGAATTTCCCCACTCACCCGTTATTCTAATGCCTTCTCTTTGTCCATTATCTCACTTCATCCTGTCTCTACTTTATTTATACATAATCATCTGTAGGTATTCTCCTACATCAAACTGAGTTCCTTCAGAACAGGGACTAAGTTTTGCTTTGTTCTGCATCCCCAGACCTTAGCCTCATACAGGGTACACAGTCATACTTAATAAATGCTTGTTGAATGGATAATTGCCCTGAGCTCCCAGGAAGGAAAATTCTTAACCTTTAAGAAAAGGTTTGGCTTTCTGTCTTAATTTACATTCATGTCTACCTCTAATTAACCCTTGACTTCTTTGTTCTTGAGGCAAAAATCTAGTTCCTGGAAATGTATACATCTGTGGTGCCATAGAGAGACCCTGGAAGGGGCTGCTGAGGAAAGACCAGGCCTTTCCTTGGAACTTTCCATATTCCTTGAGTAGGTGGGTATAACTGATGGTGTCAATTGGAGTCTTCTACTCTAGGCTGCCAGGAGGGCTCATGGTCACTGAAGATCACCCTTCTCTGCCACACCTCAGTTCTCCCTTCTCTTTCTCCTTTTGCTGCTTGCTCCTGGGCTGCCCATTTTTTTTCTGGCTCTTCCAGATGTGACAACCTGTCTCTCCAATCTGATGACAGCTCTTCATTCCAGTCCATCACCCAGTGGTTGACTTAAGGAGGTGTGAAGGCCTTATTCACAGTTCATTCTGATAGGATCAGAAATGTTCTTATGGAATGGAAGTAATTGCTTTTAAGTACCATGGGGTGAGGGATACCCTCCCCTACATAAATGTGAGAGGTAGGATTTGAATCTGTGTCCTCCTTTTCTGGAACCAATGATCTTTTCACTGGGATATACGGTCTACTTCACCTAAGACCTAGACAAAGTTAGTTGGTGGTAGGAAGACCAGGTATTTCCACTTCTGTCTCTGTTAGTGTAGTAGGACTAATGAGGGAGCCCCTTATCTGCTGCCTCACCCACAAAGCTAGCTGTGCATTTTGGCTCTTTGCTGAATAAGGTGCACCTTGCTGGGAGGACACAGCAACTTTTGCTTGGTTCTTGTGTTTAGGGAAGGGTAGGTTGGAGATCAATGGCTACTGTGATGGGGGAAGGACACTTGTCTATGACTATCTCCTCTCTGTGGCCTATGAGAATGAGGTGCCCCCTAGAACTTTCTCTTTTAAAGCCCCTCTCTCAGTAGGAATGCTTTTTCTCCCTTGGATTCCCAGCAAGGGTGAATCTGGTAGGTGTGGGAGGGGATTTCTCTCCTCTCTCCCATCTCACAGAAGTTGTAGCTACAAGCAGGCAGCAGTGGGGCCTGTGCTAGCCTAGGCAAGCCCAAATATTTGGCTACTTTATTCTATATGTTTCCTTGAGTGGGTCAGTGACCAGAAATCCTGAAAAAATGGAAGCTTCCACTCTTGACAAAAACCTTATGGGTCAAGAGTATTTTGGAGTCAGGCACCAAGTGGCAGTGGGAGGTGATTTCCTTGAGAACAGAAGGCTTCTGGGGTGACAATTCTGATCATCCTGGGTCATCTGG
>CM053622.1:2910235-2925768 GCA_028646595.1 Phalanger gymnotis
CTCTGTCCTTCCTTCTTATAGGGCTTCAGACATCATCAAATATCATATGAATGACCAGAATTTAGGCTGCTATGATAGGTTCTTGAGTTAGCCCCTCCCCTTAGGACCCTGGGAGTTTCACATCCACATGGGTTAGCTTAACACCTAATGGGGCATGGCTCTAGAGTTAGCACCTCCCCTTGGCCAGCCCCATCTTGGGCCCCACCCCAGTCACCAATCCACACCCACATAGGTTTGACACCTAATAGGGGTTTGGGCCTGGGGCTTAGCATTACTTAAAGCAAATAAAAGCCAAACTCTTCAAGGGCACTAAGTGCTAAGGAGCCCATTTTGCTTACCAACACACTACTTGACTCTTGAGTTTTTCATCGGGTATGACTGCTTGTAGAGTAAAGAGTACTTTGTTCCAAGCTTGAGGGGTTGTGCTGTTGTTTTCAGAGCTATTTCTACACAGCAAGCTCTGCCACACCAGAAGGCTACTGAAGTAATAAATAAAACTAAGAGCTGTTTTTATGAAAATAAACAATAAAATTGATAAATCTTTGGTCAATTTGATTAAAAAGTGAAAGAAGAAAACCAAATTACCAGCATCAAAAATGAAAAGGGGGAATTCGCCTCCGGTGAAGAGTAAATTAAAACAATAATTAAGAATTACTTTTCTCAATCGTATGCACGTAAATCTGATAATCTTAAGGAAATGGATAAATATTTACAAAAATATAAATTGCCCAGATTAACAGAAATGGAAATAAAATACTTAAATTGCCCTATATCAGAAAAAAAGAAATTCAACAAGCCATCAATGAACTCCCTAGGAAAAAATCTCCAGGGCCAGATGGATTTACAAGCAAATTCTATCAAACATTTGAAAGAACAGTTAATTCCAATATTTTATAGACTATTTGTGAAACAGGCAAAAAAGGAGTCTTACCAAATTCCTTTTATGACACAAATATGGTACTAACACCTAAACCAGGAAGAGCCAAAACAGAAAGAAAATTATAGACCGATTTCCCTAATGAATATTGATGCAAAATTTTAAAATAAAATATTAGCAAAAAAGATTACAGCAAGTTATCATGAGAATAATACACTGTTATGAGGTAGGATCTATTCCAGGAATGCAAGGCTGGTTTAATATTAGGAAAACTATCAGCATCTTTGATCATATCAACAATAAAACCAGCAGAAACAATATGATTATCTCAATAGATGCAGAAAAAAGCTTTTGACAAAATACAACACCCATTCCTTTTAAAAACACTAGAAAGCATAGGAATAAATGGAACCTTAATTAAAATGATAAGTAGCATCTACCTAAAAACATCAGCAGGCATTGTATACAATGGGGATAAGTTAAATGTATTTCCAATAAGATTGGGGGTGAAATTATGTCCATTATCAGCACTGTTATTCAATTTGGTATTAGAAATGCTAGTTTTAGCAATAAGAAAAGAAAAAGAAATTGTAGGAATTAGAATGCGCAAAGAAGAAACTAAGTTA
Source organism: Phalanger gymnotis (assembly GCA_028646595.1). Taxonomy (NCBI): domain Eukaryota; kingdom Metazoa; phylum Chordata; class Mammalia; order Diprotodontia; family Phalangeridae; genus Phalanger; species Phalanger gymnotis. The sequence goes on from CM053622.1 coordinate 2,911,739, forward strand.
TTATTCTCTGCAGATGATATGATAATATACTTAAAGAATCCTAGAGAATCAAGCAAAAAGCTACTTGAAATAATAAGTAACCTCAGCAAAGTTGTAGGATATAAAATAAACACACATAAATGCTCGGCATTCCTATATAATACTAACAAAGCCCAATAGCAAGAGATAGAAAGAGAAATTCCATTTAAAGTTATTGTAGATACTACAAAATATTTGGGAGTCTACCTGTTAAGACAAACCCAGGAACTATATAAATACAATTACAAAACACTTCTCACACAAATAAAGTCAGATCTAAATAAATGGAAAATCATTAGTTGCACATGGGTGTAATAAAAGCTAATGTAATAAAAATGACAATTTTACCTAACTAAATTTACTTATTTAGTGCCATACCAATCAAACTACCAAAAAAAATTTTATACATCTGGATAAAATAATAACAAATTCATTTGGAAGAACAAAAGGTACAGAATATCAAGAGAATTAATGAAAAGAAATGCCAGACGAGGAGGCCTAGCCCTTCAAGATATTAAACTCTATTATAAAGCAGCAGTCATCAAAACTACTTGGTACTGGCTAAGAAACAGAATGGTGGATCAGCAGAATACATTAGGTACACAATTACAGTAGTCGATGAATATAGAAATCTACTCTTTGAGAAACCCAAAGAGCTCAACCTTGAGAAACCCAAAGAACTTACTATGTCACAAAAACTGTTGGGAAAACTGGAAAATAGTATGGCAGAAATTGAGCATAGACCAATATCTTACTCCATATACCAAAATAGTCAAAATGGGTTCATGATTTACATATAAAGTCTGATACTATAAGCAATTTGAGAGAGAAGGGATTAGAATGGAAGTAGGAAACTGGGAAAGAATGTTTACAACCAATGTCTTTGACAAAGCCCTCATTTCTAAAATATATAGAGAACTGAGTGAAATTTACAAGAATGCAAGTCTTCCCCCAAGTGATAAATGGTCAAAGGATATGAACAGGTAGTTTTCAGAGGAAGGAATTAAAGCCATCTATAGTCATATGAAAAAAATGCTATAAATTGCTATTGATTAGAGAATTGCAAATCAAAACAACTCTCAGGTACCACATTTCTCCTGTCGGATTGGCTAACATGTCAAAATAGGAAGATGATAAATGCTGGAGAAGAGATGGGAAAATTGGAACACTCTTGCATTGTTGGTGGAGTTGTAAACTGATCCAACCATTCTGGAGAGCAATTTGGAACTATTCCTAAAGGGCTCTGAAAATATGCATACCCTTTGCCCCAGCAATACCATTTCTAGGGCTGTATCCCAAAGAGATCATACAAGGGGAAAAAGGACCCATATGTACAAAAATATTTATAACAGCCCTTTTTGTGGTGGCAAAGGATTGGAAATCAAGGAGATGTTGGGAAATGTTGGGAAATGGCTAAACAAACTGTGGTATATGAATGTAATGGAGTACTATTGTGTTATAAGAAATGAGGAGCAGATGGACTTCATAAGAACCTGGAGAGTTTTATATGATCTGATGATGAATGAAGGGAGCAGAACCAGGAGAATATTGTACACAAGCACAGATACATTGCTTCTGTGATGACTTTGATAGACTTGGCTCTTCTCAACAATGCAAGGTTCTAAGATTACTCCAAAAGACTCATGATGGCAAAGGCTATCCACATCCAGAGAAAGAATTAAGGAATCTTAATGCAGATTGAAGCAAACTATTTTCTCTCTTTTTTTATTATTTTGTTTTATTATTGGGGTTTTTTTACATCTTTCTCATCATTCATTTCATTGGTTATAATTCTTCTTTACAATTTGATTATTGGAAGAGAAGTTTAATGTGAAGGAATATGTAGAACCTATAACAGATTACATGCCATCTGGTGGGGGGGGGTGGGGAGGAGAGAGAGAGGGAGAAAATTTGGAACTCAAAAACTTGTGGAATTGAGTGTTGTAAACTAAAAAAAATAATTATTTTTTTTTAAAAAAGACAATCTAATTTTTCTCTCATGCAACTTGAATATGGATTTCTCTGAGGTTGAGAAAGGAGTTTCATAAAACCTAAACCAACTAATATAGAAAAGAAATTCCCACTATAATTCCCACTAGGCATCTGGCCTATAACTCAAGATTTTCAGTGAATATAAATTTACTACCCATAAAAACAGGCCATTCTTATTCATGCATAACTGATATCATTACAATTGTTAGGAAACAAAAGATCTTTCTTTCATTTAACCTAAATTTCCTTTTTTTGGTAACATCTAATAATTGTTATTGAATCTACCTTACCTGACCACATGGCACAAATATAATCCATCCTCCACATGATAGACTTTTAAATACTGGAAAATAGCCATCTTTGTCACTTTGAGCATTTGCCTCTCAAGTCTACAGTTTCTTCTCTAGTTCTTTAAACCTATCCTCATATGACATCAGCTTAAGGACATTTATTATCCAAGTATCCCCACACTGAACATTCTCCAGTTTATCAGTGGTCTTCTTAAAGTGTAGATCAGTAAACCAAAAATAATACTCAAGGTGAGGTCTGTGGGCAGAGGACATAAGTAAATCACATCCTTATTCCATGAAGCTACACTTTTTATATAGAAGAGCAAAATAACTGAGGTTGTGGCCAAAAATATCATACCCAGAAAAGATAAACATAATCCTGAATGAAAAAATGGATATTCAATGAATTGCCTGACTTTCAGGATTTGGTCTCAAACACATACACACACCCATACACACACACATCTGAATGCAATAGAAAATTTGACATACAAGGTCCAAGAGAAATATAAGGTCAAAGACTAAGGAACTCAGTAAGGATAGACTGTTTACTTTTTGTATGAGGAAAAGTAAAATGTATGTCCACAATTGTTATTAGTAATTGGGTAGTTCGAAATAAAGACTGGGGTAGACCTGAGTATGGTGTGATTCTAAAAAGTAAAACCATTAAAGAAAAGGTAAAAAAAGTAAGTATCTCATACAAATGAGGTGTGAGAGGAAGAACTGACACAGAGGAATTAGATTGGGAAAAGGGCTTGTGATCGTGGAACCCTCCTCTCAGGAAAAATGGGTTAAAGAAGGAACAATACACATATGTTTAGAGGGGTATAAACGTCTTCTAAATTAAAAAAGAAATAAAAGTCTAAGGGAATAGGGAGGGAGAAGAGGATAAGGGAAAGATTATTAGAAGGAACTCTACTCACATAAGATTTGGGTTAAAGAGAGAAACATATGTATATTCACATATATCATATTTATATATATATATATACATACACACATACAAATATATGTACATATAATTCTTCTAAATTTATTTAAAAAAAAGAAGGTGAAGGAATAGGATAAGAGGGAGGGTATAGAAGGTTGTCCAGGTTAATGGGAATTGGATAAAGAGGCAATAACATATGTATTTAGAAGACTGTAAGTTCTAAATTCAGAGAGAAACTAGAGGGTAAGGGCAAAGGGTGGTGGTGGGGGAGGATAAGGGAGGGATATCTGGATAGGCACGTGTTAAGTAGTAGGAGGGCAAGGTAGCAGTTAGAAGTAAAGTAGAGGAATCAGGAGGAATAGGAAACAAGAGATACACAGAAACATAAAATAAAGATCAGGAGAAGAATTTATTAGGGAAAGAAGCAGGGGTATTAATCATGATATCTGACAAAGTTAGAGCTAAAATAAATTTAATCAAAGAGAAACTATACTATTTGTCAGCCATATTATTCAATATTATTTTTGACTATTCAAAATAACCTGAAAGTGTAAGGTTGGAATATTGCTGTGGTACAGGAAATGATGAGTAGATAGACTTAGAAAAACATAGAAAGACTTGGTCTTACAAACAAAGATGTTATGCACCTTTAGAGAAACAGAACAAACAAATATGGTACAGTTTTATATGGATGCATGTGAAATCAAATGTCTATAAGTGAGTATGATTATAGATATCTAAGCATAGGTATGTGCATGTAAGTCTATGTGTATATGTATGCATATGTTTTTGTGTATAAATGTATGTGTATGTATGAGTATGTGTGTATATACATATATGTGAGTGTATATATGTGTCTATAGCCTTGGTTAATTGTAGCCTCCTCGGGGGAGGGGGGAGGAAGGAGGGGAAATAAAGCACAAAGTAAAAAGTACACAGCAGAGAGCAAAAGAAAACTTCTAAGGAAGCAAAGAAAAGATGAACAATTGTGAATAAAATGTGTGGTATTTATCATATAGGATTTCTTGAAATGGAAATTTATTGCTGTTATATGTTGATACCTTTTTCCTTATTTTGTATTTAAGTTTTAGTATTTAAGTTTAAAAATTGTTGTAACAAGTATCTCTGATAATGGCTTCATTTCTCAAATATATAGAGAAGTGAGCCAAATTTATAAAAGTACAAGTCATTCCCACTTGATAAATAGTCAAAGGATATGAACAGGGAAGTTTTCAGACGAAGAAATTAAAGCTGTCTATAGTCATGAAAAAATGCTCTAAATCACTAATGATTAGAGAAATGCAAATTTAAACAGCTCTAAGGTACCACTTCATGCCTAACAGAGTCGCTAATATGACAAAAAAAGGATAATGATGATTCTTGGAGGAGATATGAGAAAACTGGGGCACTAATGCACTGTTGGTGGAGTTGTGAACTAATCCAACCATTCAGGAGAGCAATCTGGAACTATAACCGAAGGGCTATAAAACTGTACATGCCATTTGATGCAGCAATACACTACAAGGTCTATACAGCAAAGATATCCACCCTAAAAGGGAAAAATATCAATTTCTAAAAAAAATATTAAAACAGCTCTTTCTGTAGTGGCTAAGAATTGGAAATTGAAGGAATACCCATCAATTTAGGAATGGCTGAACAAGTCGTGGTATATGAATGTAATGGGATAATATTGCGCTATAAGAAATGCTGAGCATGCAGACTTCAGAATAACTTGGGAAGGCTTATGTGAACTGATTCAAAGTGTGGTGAATAGAATGTGGAGAACATGGTACACTGTAACAGCAGTTTTGTGTGATGAAGAACTGTGAATAACTTAGCTATTTTCAGCAATACAATGATTTATGACATTCTGAAAGGATCGGCGATGAAGTGCACTATCTGCCTCCAAAGAAAGAACTGATATGGTGTGAATACTGTCCGAAGCAGGCGTTTCAAAAATTGGGCTAGCAGCTGCTGTGGGGATAGAAAACCAACACAAGCCCGACAACAAGAAGCAAGCACTTGAGATGATAAGCCTGGCTCCGGAGCACTGTGCTAAAAGGGTGAATGTTTTGAGACTATATTGTATGAGGAGTTTTAGAACAGGAGCAGAGAACTGCCTTCGTACAGACTTGAGAGAAAAATTAGAGAATGGCCCTCTTGCAGATTTGGCAGGAGCAGCTGGTAAGGAGAAAGAAGAAGGGGCAGAAGCAGCAGCAGAAAAGCCAACAGGGTGGGGTTCCAAGGCACTTCCCCCACCCCACCATAAACAAATCCACCCCTCCCTCCTGGGTCCCAAACTGGCCCCGGGGGAGGCCAAAAAAAGGAGCACTTATCTTATTTCAACAATTAGGCTGTGGGGGTGAAAAATGAACACAACCCCAGCAACGGAAAAGCTGCAAGCCCAGGTTCTTTTGATCTGCTTGACTAAGGAAAGCAACTAAGGGGTTAACAAGTTTACTTTAATCCAACATACAAATATTATTCACTTAGGTCAGGGAGAAAAGCCAGCCCCTTGAGTTTCAGAGCAAATAAACATGAATCAACAGATTCCTGTCTGACAAAATCACAATATACAGTTACCAGAGAAGCATCAACAGCAAAGCCAGGGAGCTAATAACAACAGCTGCCCTAGAGTCACGCACCACTCCTGCTGCAGCTCAGAGCTCCAAAAGAAAAAGCCAGCCTCTGCGTTTATATATCTTGTTCAGGGTCAAAGGTGAGTCACACATGTGACTCACTCACATGACCTAAAATCATCACAAAAATGCAACTTAAACCTACATGGTCTAAAAGCCTCTGACATCACAAACATGTCACTCAAACCCACATAGGCTAGCTTTTCCCTTGAGCCAAGGAGGTCATCAAGGACTCCTAATTTAATCAAGGAAACAAAGGCCAAACTCTTCAAGGACACTTGGTTGAATAAGTGCTAAGAGCCCATCTTGATTCACAACACACCCTTAATCCACATCCCTAGGAAAGGTGACTGTTATTGTTCTAGCCATTTTACTAAAGGAGAAAGTCTGAAGAGGGGTTTTAGGCCAGAGAAATAGGATTTCTAAATATTTCCAGTTTTCCTAAATAGGAGGTTTGAAATATGCTTTGTTAACTGGCAGAATCAGAAAGGTCCTAACTATAGCATCAAATTCCAAATGGATATATTCAGAGGAGAAGCAAATTTATTCATGGGCCACACATCCTGCTACAGTCTCTCTTTCTCAGCATGAGGACAGCTACTGTTCCCCCTCAGGGTTCTAAGGGCAGCACTGTGAGGTGAATGTAGTTGACCTTACTCTGAGAGGAGAGAATGAAGAAAGCATTGATTCAGTGCTGGGGATGCAAATAGAAGAGATAGGCCCTACTCTCTGAAAGCCCATGTTCTGGCTGAAGAGACAAGATGTAGGGAAGGTCTCGTGGTCCTTGGAGAACAGCCCCAGAGTGCATGGGAAGGCCTCTTCTTTTATGCCATTTCCACTGGTAAAAGCAATTTAGTTTCTGATGCTAAACCACTAGACAGGTCTAAGGCCTTAGTGACCAGGACTTTTTCAGGGGCTGCGACCTGGTCCCTGCTGGAGCTGGCTCCAGCCTTGATGTCTCCAGGCTCTACATCCCCAGGAGTTGCTCCCCTAGAAGCCTGGCTTTTTTTCAACAATTCTTGTGCTCATGGTTTTCTTCATGAGTCTGAGGGGAGATGGTGGTCAAGGTGGTGATGATGGCTTGCCTTGACTGGAACGTGTTGTCTTCCATCTCTCCCTCAGACTGCCTTGAGACCCTGTGGGGAGCAGTTGGTGATATTTAGTGGGGATGGCTGACACCTTCCTCTTAGGAGCTGCTTTCCTTGATGATGGCTATGATAGAGGGACAGGAAACAGGACCACTGGACTAAGTGGGTCTGGGAGGTCTAGGGGTGAGGGTCAGGCCACTGTCAGGGCACTGAGTGAAAATGAGGTTGGAGCATTTGCTACCCAAGTACAGGCCAAAATATGTACACAGTAATAGGGGCTGGGTGAGGGGACACAGAACTGGAGGGAATAAGCCAGGCCTGGATTGACAGCTGGAGTGACTTAAGAACTGTCCAGCCTGATTCCCTCACTTTTTAGGGGATAGATCTGAGGTCCAGAGGGTTGAAGGACTTGCTATGCAAAGGGGCCCAGTTACAATTCCAAGCCAGCTTCTCTGAGCTAGCAGGACCTCCAAGGTGATGGCGGAAAGAGGGACAGTGCCCCCACACTGTGGACCAGAACCTGGTGGACCCAGGGAAGCTGGCCTTCACCTCCCACATTCCCATAACATGGACTGGGATAGTTGAGCTAGGAAGGCAGAGTTCAGGCCTGGGTCAGTTCAGTCTAACTTTGGCAATCCCCTGGGAGAGAGACTCAGCTGTGGGCCCTTTGACTGAGAAAAACATGGAAGTGTTTTTAGGACCTTGGTGGAGAGCTCCTGACACCTCCGGGATTCTCCTCCTGACTGCCACTTCATTGCCAGCGGTTTTTTTTCACCTTTAGTTTGAAAAACAAACTCATTTGTAACCACTTTGGGAATGGCCTCCCCCCAGGCCTTTGCAGATTGTGATTAGTCAATCATCGTTTAGCTTTGAGTAATCCATGGGACCAGATGCGGCCCCACACAACAAGCCCATGGAGTGAGGAGAATCAGACCTGGGCTTTCTAAGAACCCCTGGGAGGATAGCTGCTGCCCCAACTGGGCAGCAGAGCCTGCCTCCAAATGACCTTATCTCCACAAACCCACCCGTAAGGGAAAAGTGACCCTGGTCACCCAGGAAGATGCCAAGCTTCAGCAGGACACAAAGAGACAGAGTTCTCTGTACCTGCTGCCTTCCCTCCCATCAGAGCCCTTGGGGAAAACTGAGATGATGCCTATGCCCTGCCCAGGACTGATGGCTTCCCTGACACTGAGCATGGTTGACTCCCCGGCCCATATTTGCCAGTTTCTTGAGTGTTTCAGTGGGGTTAGTGTTGGGGGCCATGGGAGGAGGCAAAGAAGCCAGGAAACAGAAAAAGGCAAAGGAATTTAAATAAATAGAATCATGAGGCTTCTTGAAATTGGTTGGATGCAAGGGAAGTGAGGCTCAGAGGGGGAAAAGAACTTGGCTGAGGTCCCACAGTCACTAAGGATTACCCAGCACTCTTTGCCAAGCATTACATGATTAAAGGCTCAGAGATGTAAGAAAGGCTTACAGAGATGTAAGGCAGAAGGGAGAGGATGGAATCAAGCCTATGATATCATAGCTCAGGAAACTGAGAACCTGGGTCTCCCAGATCATCCAGGGCTGAGTCTTCCTAAGTCCAAGTCCAGAGGTCTCCACAGTACACCTCACCATGGAGCCCATGGCCCGGGGGGAAGCCCCATCCTTGGCAAAGCCAGGGGGATACTCTCTCTACACAGCATCCAGCAAGGCAGGAGTGTGCCCAGAGAATGCCCTGGCCCTTCATTGCCACTGGAGCTTTTCATCCTGGGACTGAAGGAAGGTCCCCAGTGCTCCCCTTGCCCCCACCTCGGGGGTGACCCAAGGACCTTTCCAGCCTCATTTCCTAGAACTTCCTTCTCTTAGCTAGGTGCAGCCAAGGGGAAGCCCAGGTATTGCCCGAGCCAGTCTCCCAGCATGCCAGGAATGTTCTCCCTACTCCTGGCTGCCATGTCTCAGAAGCCTCATCTTCATGCGATAAGGGTGAGGATGGTAACAATTTATATCAACAACAATAACCAGCATTTCTATGGCCTTTTAAGGTGTGCAAAAGGCATAGGTGTGTATGAGTATACATGTGTATATACATACATGTATGTACATATGTGTGTATATATCTATACACACATCATTTCATTTGAGCCTCTGAGGCTTAGCTCAGGTACGAACCTCTTCCATGAGGCCTTCTCTGACTCCTCCCTAGTGTTCATGCTGTCTCCCGATCAAATAAACCAGTATTTGTAAAGTGTTTAGCACAGTTCCTGGCACATAACAGGTGCATAATAAATGCTTGTGCCCTTCCCTTTCTGTTCCTACTTCAATTTTCCTTGTTCTATATTTCGTTGCTGTTGTTGTTCAGCCCTTTTTCAATCTTGTCTGACTCTCTATGACTCCATTTGGGGTTTTCTTGGCAGAGATGCTAGACAGGCTTGCCATTTTCTGCTCCAGTTCATTTTACAGATGAGAAAACTGAGGCAAACAGGGTGAAGTGACTTGCCCAGGGTCACAGGGCTGGGAAGAGTCTGAGGCCAGATTTGAACTCAGAAAGATGTCTTCTGGTCTCTGGGCCCAGTGCTCTATCCACTGCACCATCTAGCTAAACCTTCCTTTATTTGCGTACATGTTCTATCTCGCTCAGCAGAATGTAAACTCCCAGAGGGCAGTGGTTATCTCCTTTTGTAGGTGCTTAATAAATGCTTGCTGGATTGAATGGAAGGCCTCTCCAGCTGTGTGGGCGGACACACAGAAAGAAGCTCAAGGGATGAGGAGGTCCGTATGGGTGGTGAGCTGCTGAAATGAACACCCACCCTGGTAAGATCCCAAATCCACGATAACTCCAGAGTGCAGGCAGTGTCCAGCCTCCTCCAGCTTGCTCCTGGGTGCTAGAATAACAATGATAACAATAGTGGAGCTAACGTGGACATAGTGCTGCCTATGCACCAGAGGCTGTGTAAGCGCTTCACAAATATCATCTCGTTTAATAATAATACCTAGCATAGATACAGCAGTCACTGTGTGCCAGGTGCCCCGCTAAGTGCTTTACAATTGTTATCTCATCTGACTCTCACAACATCCCTGGAGGTAGGTGTGATTGTTATCCCCATTTTACAGCAGAGGAGACTGAGGCAATCAGAGGCCCAGTGACTGGCCTAGGGTCAGGCAGCTGTAAGTGTCTAAGGCCACATTTGAACTCAGGTCTTCCTGACTCTAGGCCAGACACTCTATCTACTGCCCCACTTGGCTTCCCCTTAATCAAGGCCAGCTTCCCTGGGGCTCCTGGATTATCCCTTCCCCCTTCCCTCTTGGCTTGGCACTCTCCTTTTCAAGCTCAGATATCAGGGAATAATAGAATTGGCCCAGACCTTAGAGAGTCCTGAGCCCCTCCCACCTACACACTCCATTCTGCTGCTGAGGCTTTATGACATCATAGGCCACAGAATGGGACACCTCAGAGGCCATGGAGTCCACCCCCTCATTTTGCATATGAAGAAACTGGGGCATAGGATGGTCAAGTATCTTGCCCAATTACAATAATTAGCTCATTTGAACCCTAACGGTAAACAATGAATAAACATTCCTTAAGCACTTACTCATGCCTATCACTGAGCTAAGCCAAAGAGAAAAGCAGAGACAGTCCCTGATCTCATGTTCTCATGACAAAGACAACACAAAGAGGAAATTTCAGCCTCAGATCCTACCCAAAGGTCCTTGGAGTACCCTGGCAAACACAAGATAATAATGCATATTCTTTAACACTATTTCCATTAATAAAATCATCTCTGCTTCAGCTGTTGACGTGCTAAGGCCTTAGGTGACCACAACTTTCTTCTCTTTTTACCAGCCGTGATGTCTGGGGAGGCAGGGCAATCAGCACCCCTTTCCACTGTGTGATATAAATTTACAAATCAAAGAATTAAAACAGAGGTGTCTCAAGGTGAAAGTAGAAAGGAAAATTTTATTACAATCCTGCAGGAAAGGGTAACTCCAGGCACCTCTCCGTGTCAGAGCGCACTGGACACAGAGAATTGGGGTGTTTATATAGGTCCCTAACTGCAATTCCCCCTGCCAACCTCCTTCCTCTCAGATTGAAGATGTAAGCTTTGAGGATACAATCTGGACATGATAAATCTACCCAGTGACAATGGCAAAGAACAAATAGTACGGTTATTTTTCACAAGCAGGTGATGTACCATTCTTACATCTTAAGTGATAAATCTGCCTCAGTGACAATGACAATGAACAAATGGTTTAGTTATCTGTGACAAGCAAAAGCCAGTTGTTGGTTAACCCAACTTCATGTCTGTGGCAAACTAGCCTTTCCCACCACCCTTGCTTCTGCAATGGATGCCTCCCATCACCGTTACATCTGTGACAGATATCCCCCAGCACCCTTACATTTTGTCTCCCATCATTCTTATACCTAACTGGTCTTGCACGTCTACATTGCACCTGGCTTTCTGGCTTTTCATCCATTCTTCTCCCGAGCCAAGGATCCCTTATCCTGGGGTCAATACACAGGGGGTGAGCATCCTGTGTCCTATCTTCATTCTCAGAGGATTTTGTGGTTGTTGACTTATTCACCTCTAGCCTTCTTTCTTTCAGGTCTCTCACCCTTAGGTAAATACACAGGATGGGAATATCCGGTGTCCTATTCTTCTCTTCGGGAGCTTTATGGTTACTAGCTTGGCTTATAGAAAGGAAAATATCTAAGTTGAGAAATGGCTTTACCGAAAAGAAACTATCTAAGTAGAGAAATGGGACTCACTATCCTACTTATTTCTATTTATTTAATTTGTCCCCTTTTATGAGACGTCTTCACTCGTTCCACACACCATGGAGGGCTTCCCTGTATGCTGGCTCCAGGGGCTGTCCTGGAAGCAAGACTGGAGCTCTGGGGGCCTTGCCATCCCCTAAGGCTCTGGGGCTCACTCATCATTGATGGCAGTTAGTTAGTGTTGGTGTTGTCAGTACTGACGAAGATTGGCTCCCCTCATAATGTCCACAGGACTGGGCTGGAAATGGAGCTGGCGGCCTAGGGGAACAATGCTCTTATAATTAGAGTTTGCAGTGTAGAATTCTGGGCTGCCTCCAGTGGGGTGTGAAGGGAGCTGGTGGTCCAGGTGGTGGTGCCAGGGCTGTACCCCATGTATCATCTCTCCCTCAGGGCACCTTGCAGCTTTAGCTTTCCCTTCAGGTCCATGTGTTTTCCTTCTCTTCTGCTTTACATAATTTATTTTAGACAAAAATCTAGAAGTACAACCACAATTTCCACAATCCCACATTTGCAAAAGGATTTCCCCACTCATCCTTAATTCTAATGCCTTCTCTTTGTTCATTATTTCACCTCATCCTGTCTGCACTTTATTTATACATAATCATCTGCAGGTATTCTCCCCCATCAGACTTGAGTTCCTTGAGAGCAGGGACTATATTTTGCTTTCTTCTGTATCCCCAGACCTTAGCCTAATGCAGGGTACACAGTCATGTTTAATAAATACTTGTTGACTGGACAATTGCTCTGAGCTCCCAGGAAGGAAAATTCTTAACCTTTAGGCAAAGGTTTGGCTTTCTGTCTTAATTTACATTCATGTCTACCTCTAGATAACCACTGACTTCTTAGTTCTTGAGGCAAAAGTCTAGTTCCAGGAAATGTATACGTCTATGGTGTCATGAAGAGACCCTGCAAGGGGCTGCTGAAGAAAGACTAGCCCTTTGCTTGGAACCTTCCATAGTCCTTGAGTAGGTGGATATAACTGATGGCAGATAACAGAATGGTATAACTGAGCTGCCAGAAGGGTTGATGGCCCCATGAAGATCACCCTTCTCTGCCACACCTCAGTCTTCCCTTCTCTTTCTCCTTTTGCTGCTTGCTCCTGGGCTGCCCATTTTTTCTGGCTTTTCCAGATGTGACAACCCCTGTCTCTGGTCTGGGGACAGCTCTTCATTTCAGTCCATCACCCAGTGGTTTAGGTTGATACAAGTAGGTATGAAGGCCTTATTCACAGTTCATTCTGAAGGAATCAGAAATGTTCTTACAGAATGGAAGTAATTGCTTTTAAGTACAATGGGGTGGGGGATATCCTCCTCTTACATAAATGTGAGAGGTAGGATTTGAATCTGTGTCCTCCTTTTCTGGAACCAATGATCTTTTCACTGGGATATATAGTCTACTTTGTCGAAGGCCTAGACAAAGTTAGTCAGTGGTAGGAAGACCAGGTATTTCCACTTCTGTCTCTGTTAGTGTAGTAGTGCTAATGAGGGAACCCCTTAACTGCTGCCTCACCTATGAAGCTAGCTGTGCATTTTAGCTCTTTGCTGAATAAGGTGCACCTTGCTGGGAGGACACAGCAACTTTTGCTTGGTCCTTGTGTTTGGGGAAGGGTAGGTTGGAGATCAGTGGCTACTGCGCTGGGGGAAGGATGCTTGTCTATGAATATCTCCTCTCTGTGGCCTATGAGAATGAGGTGCCCCCTAGAACTTTCTCTTTTAAATCCCCTCTCTCAGTGGGAATGCTTTTTCTCCCTTGGATTCCCAGCAAGGGTGGGTCTGGTAGGTGTGTGTGGGAGGGTTTCTTTCCTCTCTCCCACCTCACAGAAGTTGTAGCTACAAGCAGGCAGCAGTGGGGCCTGTGCTAGCCTAGGCAAGCCCAAGTCTTTGGCTATATTATTCTGTATCTTTCCTTGAGTGGGTCAGTGACCAGAATTCCTGAAAAAATGGAAGCTTCCACTCTTGGCAAAAACCTTATGGGTCAAGAGTATTTTGGAGTCAGGCACCAAGTGGCAGTGGGAGGTGATTTCCTTGAGAACAGAAGGCTTCTGGGGTGACAATTCTGATCATCCTGGGTCATCTGGGAACCAAAGACTACAGATAAGTCAAAAGCATACCTTGGCTGGCCTAGAGAACTAGACCAGGAACCATAGAGCAGGTATGAGGGGAAATTGAAATGTCTGTTTTGAAGTCCCACAAAGTTGGGTCACCTTTAGGGAAAAGTATTATGGGCTTTTCTTGGCAGCATCACAAAGACCTGTCTCCAAGTCATTGCCTGTTAAGCATTTTCTGTGGTGAAGGAAATAAACAACTCTCATATTCC
>CM053622.1:2939143-3002425 GCA_028646595.1 Phalanger gymnotis
ATTTTTTCTATTCCAAGCAATTGGCATAGTGCCTGATACAGAGTAAGAACTGAATAAATGCTTTTTCATTCATTTGTCTATTCGTCTGTTCATTTATTCTTTCTTCTCTGTAATTTGCAGAAATGCACAATGTCATGGACTAATCAATCAGCTCTCATTCTCTATTCTAGTTCACAAAGCAAATCAGAGAAACCCCTTTCCCCATTAGCTTTTTCCATTCTCTGCCCATGTCAAACAAACTAGGCTTTGAGACTCAAATAAACATCATGTCACAGGCTTTACAGTTTCCTGGTAACTCCTCTGTAAGATGCAGACAGTAACACCACCAACTTCCCAGGACGTTGTAAGGATTGATAATGATAACTAGTAGTAGCTAACACCTCTGGAGCGCTCACTAAGTGCCAGGCACTGTGCTGAGCACCTTATAATTATCATCTCATTTGATCCTCAACAACAACGCTGTGAAGTAGTTTCTCTTATTATCTCCATTTTATGGTGTAGGAACCCAAGGCAAACAAGTGAAGTAACTGTGTTGGTAAGTAAAATGGGCTCTTAGCACTTAGTTCAGCCAAGTACCCTTGAAGAGTTTGGCTTTTGTTTCCTTTGAGTAATTCAATGTATTTCATTGAGTCTTACTAAGTGCTAAGCCCCAGACTCTAACCCCTGTTAGGTGTAAAACCTATGTGAATGTGAACCTCCCAGGGTCCTAAGGGGAGGGGCTAACTCAAGAGCCAATCATAGCAGCCTAAGTTCTTGTCATTCAGATGACATTTGATGACATCTGAAACCCTATAAGAAGAGAAGATAGAGCCGTTTGCTCAGGGCTCTGATTTTTGGTGGCCTTTGGAGACTCCCAGGCAGCTGTAGCTAAGAAGCTCTCCAGCTCATAAACCCAGATGTTGGGACTTTGTTAAACTCTGATAACTATGTATTGGGATTTGAATCAGACAAGGTCTGTCTGTCCATGTTTGTACTTTGTTTGTATTTTGCTCTGAAGTTGAGGGTGGTGGTTTTTTTCCCCTGAACTAAGTGAATGATATTTGTATGCTGAATTAAAGTAAACTTGTCAACTCCTTAACCTTGCTTTCCATAGTTAAGCAGATCAAAAGAACCTGTGCTGTAGGCAGCTTTCTAGGTGCTGGCTGTGGGTGGATCTTACACCCCCACAGAAGCTGCTAGCTGGATTGTTGAAACAGTAACTTCCTCAGGGTCACACAGTAAGTGTCTAAGGCTGGATTTGAATTCAGGTCTTCCAGATTCCAGGCTCTGTGCTCCTGGGATAATGATTTGATTCTGGAAGAGTAGACAAACACACTCCTTCCAGGAACAATGCCAGAGTTGATTCGATGGTGGTTCCAGGGCCGGGGGAGAGCAATGTCTGGCAGAAAGTCAGCTGTTGACAAGATGGCCAAGGAGTAGGACAAGACTTACTTGCAATAGTGAACCAGGTGAGATGGTCACCAAACAGAACAACACAAGTGCCCAAGTTCTAGAGAAAAAAGGCAATCATCCCTAAGTGGCAGTGAAGTGGTAGAAGCTTGCCCACCACTCTTCCTAGTCACTAGCATGGTGAAAGGTCTTAGGACCATGCCACACTCAGGGTAGCACCTCTGGACCACTTCTCCAGCTCCAATGCATGTTATGGGTCTGGGTCCCAGGAGGCAGTTGATTGTTTTTCCTCTTAGGGAGTGCCACAGTGAAAAGAAGATCGACCTGGTTGTTGTGGGCAGGGGCCTAAAAGGAAAAGGTTTTCAGAGGTAACTTTAAGGGGCTGCTTTTTAATACTTTGCTTAGGAGCCCCCATTGGTGCGCTTCCCATTGAAAACCAGCTAGACTTCCACTAAGTTTTGGACAAGGACTTACTACAGTGGTATATTAAGAATACTGAAATCCACCCCCACCCCCACTCCATCCCCCAACAGTCTGGACTACACTCTACCACAAGTACACACAACACAGTTCCTTGGGATAGTGGTCTCTAACAGTTGCATACAGTAATGGTGCAGTGTACATGTGGACAGCACACAGGGCAAAGGGCTAAGTCATAGCTTCTGGTTATTAAAAGTCTTCTCTTAAGACCATAACAGGCAGCTAGGGGATGCAGTGGATAGAGCACCAGGACTAGAGTCAGCAAGACTCATTTTCATGAGTTCAGATCTGGCCTCAGACACTTAACTGTGTGACCCCTGTGCAAGTCACATTACCCTGTTTGCTTCAATTTCTTCATCTGTAAATTGAGTTGGAGAAGGAAATGGCAAACCACTCCAATGTCTTTGCCAAGAAAACCCCAAAGGAAGTCCTGAAGAGTCAGACAGAATTGAACAACAACAAACTTAAGAGCGTAGCCAATATTCTTCTCCAGTTAGAGGAAATTGCAATTATTGAAACTTTTTCCTTCATAGGGTGGCTATTTCTCCTGTATCCATCTGTGTCAGTGTTAGTTCTTAGTGTTTCCTATGGATATGTCTCAGCTACTGGCCTCATTTTTCGAATACTATTATTAATAAGAGAGAGGGGGGTGTAATGCTCCCTCTGGGCTCATCTGTCCCCATTTTTTCCCTCTAATATGGGGGAAAGTTTGTGCCTTTCCACTGCAAACCTTTCCTGGTCCTGGAATCTCTCACTGCTTGACAGATGGTCTAACTTCTGAAATTCCTTCTGCTATTTAAAGCCCCCAAAGGTGCTGGCAGCCCCATTTGTCAGCCAATCAACAAATTGCCTTATTGATTCAAACAGATCACAGAGCATGAATGGTCTTACTTTCATATTTAAAACTTCCCTATTCCTTTATATTTATTGAGATCAGAGTGTGGAATGCCTCCCTTACATATGGGTGAATTGAAAAATTTGAGAATGTCAGTGAACAAGAATGTTTGAGAACACTGGTGGTGGAGTGGTGGCATCAAGGGACATGGTTGTGTTTAAGTGTATGATCTCATCTAGAGAAGGGACCAGGCCTATTCTTTTCTCCAGAAGTCAGAACAAGGATCAATGGTGGAGGGGGTTGTGGTGCAAAGAGGCAGATTTCTCTTCAGTCTAGAGGAAAACCTCCTAATAATTAGTGGAGAGGGCTGCCTCTAGGCCATAGGAAGTTCCAGTACCTGGAGCCCATATGCTGGAAGGCCACTTGGGAAGACTCTTATGGAGAGGATTTCTGGCCAGGTCTGGGTTGGATCTGAGGGCCTCAGAGGTGCCTTTTGTCTCTGTATTCTATGAGCCTCTGGGCTCAGAGAATTAGGGAGGGCCACAGTGAAAATAAGATCAACCTGGTTGTTGTACACAGGGGCCTGAAAGGAAAAGGCATGGGAAGGACTGGCAGGTAAGGGACACGTATGAGGAGCTGAGAATCCCATTAGGAGTATGACAGTGAGAGGCCCGAAGGAGCAGCTTTATCTTGTTACCTGCTTTGGGGATAGACTGGACTGAATGGGATTCAGATGGGGCTAATGAACTGTGCATAACCTTTGACCCAGCAATAGTCACCCGAGATCTATATGTGCAAAGAGATAATAAAGAGGAAAATTATCCACATGTACAAAGGTGATTATAGTAGCTCTTTAGGTAGTAACAAAGAATTGCAAACAGGGGATTCCCATCAATTAGAGAATATCTGGTTATGGTATATGAATGTGATGGAACACTCTTGTGCTATAAGACATAATGAGTAGGATGGTTTCAGAAAAATCTAGGAACACTTAGATAAACTGATATAAAGTGAAGTGAACACAACCAGGAGAACAGTTTATACATTAACATTCTACTAAAGACAATCAGTTTTGAAAGTCTTAGGAACGCTGATCAACACAATGACCAACCAGAATTCTAGAGGATTCGTGGTGAAACCTGCTGCCCACCTCCAGGTAACACTGATGGATTCAATGTAAACTGAGGTTTCTTTTTTACATGACCAATCAGAGATTTTGCTTTGACCATATTTTTCTTGCTTTCTCATGGGCAGAGGTTGGGGGTGGGGGGTTGGTACTTAGGAGGAAGAGAAGTCAAATGTCCCTTTGAAAAAATAAACCATATGATTCTCTCAATAGATGCAGAAAAAGCTTTTGACAAACTACAATACACATTCCTATTGAAAACCCTGGAGAGCATAGGAATAAATGGAGACTTCCCTAAAATGATAAGTAATATGTACCTACAACTATCAGCAAGCATTATATGTAATGGGGATAAGCTAGATGCATTTCCGATATGACTAGGGGTGAAGCAAGGATGTCCATTATCACAACCGTTATTCAATATGATATTAGAAATATTAGGTTTACCAATAAGAGAAGAAAAAGAAACAATGAATTAGAATAGGCAAAGAAGAATCTAAGTTAAAACTCTTTGCAGAAGATATGATGATATACTTAGAGAATCAAGTATAAAATTACTTGCAATAATAAACAACTCTGGCAAATTTGCAGGATAAATCACCACATAAATCATCTGCATTCCTACATTTTACTAACAAGGCTCAAAAGCAAGAGATAGAAAGAGAAATCCCATTTAAAGTTACTGTAGACATTATAAAATGTTTGGGAGTCTACCTGCTAAAACAAGCCCAGGGACTATATGAACAAAATTACAAAACATTTTTCACACAAATAAAGTCAGACCTAAATAACTGGAAAAACATCACTTGCTTGTCAGTAGTCCGAGCTAATGTAATAAAAATGACAATTCTACCTAAATTAATTTACTTATTCAGTGCCATACTAAACTACCAAAAATTATTTTATAGAGCTAGAAAAGATAATACCAAAATTCATCTGGAAGAACAAAAGGTCCAGAACACCAAGATAATTAATGAAAAGAAATGCTAGGGTATGTGGCCTAGCCACACCAGATCTTAAATTGTATTATAAAGCAGCAATCATCAAATACACTTGGTGCAATCTAAAAAAATTGAAGGGTAGATAAGTGAAATAGGTTAGGTACATAGTAGCCAATGATTACAGCAATCTACTATTTGATAAACCCAAAGACCCCAGCTTCTGGGATAAGAACTCACTGTTTGAGAAAAACTGGAAAATTGTGTGGCAGAAACTGGGCATAGGCCGATGTCTGACACTGTATACAAGAATAAAGTCCAATGGGTATCTAGATGATCTAAGTATAAAGGCTAATACTATAAACAAATGAAGGGAGCAAGGAATAGTTTATCTGTCAGATTTATGGAGGATGGAGGAATTTATGACCAAACAAGAGATAGAGAACATTATGAAATCCAAAGTGGATAATTTTGATTACACTAAATTGAAAAGTTTGGGGGCAAACAAAGCCAATGTAACCAAGATTAGGAGGGCAGTAGAAAACTGGGAAAGAATTTTTACAAGTAGTGTCTCTGATAAAGGCCTCATTTCTAAAATATATAGAGAACTGAGTCAAATTTACAAGAATACAAGTCTTTCCCCAATTGATAAATGGTCAAAGGATATGAACAGGCAGTTTTCAGAGGAAGAAATTTAAGGCTATGTATACTCATATGAAAAAATGCTCTAAATCACTAATGACTAGAGAGATGCAAATCAAAACAACTCTGACATACCACGTCATGTGTATCAGATTGGCTAACGTGACAAAACAGGAAAATGATAAATTGGAGAAGATGTGGGAAAGTTGGGACACTAATTCATTATTGGTGGAGCTGTGAGCTGATCCAACCATTCCGGAGAGGAATTTGGAACTATGCCCAAAGCACTATAAAAATGTATATACCCTTTGACCCAGCAATACCACTGCTAGGGCTGTATCTCAAAGAGATCATAAAAATGGGAAAAGGAATTACATGTACAAAAATATCTACAGCAGCTCTTTTTGTGGTGGCCAACAACTGGAAATCAAGGCGACGCCCATCAATTGGGGAATGACTGAACGAGTTATAGTATATGAATGTAATGGAATACTATTGTGCTATAAGAAATGATGAACAGGCAGACCATAAAAACCTGGAAAGACTTGTATGAACTGATGCTTAGTGAAGGGAGCAGAACCAGGAGAACATTGTACACAGTAGGAGCCACAGTGTGCCAGGTCTGATTTTGATAGACTTAGCCCTTCTCTGAAATGCAAGGACCTAAAACTTTTCCAAATGATTTCCATGATGGAAAATGCCATCCACATCCATAGAAAGAACTGTGGAGTTGGAGTGCAGAGTGAAACAGAAGCAGAATATTTTCTCTTCTCTTCTCTTCTCTTTTGTTTTGTTTCTCATGGTTTCTCCCATTTGTTGTAATTCTTCTATGCAACATGGCTATTGTGAAAATGGGTTTAATAGGAATGTATGTACAGAGCCCATATCAGATCGCATGCCGTCTTGGGGAGGGAGGGGGAAGAGGGGAGAAAATTTAAAACTTATGGAAGTGAATGCTGAAAACCGAAAACAAATTAACAAATAAGAAAATGAAAAAGAAAGAATGTGAACAGGTTTCAAATACAGACTATTACGTACAACTTGCGACTTTTGTTATGAAACGCTTTTTTATCACATAAAATAAATCAAGTTTTTAAAAAATTAACAAAAGAAAAGACCTCGGCAGAGTTCTAAACTGTACGTTAGGGACACCGGGAATGTGGCGGCGGGCCGGGCGGAGGGTGTAAGGAAGAGAAATTGGGTTTCTCTTGTGGGCAGGAGCTCACCTGGTCGGTGTCTGGAAGCTGCCGATTTTAACTCATTATTCTTACCCTACATTAAGCACTGTTGTTTTTAACCGGGCGAAGGACTAAAGCGCTTTTAGAAATCTCACCCCATTTCGGGCTTTCGACTGTTCTCGCGGACCGGCGGAGTGCTCTGACCCTGTTTAGGGTAGGGGGTGGACAGCTCCTGTCCCTCAGTGAGAAGTCCTGGGCCAGGAGCTCCACCTCCTCCCACTGTGTGATAGATGCTGCCGGGCGGTCTACAACTTCGCCAAGACCATGGCGTGTCCCTGGAGGTGCAGCCCCGAGAGCTGCTGTGGGGTCAGCACCTGGCCTGGGCCCCCCTCCGGGCCTAGAGTCCATACTCCATTCTCCAGCACTCTCCTCCAGCTCTCCACTTCCCTCCGCCCACAGCTCCAGCCCCTCCCCACTTGCATTTTTTGGGGTTGAGGAGACAGTGCGGTGGGCTCCTGTCTAATGAAGGGACCAGGGACTGCTGGGGCGGGGCTGACTTTGGAGGAGAGATGGCAGTAGCGGAGGGCCTCTCCAGAGGAGGGAGGAAAAGCGACCGTAGACTTGGAGCCCACCCCTAGCCCAGGGCCTTCTCAATTCCCAGCAGACCTCTTGGGAATTTCCTGCAGGGTCTGTGAGCCCTGCCTGCTCGGAAGCTCTGAGCCTCTTCTCTGCATGGCCTGGCCCTGTGGTCTGAGCCCTCCGCTCTGTGGGTGCCACATTCCCTCCCAGACAGCCTGGGCTGGGGGGACTCCTCCTCCTGTGGCGCTGGCTCTGGAGGCCGACGTGGAAAGAATGTGCAGGCCCGGGCATGGGCCTGTCTTTTCTCCACTCTAGCCTCCAGAAGATATGGGAGATATCTGAGGGTCGAGATTTATTGCATTTAGGTCTTTGTGGCCTGGGTCCCTAGCGCATTGCCCTGCCCATAACAAGAGCCTGTCAAAAGCAGGTGAACTGAAACAGTAACTGGTGCTGAGGCAGCACTTTAGAGGAGCGAAAGCTCTTTTTCCTTCATTTGGGCCTCAAGGCGGCCCACTCATACGCTTATTCCCATTTTGTAGATAAGGAGACAGAGACTCAGAGGAGAAAACACTAGCCCAGGCCCACACAGCTAGTAAACAATGGATGCAGCTCTCTGGATTTAGAGTCCTGCCTTCTTTCCCCCTCACCAGGCCCTATTTTGTTTACTTTAAGGTGTGTTCAGTTGGGAGCCTTACAATTGAGGGAATGGGTGGCAGGAAGAATATGGATGAACTGGAGACAGTCCAGAGGAGGGCAGCAGGCCTGGGGTGGTTGGTCACAAGAGCAGGGGCTGCAGATCCTGGCAAAGAGAAGGCTTGGCAGCAGGGTGGCCTGGGTGGGCATGACAGCTGTGCCATTTGAATGGTGCCATGGGGAAGAGGCTTATGAGCTGGTCTGCTGGGCCCCAAGGACAAGAGTGGGAACACCCCATTAGAGCTAACTGAAATGGATATAAATTGGGGGAAGGAGGAGGAGAGGCTGCCCCTCCCTGGAGCTGTCCAGCTGAGGCCAGTGGGGAGGGCCATTTCTCAGGGATGCTTCAGCAAGGATTCTCCTTCAGGCTTGGGCTGCATGAGATGCTTCCTGAGGCCTCTTCCCCCTCTGACATTCTGTGGTTCTGAGGGAATCTGGGAGTGAGGAGGGTCAGCCAGCACTGCCTGAGCTCCCTGGGAGCATTCTGAGCCCTGCTAGATGCCCCCTCCCCCCCAGCCCCTGGGTCAGTGCTAAGTCCAGCAGTGGCTGAAGCTGGGTAGTGTTAGAATGTAAGGAACAGCCCCACAGGAAGAGCTCTGCAGCTGGAGGCCAAATTTGGAGGCCTGATTGGTGCATGGCAGTCACTTCCCCTCTTTGGGACCTTGGTGTGGATAAGCCCTAATGTGAGGGCTTATCAATGGACATTTATTAAGCACCTACTATGTGCCAAGGACATTGTGCCAGGGGCTGGGGATACAGAAGTGGAAAAGAAACTAGTCACAGGCCTCAAGGACTTACATCCTCTCTGAGAAGACAATCTATGTTCATATGTAGACGTGTATGTATATTTTGTATATATACAAAATATCTGTGAGAAAAATACAGGGTAAACTTTCAGAGAAGGCACTGGCAGCTCTAGGGGAAGAGAGACTGGCAAAAGAAGAGCCTCATGCGGAAGGAGGAGCTTGGGCTGAGTTTTGAAGGAAGCAAGGAATGCTAAGAGATCAGAGGTCATTTGGGGCTGCATACCAAGGGTGAGGACAGCCAAAGACCTGGAGATAGAATATTGAATGTCGTTTCAGAGAAAAAGCAAGAAGGCTCCAATAGCCACTGATAAATGAAAGGCCAAGAACCCGGTGGGGAAGGGGGTGATTAGAGCATTCCCACTCTACCCCCTTTCCCACACATACTTTGTTGAGGAAGGGGGGCTGTGACAGGTAGATGAGGGGGCCAAAGAAAACCTTCTGATGCCCTGGAGGTGTCTGGACATTAAGAAGTATGTGGCCACTGCCCTGAGACACAGGGGAATGCCCTGGGATGGGGCAGAAAAAGGGATGGAGGAAGGGATCTAGCAAATGATATTTGAGGTCTCTCCAACTGTAAGATTCTGTGAGAAAGCTCCCTCCCCCATCAAGATCTGTTTTCCTTCACATGCCCTATCCCTACCCCAAGCATAACCATCCTGTACCCCCAAGATAGAAGTACAATATCCCTAGTCCACTGGTACCTGCCTCCCCAGTAGGCAGGCCTATGCCCATTTGGAAGAGAACATGCTGACTTTGTGCAGGGCATCTTGGACTCCATACTGTTGATGTGCATGAGAGGGCTGGGCACCTGGAGAAGGACTGCTGTGCCTGCCTGGCCCAGATACCTGAGCATCTCAAGGTGGGGTACAAGTATGAGGGTGACTGTGTTCTGTGGGGAGTCAAGGACTGACTGAATCATCCCTTCCTTAACAGGTGCCAGGCTCACTTATCAATGGCCACCTCCTCAAGGAGAAAGAAGATGGGAATGAAGCCGCAGTGGCCCAACACTACAATATCTGGAATAGAAGATCCTGTCAGATAAGCCCTTCCTCAGTGGTGTCCAGATCTCCTTGGAGGAGCTGATACACGTGCAAGAACAGCCCCTGCCTCTGGAGTGACAGAGGGTTATCTGGAAGTCAAACCCCAAACTGCCTCCAGAGTGGGGTAGGAATGATGATGCTATCAGACATCCCCAGCTTGGGCTATGTCTCATGCCGAAATTCCCCGCCTCTCCCCTCCCCAACCCCACCTCCAACTTCTTACCTGGAGCCAACCTTATGGCTCAAAGAGGTTTTTGGATTTTCCAGTGTACCTGATCATACTCATTCTCTCCTCTGAGTCCGAGAATGGCCTGGGCAGGGAAGTGGGACAGAATCCATGTGTCCAGTTGACAGATAAAGAACCTGAGAGCCAGAGAGGTGAAGGAGGGGAATGTGCTGACTAAGCATTTATCACATGCCCATCACTTGCTTTCAAGCAGACACAGAGAATTCAGCTGTAGAGTGGACAGAAGGGCCCAGTGGTCCTTAAGGGACTGTAGGGGGCAGAGAGTAAAACCCAGAAGTCCTTGGGGTTCATTTTCAGGCCGTGCCCAGGTCGCCTTCACCAAGAAGAACCCCTCAGAATCCCAAAAACACCACCGAGGTCCCTACGGCCCAGAATTGTGAGGTACTAGCTGTGTGACCGTGGGAAAGTTACTGAACCTCTCTGGGCCTCAGTTTCCTCATATATAAAATTAGAAGGCTGGATTTGATGGTCTCTAAGATCTCTTCTAGATCTAAATCCATAATCTTATGATCCTCTTCTTTCTAGGCAAGTCAAGTCAAGAAGCGTTCATTAATCACTTATTAGGTGCTAGGCATCTCTGCCAGTTTTTCTTGGTCAGGCTGGCAAGCCAGGCTTTCCAACCTCTCTTCTCCTCCTAGAAAGATAGTGCTTTGGGATTCCTCGAGTTTCAGATGGCCCTGATTTCTTGATGATTTCCGGCTCTGGTGGGGTGTTCTTCCCTGTCCTGGCTTCCCCTCATTGGCCATGGTTCTCTCAGCTGCCCTTTTGCCCCCTGCTGAAAGGCTATCTCTCAGTAGTCATTTTCTTCTGTGGCCAATTCATGAGCCAGGTGTCCCTGCTCTGCCTTCCATCTTCCCTTCCAGCCACACTGCAGGGCCTTCAGCCCAGGACTCTTTCCTATCTATGCTGGGACATAATTTCATAATGTGCATATAACTAGGTATTATGTGTATATGTACACATACACACACATATAGGCCATGAATTTTGCCAGCCTTAAAGAACTATGTCAGTCTTCACTAAGCCATGGTAGAAAGAGTAGTAAAAATTGGTGTTGCTGTTGGTTTTGGATGCCAGCACAGCTAGAGGTCTCCAGTGGAGTGCCCCAGGGATCTCTGCTTGGCCCTGCGGAATTTAACATATTTATTAGAGATTTGTATAAATATGCAGATAGTATGTTCCTCAGATTTGTAGATGATGCAAAGGCAGAAGGGAAAGGGAATAGATAGGATGAGAGAATCAGGATCTAAAAAGATCTTGACAGATTAGAGCATTGGGCTGAAGCCGATTAGACAAAATTCAGCTGTAAAGTCTTGCCCTCGGGTATAAAAAAATCACAAGTCTGATATGGGGGAAGGAATGGATAGAAGGCAGTCATAAAAACAATTGGAGGGTTCTAATATTCTGAAAGCTCCACATGAAGCATTAGTGTGTCGTGGCAGCCCAAAGAGCCCAGCTTGCATTCAGAGGGGCTGGGTTGCCAGGACTAGAGAGCTGAGAGTCCTGTGCCCTACCTTCCTCAGACTCCCCCTGGAGTACTGGCCAATGGTTTCAGAAGATTGTTCAACTGGAGGCTATTTTGTGAAACACAGCCAAGATGGTAAAGGGTCTTGAGTGTCTACTGTATGAAGATCGGATGAAGCAACTGAGAATGTTTGGTATGGACACCGGATGACTGTATCCAAGTACCTGAAAGGCTGCCATGGGGAAGAGAAATCAGACTTGGCCTGCTCTGTCTGGCCCCAGAAGGCAGAACTAGGAGCCTCAGATAGGCATTGGCAAAAAAAGCCAGTTTAGGATGGATATTAAGGAAAAAACAATTCCTCACAATGGGAGCTGTGCCAAAGTAGAATGGACTATTCAGAGAAGTGGTGGGCACCCCCTGCTTAGAAGTATTTAAAGACAGATCGGATGCCCACTTGTTGGGTACATTACAGTGAGGAGCTGGAGGCATTTAACCTTTCTACTCCAATCCTGAACCTCCGCCTCCAGCTCTAACCCTTTGCATATAGGTCAGACTAGTAGGTCCTTTCCCAATCTCAAGTTCCGTGCTTCCCAGGCCTTCCTAATCTCTGAATGCTTCCCTGTGCACGTGTCTTCTCTGTACACAGATGTTGCTTGGCTAGATGCTAGCCTCCTGGCCTCGTAGGTAATGGTTATTTACCCACTAACTACCTAAAAGTTCTGGGTTTCCCAGTTTTCAAACCCTAAGTCTTGCCCAGGATGTTGCTGTAACAGAAAGACTGAAAAGAAAAATAACTTTGAAAGATTTAAGACTTCTGATCAATGCATTGACCAAGTAATTCCAAGGGACTAGTTACAAAGCATCCTCCTCACAGAGAGATGATGGACTCAGGTGCAGAAAGAGGCAATTTTAGCTCACTCCTCTTTCCAACTGCTGCTCAGCCTGGTTTCAGCTCCCTCCAAGATGCTCTTCCCAGATTAAACCCATTGCATTTAATTTTATAACCAAGCCTTTTCCGGCACCACCTCCCTTAGCCTCCTCCCCTTCTCATCAGAAGGTGGAGCACTAAACTCCTCCCATTGTCTTTCTTTATAGATTGAAGAAACAGGACTTTGGGGCTCCCTCCACTCTGCTGGCCATCTGGTTTCAACTCCATGGTAAAAAATGTCTCTGAGTTGTGTTCCCCCTGGTGTCCCCATTCATGCCCCCCTCCCCCCAGCCCTTTCCTGCCTCATTGTGTGGTTTTTCTCCATTAGACTGTAATCTCCCTTCAGACAGGGACTGTCTCCTTATTAATTGCCTCTCCAGTGCTTAGCACACTGGCTGGCACCTAGTAGGCATTTACTAAATGGATAAAGTTTTATGACACGGCTCAAGCAGGAATTTGTTTTGCTCTGCCGTAGATTTGTTACAAGGGTTTTTTCTTCATTTCTTTTAAATTTTTTTTTTCTTAATGAGGAGGGTGAAAAAGATGTCTTAAGCCAGTGAAAGCATACATAATTCTACCAAAATGGAGATTATTTAATCCAAAGGAGAAAGAAAGAATAAATGTTTTGTTTTTTTTAACTTCTTTTAAAAGGTGAGAGTGGGCTACTCCAAGTTTCCATATCCTTTATGATCTGTGAATGGTTTACTCAGTGAGTGAGCCATGAATGGCTTCACAGCCTCTGGACAAGTGAACACAAACACACACTGTGTTATCTGGGGACTCAGTTAATGAACCCGTCACTAACAATTTCTCTGCAAGAGAGAGCAGTAGTGTGAGCCTTCCCAGGTTCTCACAGAAGCCTTCATTCATGTTTCCCAGGCAAGGAAATATTTCCTGGTTTGGATCTGGGTATGGGACTTGAAAAAGAGAGAAAAATACCCAAGGAGAAAAAAGGAGGCCCAAGCCTGGCAGGGGTAATAGGTGCAGCGATCTCATTGGAACTGCTGCGGGACACAGAGGTGGGGGGGGGGGGGGGGGGACTGATGCAATCCCTCCTGTGGAAGAGCTCAGAAGCCTGATTCCTGAAAAACATGCCATGGGAATGCCGCATGCCTGGCCTGGAAGTATACACAAATGGTCTGTATTTGGTTCTGGTCTGCTAAGCACACAATGAAGAGACACTGTGGGTAGCCGAAATTGGAGTATTCGAAAGGTACTAGTCGGCCAGGGCCTTGATCTCGGTTGCTGTCTGGGTGACAGAGGTAAAGATGCAGTCAGAGGCCTCAAGTCCTCTGATCCAAGGCCAGCGTGGCCTATGAATCTAGACCTCTCTTCTTGACCTCGTTTTATTCTTCCATTTCAGGTGGTGTTAGAAAACAGAAAGTGCAAGGATCTGGGACCTGGAGTCCATGAGGAGTGATATTCTAAGGGACGTGTTGACCCAACATCGGTACGAGGGAGTGAGTCGCTGCCGTCGGCGATGCCACATTCAGAAATCGCTTTGGGATGAATGTCCTTAGCAGCCACAGCACCCAAGGGACCAAGGCAGCGCGAGCGTCCTCGGGCTTGGGGAGGAAACATTTGGAGTGTTGCTCTTGCTCTGTGTTTGCAGTAAACGGTCCTTTGTTAAAGCCAATCGATGTTCATCTGTGTAAATGAATTGGAGCGCCAGGCACTGGCGGATAACCGGCCACTTCTTGCTAGTCCAGTCGGGACCCAAGCGAAGAACTCATCTTGTCTGTCCAGTGACTCAGGAGCCTGCAGGATCGCGGAGGCCGCCTCCAGAGCTCACGAGGCCTCGGGTCTAGGTGTGGAAGATGCTCTGCCAACCACTCCCGCTTATTGCTAGATAGTTTTGAGCGCATGTGTTCTCTTGTAAATGAACACCTTTTTAAAGAAAGCCCCCACTGAGCCTGGAAGGTGTGCCAGCAGAAGGGGAAGGGAATTACTGAGTGGAGCCAGATAACCCCATTATCCAAACGGTGTCACACGCTAGCACTGGCAGCTGAATGAAGCCATCAGAACGGGTTAGGGGGCCACATGGATTAATAAAGACTGAGTGCCTATCACGAGCCAGGCATTGTGCTGTGCACTGGGGATACAAAGAAAGGCAAGACAGTCTCTGCCCTCAAGGAGCTCCCAGTTCAGTGGGAGACAATGTGCATAGAACTACGTACACCTAAGGTATATCCAGGATAAAAAGGAAATAATTAACAAAGGAATTAAGAATGGCTTCTGGTAGGCAGCAAGACTAGTGAGGACATGAAGGAAGCTAAGAGGTGGAGATGAAAAGCGCTCAGAGCATCGCAGTCATGGAAACAGCTAGAGAAAGTGCCTGGAGGGCAGCGTCCGTGAAGGACCTCGAATGCCGCCTGGACGCTAGCTTTAAGACGTCTTATCTTCGGATGATTGAGCTATTGGGCTTTGGGTAAAGTGGAGAAAACATTTGGGTGCAAGTAATCAAGCTGCATATAGAAATGCTTGTCTACACACACACATTTTATCTTATTTTTTGGCAATCCGGGTTAAGTGACTTGCTCACAGTCACACAGCTAGTGTCTGAGGTCGAATTTGAATTCAAGTCCTCCTGACTCCAGGGCTGGCGCTCTATCCACAATGCTACCAAGCTGCTCTGGATACTTTATAATGCTTCATTCCATTGTTATACTTGAAACTTTCAGAAAATTCTCTGAAGCACCAAATTGGAAAGCCAAAATAAGGTTAAGATAGGGTAGAAGTCAATTTTTAAAATCTTCGACAAAGCTGAAATTTCTTTAAAGAACTTTAAAAAAAAAAACCTACGAGGTCATTAATGTGATTTTGGAGACTTTATCACACCTAAGAAAATGCCATTGCTTTGAATCCTTTTTTTCCCCTAAACCGACACAGTATTCTGCACAGATTTTATTGCACCATCCAAATTGGATACTGGTGCACATGAATTATTCCCCACTAAGAATCTTAATGAACTTCCTATGTGTGTCATGTATAAAGAAACTCACTACTAGTGGATTCATACATCGGTTACAACTGAAATGTTTTAAATTTCATTGTTATCATCTTAATATAATTAGCCTTTTCTTACACTAGAAGTCTAGATCTGTGGGTCAAGAAACGCAATGATCTTTTAATTTTTTTGTACTGAGAACTATTACATTAATTGTGTTATAAGGGGAAATTACTCATTTGTGATTGCTTGCATTTTGTAAACTCCAAAGGTATCTTACGGTGATGTTTGGTCTTAAAGTATCTATAAAACATCTATTGGAAACATGGAGAGGAAATTCCAGGAAAAGAACACAATAAGCAAAGAACATGGATATGTTGAATCCTGGAAATGTGGATTGGGAAAATGTCAAATGTCAAAGCAGTCAAAAGATAAGTCCTAGCAGATCACCTTAGCAGTAGTTTGAGGGACAGATGGCGTAGAGAGACGTCTAGAGGGACTAACGTAAATAAGGACATCACTGGCCAATCACAGAAATTGAATCGTAAGGGTCCTGGACAGCCATCGAGTCCCTCACCCAAGTGAATCCCTGCTTGTGACCTTTGCTTGAAGACTTCCAGAGGGGAAGCCACCTCTAATTGTTTCCTATCACCGTACCTGAATTAGCCTCTGTTCGATGCTCCTTTCGCTCGACGGCCCTGGTTCCTGTCGTGCGGCCAAAGGCCTAGGCTAGCACTAGATTATTATTTCTAGAATCTTCCAAGAATTGTGAAGTGTTCTGCGTGCACTATTTCATTTGTCTTGACCACCGCATCATCGTCTCATAGGTAAGGCCACATCCCTCAGGGGTGAAGCGCCCTAGCAGAAGCCCCAAAGCTAGCACACACCAGAGCAGGATGCTTATTCTGAGCTCTGAGGACACCGAGCTAGGGTAGCCCATCATTACCCGAGTTCGCAGAACAATTTAAGAAGTAACTACACAAGACTAAGTTACTGCATGAAGTATGGTTTATTGCAGGCAGGTCTTAGTATTGATCAGCAGTGAGTACAGCTTCCTGCAGGTGCTGGAGCAGCATTATTCTAATTAGCATAATTAGCCCCATTGATAATAACATGCAGAAATGTGGTCCAGCAGCCTGACCAATCTCCAAGCATGCAGAATGACTCAAGACCACTCTGCTTCCACACCCAATAATGAGATGGGATGGGTAGACAATATTGACAAGGGTGAGTTTGTTCTAAATCGTTTTTTTCTCTGAAGCTAGTTTCCACAGGGTCCAAGAGTACAGGGAACCTGGATTCTGAGCTCTGTGACTTGCCTTGCACAGGACAGCTGCAGAAAGACACAGGTCAGGCCAAGTGGCTCATGCTTTCTCTATTTCTGGTGGGGAAGCCATGACCTAAGAGATTCCTGGGAAATAGACACTTAAGGGGACCATGAGACATGCAATCTGTCTGCTACACAGAAGGTAAACAGAGTCACTCCTTGGCATTCCACTCTCATGTCTTACAGCTGTAATAGACCATTAGAGAAGTACATGCTTTTGATAGCACTAAGGCTGCCACTGCCATTTATACAAAACATAAAGAGAGGAGAAATTATAGCAATTGGCAAGGCCTATCAGGTCCCAGAGAGCTATCCCGATGGCTGCTGCCCTGGTTATCTAAAGGCCTCTGGCAGCCAGTCCTGGCATCACTTAGAAGTAGGCTCTGTGGTTGGGGGAATAAGAAAATGTCATTTTCCGGAGAATCAGGATGGTGTTGCTAGGAGAAATGCTACCAGCCCAAAGAGCTATGAAAACACATGATGTAACCAAGAGACAAACAAGAAAAAGAACATCACAGAAATTTGGGATTTGTAGCAATTTCTGAGTTGGTTTTCGAGATAAACTCCATCTTCTTCATTTTCTTCCACCTTGCAGAGTCCTAAATATTTTTTAACTTTTCTTCTGACAGGAAGAAGGTACTTTCATGGTACCATTGAATTAAAGCCTAATCTTTCATGATTTTTCTCAGCCTAAATTCTTTGAATCTTGCTTTGCTCCTGGGTAAAAATGAGAATCTGAATTTTCATGCCATTCAATTTATCTTCTTACTAGGCAAAGGGTATCAGAGGTTTGTGGTTACTGACATTTTGGGTGGGTGAGGAACTGCCCCTTTTAAGTGGAGGAAAACAATTAGAACTTTCAAGAAAAATCCAACCCCATCACCCTTGAGCCACTTCTGTTACTTTTCCCATTGCTCCCATAAAGACCCTGGATGGTAGCCAGTGTTCAGATGTGCTACTCAGAACAACACTGGACTTTCCAAATATCTTCTCTATATACTGCTGTAAGTAGCCTGCTGCTAGAACCCATTCTGAGTGAGTGGTTTATTATAGCAGTAATTTCTAGTACCAGTCTGGCTTTCTCTTGTTAGTGAGACTATTGCTAACCCAGTAGTAGGTAGAATTGAATGCCTAACTCCAGGGTGAAACAGGGAAGTTGCAATCTGGCCCAATGCATTCTACTCTACACAGTGGCGTTGAGGCTACTCAATTATTTTAATAAACAGCAAACTATCTATATGAACTTGGTTAAATATATCTTTAGGTCAACATTAGCTAGCACCTAGTTAGTCTGAAGCAAGAACAGAGCATGTGATTAATTAGTAGAAGGTGCATCCTTTGTCCTTATTCAACGTTTCAATATATTTAAAGTTTTCACCACTTTTCTTCTCTTCCTGAGTTTCCAGCCCCATATCTCATTCACAGGATCATAGATTTACAGCTGGAAAGAAACTCCTAGGTTATGTAACCCAATCTCTTCATTATACAAATGAAGAAAATGAGGCACAGACAGGTTCCATGACTCTCCAAGGTCTTACTGAGACTTACAGAACTAAAATTCCTCTGAATTCTAATCTCACAGTCTAAACATAACCAAAAACTCAATGAGACATGTAACAGCTACAGCAAAATAGGAGTATAACATAGGATGAACCAATATAGAGTAGAGACAGGGCAGGAAAATAAATCAAAATCATTAAATCATAAGCAATATCCTCTAACCATTCACTCACTCGCTCTCAGAAGCCCATTGTATAAGTTCCCCAAAGGTTCAGGTATCATGCAATCTGCATTCCCGTTTCTAGGAAACAAATGATGAGGTTCATCATAATTCCTCTTTCAGTCTACAGTATAGGAAGGTTCTTCTAGACAGAAATGTCGCCATAGATGTTGGTCAACTGCCAGAGTTCAGTTGTCGTGCAGGTGCCAACGAATTTTCCTAAATGGCATGTAATCCCCAATGTTACATTTTTATTATTTTTCAGATATTCCTTGGTGTTCTTGACCATTTGTCTTGCAAACGAATTTTGTCTAATTCTAAAAGTATCCCTTAAATATCCTGGTATGTCACCAACTCTGACATTTGGTTATTAACGTTACTATTATATTGGCACAGCCTATCCAAGAATGCTGCATTTCTCTGCAATCATCCAGATCTTCTTTTATTCCTGTAAAGTCTTGTAGTTCTATTTTTATAAGTCCTGTGTGTGTCTTTGTAGGTTAATCCCTATTTATTTGATCTTAAACAGAATTCTTCTTCCAATCCCTTCTCCTGACTTTTATTAACATACATAAAAGCTGATGAATTCAGTGAATTTCTTTTGTATCCAGCTACTTTACAAATACAATTTTTTTTTTTTCCCATCCAGCCTCTAGGCTTCTCTATGAAAACCATAATATCAATATCTGTCCACAGTGGAAAGAAAAATTTTATAAATGCAATCATTGTGAAAAGGAACATTAATGAAAAAGAATAGGATTAAAGGTAGATTGGTACTACCAAATCTCAAAGTACATAAAGCAAATACCTGAAGGATCTATGTCCATATCAAAGCAGTAATTCTCAAAACAATCTGGTGCTGAACAAAATATAGAAAAGCAGATCAATGAGACAAAGTAGATAAGTAAGACTTAGGAAAAAATGTACACAGTAAAATTTGGTAAACTAAAAAGTATACGAACTACTGAGAAACATGGAAAGTAGTATGGTTTAAAACAAAGTTTCAATAAGCATATTGTTACATTCCACAAAAACTCCCAGTAGATATCATCCAAATACAAAAAATCACACCATTAAAAAAAACTGAACTAAAGGAGAACTGAAGCCTACTTATTTCACAACTATGGAGAGAGAAAAATTATTAATCATTTACAGGATAGGTCGCAGGAAAAAAAGGAAAAAAAACCACAATTACAATTATATAAAGTTTAAAAGTTTTTGCATAAAGAAAAATTACTACAACTAGACTCAAAAGATCCTGGGCGAAAAGTCTTTCCATTAAATATCTCCAAGAGCAGTCTAACATTTAAAACCAAATGGCAACTGCCATGTGCTTATAGGTTAACACTTGTTCCCAAAAGACAAGTGGTCAAAGTATATGAAAATCTTTCAAAAGAAATATAAATGCTCAAGTACTTGAAAAAAATATTCAAGAGATCCTTGTGATCAAGCAAACTGAAATGGAAACTATCCAAAGAATTACCTTTCACATATCAAATTAGAGAAGACAGAGCAACTAACTCATTGTTAGAGGAGTTACAAAAAGACAAGCATGTTTCATGGAGCTGTCAATGAGCTCAACCACAACAAAAAACAGTGAAGAATTAATAAGAAATTTCCTAAACTGTTAATACCTCCTTAACCCACAGATTCCACTACTGGAACCACCCTCAAGGAAGATACCGATGGGACCAATCTGAATAAACAAGTTCTGAGCTACGTCACATGTGGTAACAAAAGCTGGAAACAAAATATATCCCCAGTGATCAGGGAATGATTGAACAAACTAGTATACAAATATTGCAGGATATTACTGGGCTGCAAGGGATGACAGATTAACTGGAAGAAACTTGGGAAGATGTGCTTGAAAACTGGCAAGAGTAAGGAAAGCTGAGTCAAAGCACCTTACAGACATAAAGAACTCAATGACGTAAATAAAATCAGCACTCAGAGGAAAACAAAACCCTTGTCAAATACAGTAGTCAATGTTAGTAAAATAACATATAAAATATAAGCACAACTCTCTCCTTTTGTTAACAAGTGAAAAACTTTTGAGAATGTATAAGGGTATTTAGGTATTTGTCAGGATAGATCTATTGTGAAAAGATTTATCAATAAATTTTAAAGAGGAAAATAGCCCTATGCCAGTCATCAGGTTTTTTTGTTCACTTAGAACTGGTGTTGAATAAGGTGTCTGCTGTGGAGCAAGCCTCCCTCAAAGTTTCTCTCAATTATGTAGCCTCTGATGTCTGGTTAGACCAGCACTCAAGCGGAAGCATCTCCCACATTCACTACATTCAAAAGGTTTCTCTCCAGTATGAATTTTCTGATGGCGACTAAGCTGGGCACTCTGGCGGAAGCACATCCCACATTCATGACATTCATAAGGTTTCTCTCCAGTATGAATTCTCTCATGTTGAATAAGATGTGTCCTCTTGCAAAAGGCCTTACCACATTCACGACACGCATGAGGTTTCTCTCCAGTATGAATTCTCTGATGGGCAGCAAGGGATGAGTTGTAGTTGAAGGTCTTCCCACATTCATTACATTCATAAGGTTTCTCTCCAGTATGAATTCTCTGGTGGCAAATAAGCTGTGAGTTCTGGTGGAAGGCCTTTCCACATTCATTACATACATATATCTCTCCTGTATGAACTTTCTGATGTCGAGTGAGTTCCGTGCTCTGGCGGAAGGCCTTGCCACATTCATTACATTCATAAGGTTTCTCTCCAGTATGAATTCTCTGATGGGCAGCAAGAGATGCACTGTGGTTGAAGGCCCTCCCACATTCATTGCACTCATAAGGTTTCTCACCAGTATGAATTCTCTGATGGGAAGCAAGGGATGAGCTGTGGTTGAAGGCCCTTCCACATTCACTACATTCATAAGGTTTCTCTCCAGTATGAATTCTTTGATGGCGAGTAAGATGGGCACTCTGTCGAAAGGTCTTTCCACATTCAGTACATTCATATGGTTTCTCCCCAGTATGAATTCTCCAATGTTGAGTAAGCTGTGTCCTCTTGTAGAAGGCCTTTCCACATTCATCACATTCATAATGTTTCTCTTTAGTATGAATTTTCTGATGTTGAGTAAGCTGAGTTCTCCACTGGAAGGCTTTTCCACATTCAAAAGGTTTCTTTTCAGTATTTAGACTATGATAGTCAATAAGGTCTGAATTATAACTGAAGGATTTCCCACAATCGTTATACTTAGAAAATATCATTTTTGAGCTGATTCTACTGTATTTCTTTTAACTGTTTAAATAGCCTAGAGTTCTTTCTGTGTATCACATCTGTGGAGACTGTCTCTAAAAGATACTTTGCTTTGTAGATGAA
The DNA here is from genome assembly GCA_028646595.1 of Phalanger gymnotis. Taxonomy (NCBI): domain Eukaryota; kingdom Metazoa; phylum Chordata; class Mammalia; order Diprotodontia; family Phalangeridae; genus Phalanger; species Phalanger gymnotis. The sequence continues at coordinate 2,960,819 of CM053622.1, forward strand.
GGACTGACTACTGAAGATGCTACTTTATTTCTTATCTTCAAATAGGTTTCCTTTGGCTAACTTATTTGCCAAATGTGTTTTTGCTGTTGTGTTGCTGCCTCTATGACCCAAGACTTACTTCCAATTTGGAGACACAGGGAAGTCTGATTCTTTCAGAGAAATGCCAAATTTGAAGTGGGCTCCTTGGTTTCCAGTCTAATCTCCAAATCTGAAAGAGAGAAAAAGTCAATGTCCACTGTTCTCTAGTTGTACATGGAGCCTTCTTCTGTCTCACATACAAAGAAAAATAACTTGCACTTCAAAGGGCAGGAGAAATAGCAATGCAATATTGTGTTTTACAGGGCTGTTGTTGAGAAAACTTCTCAAACCTTAAAGCACTATACAAATGTAAATTAGTAATATACAGTGTATAAAATGCCTTAGATTAAAACAATTTATGGGGTAGGCATATTATTTTAAATTGAGGAAACTGAGGTTTGGAGTGCTTTAACAATTTTAGCAAAATGTATGTGCCCAAAGTCACACCGTTAATAAGTGTAAAGTATGGGACATAAACTAAATTGGACTTGTGACTTGAAGTCCAGTACTCTTTCCACTAAATAAAAATGCATATAACAAAGGAAATATGCTTTTTTCTGCACAGTTCTAAAGAGCATAGCTAGAAAAATAGGTAGAAGTTCCCGGAAGGCTTTTTCGGCTCATTATCAAAGAAAGCTACAATTACAGCTGTCTAAAATCAGACAGATGCACACACAGAACATTACTCTCCTTTGGAAGATGAAGAAACAGACTCAAGGGGTCTTTCTCTTGAACAACGCTCACAACTAGATTTGTACTTTTGATTTTCTCCTCTCCTCAGCCTGATCTACTGGTTTAATCTCTGACACAAAGGTACTCAGGTGTCCTCTGGCCCTAAAACACTCTCAATCGACTATACTATTGCCTCAAGCTATCATCACCTATCTCTCCTCCCTTTCAGTCAAACTTCTAAAAAAATCTGCCTATTCTCATTGCTTCCACATCCTTTATTCTTTACTTATTTCTCAATCCTGGAGACCTCTACAAATATTATCTCATCTCAACTGAGCCCAACTCTCCCTAATAGGTGTCATACTATATCTATATACTATGTCATACAACCATACTAGGTATCTCCTGAACTACTTCATAAAGATGTCTAACCTTGAATTCTCCCTTTCCTCTTTCACTTGATTCTAGTACCTCTGCAACCTGGCTTCTGACTTCATAATTCAACTGAAACTATCTAAAGTTTCTGCCCTATCTAAAGTAACCAATGATTTCTTAATTGCCAAAACCAATGGGTTTTTCTCAAATCTTATTTTCCTTGACTTCTCTGAAGAATCTCAAATTAATGGTCATCATATGCTCCTAGATACTCCCTTCTCTCTTGGTTTTTATGACACACCACTCTCCAAATTCTCCTATCTGCACCAATCATTCCTTCTCAATATCCTTTGTTGGGTCTTCATGCCCACTAGTGTCCTCCAAGGCTCTTATCCTTTTTTTCTCTTCACTGTATTATTTGGCAAATTCGCCAGGAACCCTGGGCTCAATTATCTCTATGCAGATGGTTCTGAGACCTGTACAGCCACTCTTAGTATCTCATTTGAGCCACTCTCACAAACCTCCAATTAACCAATTCCACATTTCACCTGGATGTCCCACAAGCACCTCAAATTCAACATGCTTGAAACAGAAAATTCTTTTCCCATCCCTCCAAACCCTACCAGTTTCCAAACTTTCCCATTATTGCTGAGGTTGTCACTATCCTCCCAGCCACCCAGGCTCAGAATCCTATGTCATTCACTCACACTCACCTCACATATCTCATGGGTTGGCGAATCCTGTCATTTCTATCTTTGTAACATCTCTTACATTCATGCCCTTCTTTCCATTCATATAACAGCAACCCTGGTTCAGGCCCTCATCACCTCTCAGTAAGACTACTGCAACAGTCTTCAAGAGCCTTCTAACTGGTTTCCTGAACTCTCGCCAACTCCCCAATCTCCATTCTAATCCATGCTCTATGTGGATGTTGAGGTGATTTTTTCTAAATCTCAGGCCTGACCAAGTCACAGAACTCCAGCAGGTCACTGTTATCTCTATCAACAGAAAAGTCCTTTTTGACATTTAAAGCTTTTCATAATTGGGCACTTCCCCAGTCTTCTAAAACCATACCTTATTCACACCCACCTCCCCAGGCCCAACAATCCTAGCATCTCACTTGCATTTTCCTCTTATGTGACACTCCATTTTCCATCTCTCTATCCCTTCCCCTCTATCTTTAAGTTTGTCTGGCTCCCTTTAAAGCTCAGCTCAAATTCTACCTTCTGCAGAAGGGCCTTCCTTTTTCAGATTACCTTCTCCCTGAGGTGCTCACACACACGTATCAATTATGTATGTCCATGTATGTACCTAAATATTTACTACATTATTTACCCCATTAAAATGAATGTTTCTTGAAGGCAATCTTCTTTTCCTTTTTTTTTTATTGCTATCACTTAGCAGTGCCTAGCATATGGTAAAATTATAAAATTATCAATGATTTCTTCCACATTTTTAATGTTTTAATCCTGATTTTTACAAACACCCAAAAAGATAATATTCCCACATGTAAATTAAGAGGAAAAGGATTATATACGAAACTAAATTTCTATTGTGTAGAATTTTGTTTGGAAAAAAAATAATACATTCAGTGTTGATGGGGAAGGGGAGAGAAATGTTGCTTTCAAAACTATCTTGTCTTTGTTGCCCTCTGAACATTACCAATTATATATTTTAAAATATGCTTAAATGGCCCTCTTTTGGGGGGGGGGAGTACAACATTGTTGTCAGAGTCATCCCTTCCCCCACCAAATCTATAAAACCCAAACCAATCATATACTTTTAACAAGCATTGCCAAATAAAACAAATCCACACCTTTGCCATGTCCAAAAATGCGTGTCACATTGGGCACCTTGGGTCATCCCTCTGTCAGGGGGTGGGTAGCATGTGTCATCTTTGTTCATCTGAAGCAGGGGTAGTCACTGCCCTGATCAGAATTCCAAAGTCCTTCCCAAGCTGATTTTTTTATACTGTTGTTCCTGTATAAAATACTCTCCTGGTAATGCTCATTTCACTCTGAACCAATTCATTCAAGTCTTCCCAGATTTCTTTGAAACCATCCCATTTTTCAACTTTTACAGAATTGTATGTCACTACACTCATACTATTATTTGCTCAACCATTCCCCAACTGTTCTCTCCCTTTCCTCTTTTGGTTACAGTTCTTTGCTAAAATAAAAAAGAGCTGCTACAAGGCCTCTTGTATACATGTGGTTTTCTCTCATCTTTCAAGGTATATATAGGTCTAGTTAAGCAACATAATTGGGCCAAAGGGCATCAGGTTTAGTGACTGATCATGCCTATTGGCTTTTCCGGGCTGGAACAATTCATGGCTGACAGTGTACCAATGTGTGGTATGTTGTCTCACTGTTGTCATTTTCTTTGATGAAATTTTCTGTTGTTTCTTTGATATGTTCTTTGACCCAGATTTTTTTAGGATTAGGTTGGTCTCCAACTCATTTTTAATCCTTTGTTCAAAGGCCATTATTTCTATTTTTGGCACCTGTGAAGTTTTTATGCCTTACAGTATATGGTAAGTCAATTTCTGTAAATATGGCAGGCACAGCTGAGAAATGTTTATTCCTTTCTGTTGATTCTGTGGATGCCTAGTATATCTAACTTTTCTATGATTTGATTCAGACCCTTGGGCTACGCTGACACTAAGAAATGACATTTTTTTCTCCCTAAAGCCACTTACAAATCATTCTCTTAAAAGACAAGACTCGAGTACAGCAATACAGATGAAGTTCAGTGGACAACACTTTGCAGACTCCACCTTGTTCCTTTTCTGAAATTTGGGCTTTCTTTTCTCTAGTCCTCACACCTCTTCAGTTTATAATAAAGTATCTACAGTATCTTTTAAAGAAAATCCACAGTGACTTAATAGTTACACCTGCCAGTTTCTTCAGAACAGTGGGGCAATGTTTTCAAAAATGGTTTTCTGGGGGCAGCTAGGTGGTGCAGTGAGCAGAGCACTGGTCCTGGAGTCAGGAGGCCCTGAGTTCAAATCCAGCCTCAGATATCTGACATATTCTAGCTGTGTGACCTTGGGCAAGTCACAACCCCAATTGCCCTGCCTTCCCCCCCTCCCAAAAAAATGGGTTTCTGGGGTAGAAACGATTGGAATTCTGGAAGGAAGTACTGCCTCACAAGAGTATGAGAGGTCGTGGAAATCCAGGCATGGTGTGATATGCACCCTGGATTCAGGAAAGTAGATTTCAAAGGACTCAGAAGACAGATGGGGAGAGAGAAGTCAGCCCAGGAAGCAGAGTAGATGATCAGGAACGAAGGGTAGTTCTCGACTATGGCACCAAACATGGGGGGGAAGGGGAGAAGAGAATAATGTTAGCCATAAAGCATGTTACCCACTTCTCTACTATTCAGCTATTGGCAGAACACAAGCTGGCATGCAGAGCCTCAGTGCCCATGCTATCACTGATGCTTTTGTGCCAGGCAGGCCATGATATAGCTCTAAGACATACACAATGTGTTTTTTCCATTCCCTTTGGTCATTAACCAAAGGCTGTCCTCTTTCTCACCTCTCAAATGGGAACCAGCACACATGAGGATATATCCATCCCTATTATGCTAAATTTGTTATTGTTTCTTCTCAACCAGGCACATACCCACATAAAATCAAATTTCAGCCTGCCATCCCAATCCATCAAGCCTCAGTGACACCTACTGACAGCAAACTAGTGTTTTCCCATTGGGATCCTTAGTTCACTGGCCATCTGAGCTCCCAGCACTTCGGAATTGGAACAGCCCTAAGCAGCCTTCTCCTGGAACTTATCCTGGACTACAACACATCTGAGAATCGTGCTCCCACCTTTGCTTAAAGATGCTCCAAGTCTCTCCCCAACGTGGGGCCCCTCAAAGATGGCAACAGAACTGTTGTTGTCTGGCTACATTCAAGGTTCAGGTTAGCTCGGTTAGCCTTGGGATTCCCTTCTCTCAGAAACGGTGAGTCTCTCCACGCCTTAGCACAGTGCCTGGCATGTAGGTGCTTAGGAAATACGTGTTTTCCGATTGACTCTGTAGGAAACGGACTGGGCAACGTCAACAGATGCCGACTTTCTTAACTGACGTCACCACAGATTTTTCCCCTTTCATAGCCAAGTGCTATGCTATCCTTTGTCTAGTGCTGTCTTCCCTCCATTCTGCTCCCAGAAGATACCCTCAGGGTGATGCTCCTGAGTTGGGTCACTCAACAAACACTCTCTCTAAAGGTGTTTACCCCCTCCGTGGCTTCTTGATGCTTTAGGAGGCAATGGCGCCCTTAATCACTGTGTCTCCTGGGCCTCTATCACAATACAAGCCTAAGACTGGTATTGGAAGGAAAATGGTCTTGAGACTCAGTGTTACGTGGTATAAAAACAGGTACCATGCTAAGTGCTTTACAATTATTTCATTTGATCCTTCTAACAACTCTGTGGGGTAGGTGTTATTACTACTCCCATTTTTACAGTTGAAAAAACAGACACAGAGGCAAAGTGACCCAGCTAAAAAGCGTCTGAGGCAGGATCTGATTCCAGCCCTACTCCACTGTACCACCTGACCCCCCCAAAAAGGTTTGATTACACATCTACGTGACCTGGCACAGCTATGGCCTCCTGGAACTTCCAATGTGAAGGCAAGCGCTCTCCTTTTTCTAGATGACACGGTTTTACTGTCTCTGACTAATCTTTAGTTAAGAGATATCTCTCATGACATTAAAACCAGTGTTTTCTGGGAGGCACTTTTTTTGCTTTTTGGCAGGGCAATTGGGGTTAAGTAACTTGCCCAAGGTCACACAGCTAGTGTGTCAAATGTCTGAGGCTGGATTTGAACTCAGGTCCTCTTGACTCCAGGACCGGTACTCTACTCACTGCGCCACCTAGCTGCCCCTCTGGTAGGCATTCTTGAAGATGAATGTGACCACTCATAAATAATTCAAGAAATCAATTCATTCATCAAACTGGAGAGGTATCTTCTAGGTACTTCATCCTAGGGGGCCTAGGAGGACACAATCATGTGCAAACAGGTTCTATTTTGGACCAAGTCCCAGTTGGGTGGTAATACATGGCTTGATAATGTTGTCAAGCTGAAGTAGTCTGTGGCTGGTCATATGACAGTCTCAGCAAAACCTTCTTCTCTAAGGAAACTCTTTAAAACACGTGTGAAGCACTTTGCTCTTTCAGCCACTGTTGCTCTTACTACAGTGAGTGTGGGAGCGGAACTAATCTGCTCACTCACTTTAATGATCCCCAGCCCCCCTTTCTGTGCTCTGACCAAAGGTTTCCAGGACAGCCCAGAAGAATCTGCATTAAATGAAAACCACTAAACTCTACCCCTAAATTATACCTCTTGCAGTGGCTTCCCCCTCCCCCAGATTAGAAATCCACCACTTCCTGTTTACTGAGTTCCAACTTAATTGTATGTTCCTAGGTTTCATGGAAGCTGGAGACAAGAAACATCTTTCCAAGAAGACTGGAGGTCTTTTTTGCAAACTCCCCCGCCCCCCAGCCTAGTGGTTTCATCTGTGCTCAAAACTCTAAGCAGGATGACTCCTTTCACAACTGCAGACCACAGCAACTCATTCACAACTTGTTTTAGAGAGGGGTCTGAGGCACTGAAAAGTTGTGACTGGCCTAAGATCACACAGCTGAGGCCTCCAAGCCAGCCAGCGCCAGGACCTAGCTAGGTCTTCCTCACCCCAGGACCAGCCCTCTAGGGTCCCACAATAGATTTCAGGGGATTTGAGTACATGGATGGGGGAAAAATGATGTCTTTATTTCACTGTAATTGATTTCCTTTGTAATCCTACGTATTTTACATCTTGCTTCCAGAGAGGGGCTGAGAAGAGTGCCCAAAAGGTCCACGGCACAAGAAAGGTGAAGAGTTGCTGGACTCCACTGAGCGGCCAGCTACACCTTCCATGAAGATTACTCCCCATATACTACATTCCTTATATATTTTATACAAGGACTGCCATGACAAAATCTTCCTTATGTCTGGTTCCAGGATGTTGGTGATAATTTTGTAGTTTTCCTTTTTCCTCTTTGCTTTAGTTTCCAAGGTAATGGGCAGACCCAGTCTTGGCCAACAGCAAGAGACTGCTCTCCAAGGCTGCTAAAAACCCTTCGCTGCCTTTCTCCTAGAATGTCACTGTTCAGAGTCTAGTCTTCACTGTCCTCTTTTGCGTGAGGTTTCATTTTGTAGACTGCCTCCCAGACTTTTGGAAGCAGCGAGTTTAGTTATACTAAAGCGAAAAGCAAGCATTAAACCCAAATTGGTTAAGGTAGGTTTTCTTGAATAACGATCTTCACAGAAGAGCAGCTTTGGAAGAGGAGAAGGGGGAAAGGAGGAGGGGAGAGGAAAGAGCAGAGGAGAATCCATAGGGGATCTTGGGCCCTTCCTTCCAAGGGCTCTCGAGATGGGTGTATTATTTTATTTGGGGTACTTTTCTTGTGAAATATTTTAGCAGATTATTCTGCCATGTCCCGTGGGGAAGAATATTCTATTATCATGTACTGTTTGAGGAATGTTTCTAATTGCAACCCTCGTGTCTAATCAACTAGTACCTAGGGGGTCTGGAGAAGGGTGGAAGTGGTACAGAGACTTTTAAATGAAGCAAACTTGAAAAAGGAGAGCTGACTGCACTGGAGGCCCACCCAGCTGGCATCTGCCATCGAGGACGGACACAGCAGGACCAACAAAGGGGCAGAGGCAGAACCAAAGCTCTGGCTTCCTGAAGCGGGAGGGCGGGGTGGGGTAGGGAAAGGGGGCAGCTCTTGCTTCATTCAACCTCAGTTTTTAGAAAGTGTCTTTAAGCTGATGATAACAGGCAGAGGAAGCAACATCAGCAAGAGTTCAGTGCTCAAGGGCGCATTTCCAGAGATAGAACATAAGATCCCTTCAAGAAATAAAAGCAACAGCTAGTACTTATCTAACAAACATTATCTCACCTGATGATCCTTAGAACAACCCTGGGAAGTAGATGTCATTATTATCCCCATTTCTACAATAAGACTGAGAGAGGAGGAGACTTCCCAAAGTCACAAGGCTAGTAAGTGATTGAGGCTTCCTGATTCCAAGGCCAGCACTCCATCCGCAGTGCCACCACACTGCCTCTTAAACATATCTATGTGTCTCTAAATGATATCTGATTGAAGACAGGAAGACACGAGTTCAAATCCTACCTTAGACAATGGTGCAATTCTGGCTGGCAAGTCATTCTGCCTCTCTCAACCTCAGTTTCCCCATCCATAAAATAGGGAGATAACAGCACCTGCTGTACAGGGTTGTTGTAAGGTTCAAGAGATGACATATGTACTACAGCACCTTATAAATGCTAGCTCTAAATTACCTACAGTTGAGATGATCTGAGATGTGTGTGGGTAGTTTTCCTACAAAGATGAAATGGAGGGGGGGTGCAATGTGTAATGCTCATTTTATTTACATTTTTTTTTACCTTGTAGACCTTAAACAAATCCTCCAGAAAGGAGACATCTTCCCCAGGGGCCAAGATGATACATGATAATCTAGTTGGGTTCACCTTGTAGAACCCTAAAAAACATTTCCTGAAAGAGTGACTGGAAGGTGAGGTAGGCAACCTGCTTCCTGGACCTAGCCTAAGGGGAAACTGAGTAGGCCAGACTCCAAAGAGTAAAGGAGTCTAGGACTCTGGGGTGAGGCAGGGGAAGAGGTACCACTGGAGACAGTTACCTGCTGAAGGCCCTGGGCAGCCACACTCGGACCTACTGCTGGGGAAGCAGATTCTACAAGAGCCACCCGCCATCCTTATCAAACCGAGGCCTTTAGAGAAGAGGACCCTGACCTCATTGAACAACCAGTTCAGAAAGATGGATGGCAACCCCCCAGAGAAGTTCTGTAAGTCATGCAAGAAATGTGATAGAAGAAAAAAGCAAGAGTTAGCTTGGCACTGGAGAGCAAGGTTACTTACCTCTGTATTTGTAAATTCTCTAATCTCAGCAGTATGTGCTATTAAAACTCTCGGAGGTCACCTAAGAAAACGTGAGCATGCTCAAAGCACTATTTTCAAGAGATTGGGAAAGAATGGTGCTAAGCTCAGGGGCAGGGGATCCAGGTCAGAGAGAAGAGGTGGTGAAAGCAGGGATGGTGAAGAGGGTGACAAGGAAGACAGGGCCTGGGCCCAAGGAAACAAACCCTCAAAGGCCCCTGGAACAGTTCTGAGGCCAGGGTTTTATTCCCTTACAGTGACCCAGTGCCCCTGAACTTCCCAAATACCTCAGGCAACCCTGGCTTCCTTCAGCATTGCTCTGAACTTCAAAATTCCAGCTTCCTCTTTTGTTACAAAGAGGCCAGTCTTTCAGGATTTATCCCCTACAAGGTAAAAAATGTAAATAAAATGAGCCTTACACATTGCCTCCTCCTCCCCCCACCCCCCCCCAGAGATTTAATCAACATAGGTAAACTCCCCCCACCCACACAGATCTCAACTCCTAGGTAATTTAGAGTCCGGCTGAGTGGCCGAGGGCATTAAGGAGAGATTAAGCCCTCCGGTGAATCCCAGCCTTCAATTACTACTAACTTTTCTAAAGAAGGAAGCAAATGGAAAGCTACACAATTACATCAAATTCAGGGCTAACAGAACACAGTGAAGATCCTCAGCTCTCGCTTGCCCCTCTGAAATGTTCTCTTCTCCCCTGATTATTCCTAGCAAAACCTTATCACCTCCTGTACTGGCTTCTTTCCTGGTCCCAAACAAAGTTCACTTATCTCCACACCTAGCCCTGACCTCAGTTTGCCTTTTCCGAAACTCATTAGCTGCCACACTACAAGCACCCCTCTTTTAAGGGCTTCTCGGGTAATTACCAACCATGGGAAATTCCCGATGCCAAATTTCTCCTCCGAAGAGGCTGGCTCCACCAGTAAAAGTCACACAAAAGAGCTGATTTTTATCCATGATAAATTGAGGGAGCATCAGCCCAGTGAGGCCCTCATTGTTGCTTGGCAATCTTTCTACCACAGATTTCTGGGTAGTCTGTGAACTTCCATGGGGGGAAAAAAAACAACACCCAACACATTCATATTCGCTAATCTTTAAGCGAAATTTAGCATTTCCTCCAATTATGACTTATTTTAAAAGTATGGCTTTGAAGGAGGTTCCCTGGCTACACTGGACATCCCCTGGCACTGGACTCTGGGTAACCCCCTGAATCATTCTCCATGGCAACTGGTCTTTTCCTCAAGCCTCCAAATGCATCCTGAACCTGTTTGTCCAGTGGGTATAGCCCCCAGAGGCCAAGAAAAGGATTCTATCTTTGGACACCTCAAAGTGCCACACGGTTTTTCTTTAATCTGACCTCAACTGTGCCCCTCTGTAACTTCCTACTTCTGCCTGCCCTCTACATCCTGGGCTGCATGCTCCTCCTAGCTTCCTCTGTGACAATCCTCTAGCAGCCAGCCGACTTCTCTGAAAAGCCTGGCTCAGAAGTACTCTCCAATCCTATTTACTTCCCATCTCAGGGAAGAGGGGCCTTTACTTCTTCCAAAGGTGAATCCTTCTCTCATTGCCCTGGATTTTGTTCTTTGCCAAGACCTTCTTTGGTCAGCTTCCCAGGAATCTTCTCCCCTTCCCACTGTTTCCTGGCATCTGTTCTACACACGTGCTCCGACTCTGCTGCTCTGTCCAGTAACTGTCCTAATTCTCTCCTGCAAGCATTCTATTCCAGAGTCAAATCTCTTGAAGAAGATGGCTGGGGCTCACTTCCTCACCCCCCACTCTCCCCTCAACCTCTAACAATCTACTGGCTTGAGCTCGTAAGTCACCAATTTCCTCTAATTGTCAAATCTATCTTTTAATACTCATCCTCCTTCCTCGATCTACTTACAATACATGACACTGAAGATGTAAGATGTTTCTGCCCAGGAAATAACAGGCTCTTAATTATTGCTTGATGAATTAAAGTGAAGATAACCCCCTCTCTCCATTTATGTGCTCTTCCCTGGGTTTTCAAGCCTGGGTCCTGCCTCTCCAAGGAATCCTTCCTGGTTTCCTCTGCTCACTTCCTACACTCTTCCTACATTCTTCCCAACCCCTTCCTCTGAGTGGTCCCAAAGGTTATCTCCTAAGTTCACCTCTCTCTTTCTGAAACTCTCCATCCTTGGCACCTTAGTTATACTACAGCTTCAAGTATTACCTTGAAGACCTGAGAAGAGTTGTGTTTGGGGTTGGAGGGAGAGGAAACCTGAAAGGAGAAACCTGTCACCCCAAAAAGGTATCAAATTTGTTCCCTTCAGTCCTGGTGAAAAACTAGAAGCAATGAGCAGAAGTGGAAAAAAAAAGTTTAGGTTTAATGTTAAGAAAAACTTCCTAACAATTAGAGCTCTCTAAAAACAGCCTGGGTTTCCTCAGTCACTGGAAGTTTGCAAGCACAGGCTGGTGGTTGTTTGCAAGTTGGCTGCAGAGGGAGACTGTTTTCCATGAAGAGTTTGGACTTGATGGAGGCTCTTCCAGCCCAGCAATGGGCACATAATCTTCCTAAGTGGCTTCCCTGCTCTCCTTCAGTCCTAATCAAGACTCCTGGGATCTTGCCGTCTAAATGCCTACAGGACATCGAGGCAGCCACATAGCTCAGTGGAAAGTGTCAGGCTTGAGTTCAAATCTTTTCTCACTTAGCTGTGTGACCATAGGCAAATCCTTTGACCTCTCTCAGCCTCAGTTTCCTCATGTCAAACAAGAGGGTTGGACTCAATGGTCTTTAAGATCCCCATGAACCTATACTCTCCATGTGGATCATCTTCCTTGAACTTCAAACTCAATTTTCCTCAAATGTAATCTACAGTCTTTTTGATATCTCTGTGGCACCAACATTCACCAGGAAGTCATTTCACATCTTCCAGACCAATCAAGGGTTTCCACATTCTGGCACCATCCTATCATTTCAAGCCCCATGAGGCTCCAGCCAAATTCGGCCCCTCAGCTTCCCTGGTCTCCTGCCTCTGCTCCTGCTGGTTCCTATGCCTGGAAGGTTCTTCCAACATTTTTGCCTCCTGAATTCCTAGCCATCTTTTAACAACAATCCAAATGCCACCTTCCCTGGGAAACCTTCCTGGATAGCAACAGCTCACGCCTGGAGATTACTTTGGGGTTTACAAAACTGTTTTGATATACTAGCTTACTTGGTCCTCATGCCCTGTAAGATGGTCATGATTATTACTCCCCTTTTAGAGGAGAGAAAGAGAAATGAGGTTTGGAATGAAGTGGCCTGCCAGGATCCTGGAGTTCTGGGAAATTATAGGGAAGCTTTCCCTCCCCTCCTAGCACTTTTCCAGTTTTCTAATGCATTTATCCATATTATGATGGATTTCAGGATCTGTGTTTAGTCTCCAACTAGACTTAGCCATCATTATGTACTACAGGCCTCTAGATAGGAGGCAGGGTGGTAATCTGCCTCCAGGCTTAAAATTTACAGAAGGAAAACAACAAGGCAATACAAAATAAAGGGATAAGGTTGGGCCAGGAGATTTCTGGTGAATAGAACTCCAGGTGTGGAATCAGGTGTGGAGTTTAAATCTACCTCAGATACTCACTGGCTGGGTGATCCTTTGCCCTGTTTGTCTCAGTTTCCTCATCTGTAAAGTTAGCTGGAAAAGCAAGTGGCAAACCACTCCAGTATCTTTGCCAAAACAAACAAACCCAAATGGGGTCAAGCAGACTAGACACAACTGAAAGAGCTGATCACACACACACACTTATACATATGATACAGATACATTTACACACATACATACACACAGAGATAACACAACATATATGCACACTCATATAGACAAACATATATACATACTCATATAATGCAAATAGACATTACACAAAAAGATGTACAAATGTGTGTACACACATACACATATCACACACATGTGTATACACAAATACATACTTATGTACCCGCATAATACACACATGTACACAACATACGTACACAATGCATATACACACATACATACACAGATCACACAATACATACTTATGCACACATATAATACACAGTCATTTACACAACACATACACACATTCATGTACACACTCATAGATCACACACATGTGCGCATAGATGCACATACATACTCACACACATATGGTACATAGACATTTCCACAATATATGTACAAATGTGTGTACACACATATATACATACACAGATCACACAATACACACCTATGCATACATATAATACACAGGCATGTACATAACATATATGCACACGTGTGTACACACATATACACATACAAATCACACAATATACTTATGCACGCATATAATATATAGATATTTCCACAACATATGTATCCACATATATACATACACCGATCACACAATACACTTATGCACACACATACATGAACACACATACATATGCAGATCACACAATACATACTTAGACACACATATAATACACATTAACACAATATATACAGACGTGTGTGCACACATACACACACCGATCACACACAACACATGCTTGCACACATATAACGCACATTTACACAACATACACAACACGTGTGTGCACACTCTCTCCTCTCTCAGTATGACATCAGGAGCAGTGGGTGGCCCTGATGCTGGGCTGAGCCTGGACTCCCAGGGGAGGAGGAGGAAGCCCGCCCACCCAAGGGCAGGGGCTCCAGGGATCAGAGAGATTCCTCCTCTGGGGTCCAATCCTATCCATTTTCAGAGGAAGAAAAGTGAGGATCCAAAAGGGTCAGTGAGGAGCCAAACACTGTGATCCTTTGCCCCATACCACCAGGAGGCTCAGACCCGGGAAGCCCGGTGGATTGACCCTGGACCCACGGGTCTCAACTCCTTCCCCCCTTATTTATTACCTCATCGACCTGGGGGGGGGGAGGTGTGGAGAGCCAGGCTCCTGACAGAGACCAAGAGCTCCCACTCCCAGGCCAGCCTGGGCCGATCCACTGAGCCCCTCTGCTTCCTCCTCCCTCGCAAAGTTCGGAGACTGAGGGCCCGCGGGCCAAAAGACCGGAGCTCGAATCCCACCTGGGCCAGTAAGTAGCATCCAGGAAGGTGACTGTCCGGGGCCTCAGTTTCCCCTTCTGTCACATAACGGGCTGGGGTCCTTTCAGGTCAGGGCAGTAACAATCACGATAAGAACTGGCGTTTCTGAAGCTTCACGAAAGCCTCTCCTGGTCCCTCCCCACCCCTGGAGGTCGGGGCTGTGGTTCTCAGCCGAGGGAACTGGGGCAGATGGAGGCAACGGGACCTGCCGGGGGTCTGTCGCACGGCCAGCGTGCCTCAGTTTCCTCCTCGGTAAGGCCGGGGCGCTAGCGGCCCGTCCAGTCTCGGCCCGTGGACCTCAGTTTCCCCGCCCAGAGGCGGCCTAGACCCGGCTCAGAGGCGGGCGCGGGGCTCCGGGCCCGAGGGCGGTTTCGCTGGGAGCCCCGAGCGGCCCAGGACGCTCTCACTTTCTCGCGGCCCCTCGGACTCACCTCCTCCCCTCCCCGAGAGCGGCGGCCCCTCCACCGACCCGGACACACACAGCAAGCTCCCGCGGCGGCTACGACCACGACTAGGCCGTCCTCGAGCCAAACACCGCGAGAACCCGCGCGCGAGCGAGCGCGAGCGAAGCCCCGCCCCCCAACCGCAGGCCGCCTATCAGAGAGGCAGAAGGGTCGTCGCCCGTCCCCCCGCCCCACTGCGTGTAGCGTCCCTCCCCCGTCGCCCCGCCCTCGCCCCACCCCTCCAGCTCCCGCTCGGAGCCCCGCCCGCGCACTGCCCTCCTTCTCGGCTTGTCAACCCTGGTGGGAGCCGCCCGCCCCCCGCCCCGCCCCTGCACCCCCCCCTCTCCTTAGCAGCCTCCATCGCGTTGGTGTGCGGTCTTTTTCATCGTCTCCTCTCCCAGCCTTCGAGCGCCCAGAGGGCGGCGGGTGACTCAGCCATTCTTTGTAGCCCCCTCGCCCAGGAGGGGCGCCCCTTCCCCTTCCCAGCCCCCCAGGACCCTACCTAGGCCCAGCCCCGGAAGGGCGGTGCGAGCCTTGAGGCGGTGCCGGCGGTGAAGGGCGGGAGCCTGCGGAGAGGGAAGACCCCATCATGGGCTCTCGGGGTGGGGTTATGTGACCCGTACCTGGGGGCTGAGGGGTTGCAGGGGGTTTCCATGTACCAAATTCCCCCACTCGGGCGAAGGGAGTTTCCACGCTGAGAATCCCCCTCGTCACTCTAGGGAGTTTCCACCCTGGGGGTTCCCCGCCTCGGTAGAGGGAGTTTCCACACTGGGATTTCCCCACCTGGAAGACAGGACTCTGGGGTGGGACAGGAGAGGCTCGCCAAGATCCCTTCGGGGCCCCCCGTGGGAGGAGCCGCCGGGAAGCGGCTCGGCCCCCTCCCTAAGCTTATGAGGACTTCACGCGGTGGCACAGAGAGCGGGGCGGCGCGGGGCTGGACCGCCGAGAGCGGGCAGGGGCCCAAAGCCGGGTGTACTTACCGGGGGGGCGGGGCGGCCGTCCTCCGCGTGGGAGGCCGAGCCCAGGGGCAGCCCGGGCAGGGGTCAGGTCCATGGGGAAGGGTCTGCCTGTGCTTGTCCTGGGCTGGAGAGGGTCGGGTCCTGCGGGGACAAGGACTCGCTGAAACCCGACGCCTGCAAGCCGCAGATCCCTTTTGGGAGGAAAAACGAGGCTTCATCCAAGCGCATCCCCCTGCCCCCTGGGAAGTTATTTATTTGAACCTCAGAACACATTTATTTGTGTGACATTTGTTCTTTTTCGGCCCGGCCGACACTGCAATGTGTCTAGCGCCTTAAAGTTAGCCAAGTTATCCGGTTTTTTCTCCCCGTGCTGGCCCCCTTGATCCTTGCGGCACCCCTGTGAGATGGGTGTCACAAGCTGCCCGTGCGCCCTTGTGGACGTGGCCACGGGATTCTGTGGCCGGGAACCTACCGGCCTGACCGGCTTTTCTGTATCATGAACAAACTTCCTTCCTTTTTAACCAGAGACTTTGGGTGGGAGATCTGGACCCGCAGTATGCAAGTAGAGGCTCATTGGGATCGAGGTCATAGGGCCTGGGTATCCCCGGGGCTTACTTGGCACAGTGTCTGCACATGGTAGGCACTTAATAAATGTGTTTTCTCTGACTGAGTGAAGATAGAAGAGTGCGACCTCACCATATGGGTGGGGCCACTCTTCTCTCACATCTTGGGGACGTTGCTAGAGGCAGCTTGGTGATAGAGCAGGCAGAGCCCTGGACCAGGTGATAGAAAGACCTAAATTAAAATTTGGCCTGGGCAAGTCACTTAACCGCTTCTCTTTGACTCAGTTTCCTCATCTGTAAAAGTGAGGTAATAATAGTGCGGACCTCCCAAGGTGGTTGTAATAATGGTAAAGCACTTAGGTAGTGCCTAGCACATAATCTTCTGTGACCCTGACTGTGGCTCCACAATGTTTGAATTGTTTCTATAATGGCTGTTTGCAATATGTTCTCCTCTACCCGTGAGCTTTGGAATTTGGCTATAATATTCCTGGGAGGTTTCTTTTGGAATCTGTTTCACAAGGTGATCGTGGATTCCTTCAATTTTTATAAGATACCAAGTGGCGTTTTCCTTGATAATTTTTTGAAATATTATCTCTAGGCTTTTTTTTTATCATGGTTGTCAGGAAGTCCAAAACTTCTTAAATTATTTCTCCTCGATCTGTTTTCCAGGTTTTTCTGACAAAAACATTTCATATTTTCTTCTATTTTTTCATTCTTTTGACTTACTGTTTCTTGATGTCTCATGGAGCCAATCATTAGCTTCCAGTTGCCCAATTCCAATTTTTAGGGATTTTCTCCAGTGAGTTTTTGTACCTGTTTTTCCATCTGGCCAGTTCTGCTTTTCAAGGATTTTTTTTTTCTTCAGTGGATTTTTGTGCTTCTTTTTCCAACATTGCAATTCTGTTTTTTAAGGTGTCATTTTCTTCAGTATTTTTTGTGCTTCTTTTACCAAACTGTTAATTCTTTTTTTTCACTACTCTGATTTCTTTCCCCAGTCCTTCCTCTACCACTCTTTATCACTTTCTTTAACGCTTCTAGGAATTCTTGTTGGGCTTGTGTCCAACTAGTATCTTTCCTTTAAACTATGATTGTAGGTGTTTTCATCCTGTTATCTTATGAGTTTTTGCCTTGGTCTTCCCTGCTACTGTAGTAACTTTTTATGGTGGAGTTCTTTGTTTGTTTGTTTATTTGCTTCTTTTCCTAGCCTATTTCTTGATTTTGAACTTTAATATTATGTTAAAGTTGGGCTTGGCTCCCCTGGTGATGGAGAAGTACCATCCCAGGCTTCAGGCTTTTTTGTGCTGCTGTTTTCAAAGCTAGTTCTGGGGGTCTGCAAGTTTTTGGTACTTCCAAGGTGGTATGATCCAGGAGACGTATGGTCATTGTTCTCCTGGTCTTCCTCTTGGTAAGCTTACCCAGGAAGGGCCCCTGTTCCTCTGCAGCCATAAGCCCTGGTGCTTCTCTTGGCCCTGGAACTTCGAACAGATCCCGTGCTCCCCTGTAGCCATCATTGCTAGTGCTCCTGGAAACTGGGACCAGGGCTCCTGCTCTCTTGTGGCTAACCACAAGCACTCCTCTCCACCCTGCAACTGTGAGCTAGAACTGTACATGGGCAATAGACTTCTAAGGGTACTTACCAGTAAGGGCCTGGAGTGTTTCTAATGCCATTGGCTCAAGCACCGATTCTAAATGCCCCTCCCCCCCAGTGGGGAAGCACTAGTGGGTAGTGCCTCAGTTCCATCTAACTCTTTAACTACTTCAGTTTGCATTTATAAGGGAACATTTACTTTGAAGATAAAACAATAATAGAAGTATCCTTATTAAGTGCCTCCTACATTTGAGGCAGCTGGGTGGCTCAGTGGATAGAATACTGGGCCAGGAGTCAGGAAGACTCATCTTTCTGAATTCAAATCTGGCCTGAGATACTTCCTAGCTGTGTGACCCTGGGCAAGTCATTTTACCCGGATTGGCCCAGTTCCCTCATCTGTAAAATGAACTGAGGAAGGAAATGGCAAAGCACTCCAGTATCTCTGCCATGAAAACCAAATGGGTCCTGAAGAATGAGACAAAACTGAAAGACTGTGTGCTAAGTACAGGGGCTGCAAAGAAAGACAAAAAATGGCCCCTTTTCTCAAGGAGCTCACAGTCTGATGGAGGAGACACGGTGCAAACAATTATTTCCAATGAAGGATAAATTCTGGGGTAGACTCGGAGGAAAGGCACTAAAATGAACAAGGCCTGGGAAAGGCCTGTTACAGAAGTTAGACTTGAAGGAAGCCAGAAAAGCCAGGAGGTAGAAAGAGGGAGGGAGGTAGTTTCATTTGGAGTCAAGAAATGAGCATCTTTCGGAGGAAGAGCAAGGGGCTGGAGTCTTTGGATCCCAGAGAACATGGAAAGGAATAAGGTGCAAGAAGGCGTCTTCCATTCCTAATTGGAAGGAGTTTGTGCAAAGCCTCTTTCTGTGTAACCAGCAGTAGCTGAGATTAGGAATGTGCTTATCTAGTCACCCTGAAAGGATCTAGTTGCCCTGACTGAAGGCCAGCTCTTCCTAGCTAGGTCTACTGCTCCCACCAGACCTGGGCCATCAACCCACCCACTCATCCATCAGTCGGTCCATTGGCATTGATTCAACACATACTGTGTCAGGTTTGGCGGCATTGGGTACTGGGTCCAGGGAAAGTCACATCTCTCAGAGTCAGCTTTCTTACTTTGCAGAGACCTTGAGCGCCTTCATATTATCGCTCTTAAGCTGGACGGGGACTCAAGTTGTCTAATCCAATCTCTTATTTTATAGACTAAGAAGCTGCTCCTATGAGCGACTTTGGGCAAGACTGCCCTGGGCCTCAGTTTCCTCATTTGTAAAATTCAGCCTCTGTGATCCTATAGGAGAATCCCTTCCCTCTGCCTCTGTTTCAGGACTTTGTCTTTTCCCACCTTTTACTAACCCACTGTTATCTCTAAAACTCCAGCAAGCCCCAGAGCTCCCTCTGAGTTCCTGGCCCCTGGCCTAGATTGTCAGGGCGGATTCAGAAAACTGACTTGTCTGGTTCTGAAGTACCTGGTGCCCTACTCCTAAGGCTGCCAGGCACTTCCACTGTAGTGGTGTCCTCTTCCCTTTCCCTCTCCCCTCTTCTATCCCTCTCCTCTAGACAACCCATGTGCATTTTGCAGGGTTTATTTGCAAGGGAAAATAGAACACAGGGAGTCCTCCAAAGGGTAGTCAGGTGGTGCCATAGTACACAGAGTGCCAGGCCTGGAGTCAGGAAGACTTATCCTCCTGAGCCCACACCTGGCCTCAGACAGACTAGCTGTGTGACCCTAGGCAAGTCACTCAACCTTGTTTGCCTCAGTTTCCTGTAAAATGAACTGCAGAAGGCAAACCACTCCAGTATCCCGGCCAAGAAAACCCCAAATGGGGTCATGAAGAGTCAGACATGACTGAAGATGACTGAACAACACCAATAACAACTTTCAGATCTTTAGAGCTGCTTGTAAAAGATATCTGTCTAGCCACAGATGCAAGCCTATTACAAGGTCTTCCCCAACTGCCCTTGGCAATATCATCTTAATGCACACCAGCCAGCTATCGAACAGAGGACTGGAGAGACATCCCCTCCCTCACTTGGATCCAACCAGTTCAGGAATGTTCCCTAAGGGGTCCCATATTAAAGGGATGAGTTTGGCTCTACTGGAGGCAAACAGCAGTCCCAGTGAGTCATGGGAACTGAGTTAAGGAGGAGGCTTGCTATCCATGAATGGGAACAGGACATCCCAGATTAAAAAAAAAAATCACTCCTTTGCAAGCAGACCTAAGAATGAAGATAAGGTGTTGTCTCACACTTGGGAGAGAAGCTGAGGAGCAGGCTTAGAGCTCAGCAAGAAGGAGCAAGAGGAAGGGCCTGTGACTGACAAAGAGCTAGTGAGGCTTCATCAGGAACAGGTCATACCATATTAACCTGGAATCACTGAAGGGTAACCCGTCCTGCCACCATCCCTATAGAGAGCAGCCACTCTCTGGGACTTGGCCTTTGCAGACCATACTCCCCATCCCTACTTCCCCATCCCCTCTCCTTTGGGATTCCCAGTGGATAGAGTCCTGAATTAAGAATCAGGAGCACTCATCTTCATGGATTCAAATTTGGCCTCAAACACGGACTAGCTGGGTGACCCTGGGCAAGTCATTTCACCTTGTTTGCCTCAGTTTCCTCATCTATAAAATGAGCTGGAGAAGGAAACGGCAAACCCCTCCAGCATCTTTGCCAAGAAAACCTCAAATGGAGTCAGGAAGAGTCAGACACAACTGAACAATAAACTTGTGCTGAGCCGGCTTGACTGGTGATTGAGCAGGGGCAAAGACGTAACTGCCAGGGCACGATGAAGCTAACTTGAACCCGTTTGAGAGCTGGTGGCTGCTTTTTTTTGACTAGGCAATCAGGGTTAAGTGACTTGCCCAGGGTCACACAGCTAGTAAGTGTCAAGTGTCTGAGTCTGCATTTGAACTCAGGACCGATGTTCTATCCACTTTGCCACCTAGATGCCCCCATTTTTAGTGTTTTGGTGATTTAAGAAAAGGGTGGAGATTAAACTTAAAAGTGTGTCAGACATTTTTTTTTTGTCTCTGCTGGAGGCATGGCCCTGCACCGGTCACACTCTATATATCTCATCCAGCCCCAGAAAACATGTCACCATATTCCTTGCCAACTTGTAAATGGCCCACTCCCAGCCCTTTTCCTCTATTGCTCTGGGAACAATAGTCAAACCCAAACACTCCCTCTTCCTAGAAAGGACCTGACAGTCAACTCCCTTAAAGCTCCACTCACCATCCCTGTGAATGCCCACTACAAGCTCATTTCCCCAACTGCCAGTCCTCAATAAATGTTATCTCCACCCCCCCCCCCCATTAGACTGTAAGAGGCTGGAGGTCAGGGAATGTCTCTGATGTTTATGTCCCTTGTGCCTATGAAAGTATTCGATACAGGGGTGGAAAACCTGAGGCTTCGAGGCCACATGTAGCCTTCTAGATCCTCAGCTGTGGCCTTTTGACCGAGTCTGAGTTTTACAGAACAAATCCTTTTATTAAGGGGATTTGTTCTGGGAAGTTTAGATTCAAAGGGCTGCACTTGAGGACTTAGAAGGCCACATGTGTCCTTGAGATCAAAGGTTTCCCCACCCCTGGAACTCAGTCAATCCTTTTGTGCTCATTCATTCATAAGTGGCATCCTGCACATACAGTTTATCAGATTTTAGTAAAGCATTAAATGCCATTCTTGTGGAGAAGAGGGAGATACATAGACCAGGTAATAATAAAACTAGACAGGTTCAGAAGTGAATAGGTGACCTTGAGTCAATCATTTGTGGTTCTCTCATAGCATGCTAGGTTTTCAGTGGAGTACTCCAGCACTGCCAGAAGAGGAAAGGGACCCAGGCTGTGGCGAGGCCTGTGGGGCCAGGACACTTAGGGCCTTCAGAACTGAGTGGGGGGGGGAACCTCTCTGGAGAGGCCTACATGGGGGATGGGAGAGGTGTCCCTGGTGTCTGGGGATTCCTTGGAGGCCCATTGCACAGGCTCACTGGGACAGCTGTGAGCTACTTCTTGCTGCCCAAGGCACCTTGAGGACCTCAGACTCTCGAAAGCTTTCACCTTCTCTCAAACTTCTCTATACCATAGGGCAGGTTCATTATCTCTATCTCAGTCACCCAAAGACCATTGTGGTGGAAAAGACTCCAGGTTTGGAATCAGGACATTTGAGTTTAATTCCCGGCATGGATGAGGCCTAGCTATGTGCCCCTGGCAAGTCAGCTCACCCCCCAACCCCTAATCCTTTGTGTTCTCATCAAGGTGGTAGGGTTGGAAGGGCCTGGGAGTCAGAAAACTTCTGGTTAAATTCTCTCTCTGCAGCTGTGTCCCTGTGGCCTTGGGCAGTTTACTTAACCTTTTTGGGCTCAGTTTCCTCATCTGTAAAATGAAGGGTTTAGTCTAGATGGTCTCTGAGGTGCCCTCCAGTTCTGTGACCCTTTGAGTTTCAGAGTGATAATATAACCTGCCAACCTACCTCACATGGTTTATCTTTGTTTGTATTTTGTTTCTAGATGAGGAATACTCTTAAAACTTCAGACTCTTTAATTGTGGATTGTTCTTGTCAGTCAGTCATTAAGCATTTATTAAGTACCTACTGTGTGCCAGGCATTGTGCTAAGGACCGGGGATACAAAGAAAGGCAAAAATACATTCTTGATCTTGACGACCTTACAGTCCAGTGGGGAAGACAACGTGCAAACAGCTGTGACCAAACAAGTTAAGACAGAATAAGCTGGAGATAACAGAGGGAAGGTATGCTCATTGATTAAGCATCTACTATATGCCAGGCACTGTGCTAAATCCTGGGGATACAAAAAAAGGCAAAATTCAGGCCCTGTTCCCAAGGAGCTCAGTCTAGTGAGAGAGATAACATGCAAATAACTACGTGCATATGACTATGTAAAAACAAGCAAGTGAGCAGTGAAAAAGGGTGGGGGCAATCTCAGAGGGAAGGCACTAGATGGGATTACAAGGGAAGGCTTCCTGCAGAAGGCATTGCTAGTACTCACTGTCTTTCTCAGCCAAAGGCTGAAGAGCAGTGGTAGCAGGGGCCTGGTGGTGCCTAGAACCTCAGTTAGTGCAGGGGATAAGGCTAGTGGATCTCTGGAGCTCTGGAGTTCTGAGCTGCAGCAGGGCTAGAGCAGATTATGTTTCTACTAAATCCCACACCAATATGGTGCCAGGGAGGCCAGGTTTCTGTCAGAGAGCAGCAGGGAGGGGGAGGGAGCAGGACAAAGCTTCCAGGTTGACTAGAAGTGGTGTCAACCACTCATAACCTGGGCGAGGCAGGGAAACCCAATATCCTCAAAGCCAAACTAGGTAACTAAATGAATGAATGGGTGAATGAACGACTGAATAAATAGTGACAGCTAACATTTATATATTTTATAGCAATTTAAGGCTTGCAAGGTACTTTACATATATTATCTAATTCTATTCTCACAACACACATGGGAGGTAAGTGCTGTTTTTATCCCCATTTGGCTGTTAGGTGCACAGACATTTACTAGATGTGTGACCCTGGGCAAGTCACTTCCTCAGTTTCCCATCAGTAAAATGGTAATAATAATACCACTTAAATGAGATAGTATTTGTAAAGCACTTTGTAAATCTTGAAGTACTACACACATGCTAGTTTTATTATTATTATCAGTTTTACAGATGAGGACACAGGCCAAGAGGTGTGAAGTGGCTTGGCCAGGGTCACACACCTGAAAGCGGCTGAGGCAGGATTCAGATGAAGCAGCTTCTCCTGACTCCAAGTCCACTCTATCCAGTAGGCCAGCATGCCAAACTTATTGTTTGTTGAATCGAATCATAAACCAACTGATTCCAGAACATCATCATTATTGTTCGTGTCCAGAAGGCCAAATTCTTGTGTTGCTTTTCCCTGCCTCCCAGGAGCCCCTGAGAGGGTGACCCAGGGCCCTCCAATGGGCTGGATAATGAAAGAAGTTTGGTTCAGGGGCATGGAGATACTCAGAGTCCATTCTTCTCCTTACTCTTTGCCTTTGGTCACTCCCAGGGGTACATGCACCCCTGCCTGCTTCTCTAGGCCTTTGGTCTTTTTCACTGGGAGCTTCTTTCATTCACTAGGCACTGGCAGGGGATAGGGGTGGGGGTGAGGGTAGGGGGTGGGCTTTGAGTCCTTTGGACCCTGTTCTTTGATTCCATGGGCATGCTTTTTCCTGTTTAGCCTTTCCCTCTGTGTTATTTCCTGGGAGTACTCTGCACAGGCCTGGGCTTGTAGCATCTCTGGGCTGGGAGGGAGAGAGGCTGGGAGATGGGCTGGAGGTATCAGGCCTGGTCTGAACACAGAGCCAGAAGAAGGCTTGGGAGTCAGGTGTCAGGCAGGAAATGAGGAGTGTCTAAAAAGCATGGGGGTGGGAGTAGGGAAGGAAGCCACCCCCAAAAGCAATCAACGAGCATTTATAAAGTGCCACAGATGCCAGGCACTGGGAAGAAAAAAGACAAAGAAGGAAAGAATCCCCTTTGCAGTGAGCTTATGTCCTAATGCACACCCCAAGCCTGTCCTTACACAGTTCCTCTTGGGTACCAAGCCCCTTCCCAACTTGTACAGAAGTCGCCAAGTTCCCTGAGCTTCTTGCGTTGCTTCCCCACATTCCCAGGCATTCTGCCCTAGCAAACACCTACAGGAGGCAGTCACATTCCTTTAACCCAGCGCTAGTTTCATGGCCCCAGGCCCAGTCAGACTGGTTCCTTTTGGCGGCAGTGTGTCTGGAAGCTGCTGCGATCTAACTGCAATTAAAGCTGTAAACCCTAAGAGTAGGTGGGAAATCCTGGGAGAAGAGAGGGTGGGGGGCAGTCTCTTAGGCTCTGGGCACTTCTTTGGGGCCCGTTTCTGCTCAGTCTAGAGCAAGACCAGAGAAGCCATTGGGACTCGGCTTCACAATGTGGCATACAGTGTAAAGAACAGAAAAAAGAATCACAAAATCTTTGAGCTGGTAGGGACCTTGGTGACCACATTGGACAAGGAATCCATCATTTGGAAACCTGGGTTCTAGTCCTGGGTCTGCCACCAAATCCCTACGTGGCTTCACACAAATCCCACCCCACATGTAAGGTCTCAGCTCCACTGTTTCCTTTTGAAAAATGCTGGATCTTGGGCCCTAGAAACATGCAAAATCTTCAAGGGCAGGGCTTGAGTCAACCTTGGGAAGTCATTAAAGGAGTGCAGGCCTTGCAACAATATTCCAGTTCAGCCTGTTCCCAGAATCTGACACGCCGGAACAGTGAGAACAGAAGCTTGGCCCTTAGGGAGGGGAGTAGGGGCTAATCTCTCTCAGATGCTTATTTGTGCAAATGCACCCCAGGGATTTCATCACTGGCACTGCCCATACCCTTCTCCCCACACCAGGACCTCAGGACATCTTGCCCTTCCAGCCTGGAGGACCCCACTGATTCAATTCAACTCAACCAGCACTTAAATACCTACTATGTGTCAGGCCCTGTGAGAGGTACTGGGAATACAAAGACAAAAAGGAAACCATCCTGCCCTTATGGACCTTAAGTTCAATCAATTGGCCAAGCAACCAGTCAGTAAGTATTGATTAAGCACTGGCTACATGGCAGGCGCTATGCCTGTAAGTAGCAAAGAAAAAATGCAACTATCCCTCCTCTCAGGGAGCTTACCTTGTACTGGGAAGATACTCAGTAAATTATAAAGGAAGCAATGCAAAGTGATTCCCAAGGGAGGGAGGAGCTGGGCATCTCACCTCCGAAGTCATGATTGTGAATACTGGGGACGTGGCATTGCCTGCTTCCTGGCAGAGAGAGAGGCAAAATAGAAGCTGTCCCTTCTCAGTCACACATGGCAAGGGGGCTGCTTGGCTTTACTTGGCTAAATAGATATACTTACAAGCATCTGCTTACACCTATATCTACATATACACTCAGTGCATGATACACATATACACACATAAATATATACATACCCACATGTGCATACACATGCACACATATGCATGTACATATACATGTATACATATATGTACACACATGTACACACAATATAAAACACATCTACTTACATACATACCCATACTCAACATAGGCACATACATGCACATAATATACATATACTTACATGCACACACTAAACACTTTTATATACATATATACACAGTACACAATATATTTTAATACCTGTGCACATACACACATATGCGCATTTTAAAAGATTTGAAGATTTAAAGGAAAAGATCAGGAAAGCATTGGAGAGAGTCTGTGTTTTATCTGCTCTTGAGTCTCTTATGTTTTCTTTTCTGCTAAGTTACTGGTAAAAGCCTCCCACTTTAGGTTCACCTGACTTCCTGAAGGACAGGACAGGGATGCCCAGGGCTATAAATGGCTGAGGTTTCTGAGCGCAGTCCTAGCCCCCTCACCACACCTGGCCACTAGACTAGCTGCTGCCCTGAACTACCCCGTCAGCCAGGACTCCTGGGTTCCCAGTACTCTAGGCTATAGGGATGCTTCTCTAGCTAGGGCAAGGCTGGATCCAGGTGATTCAGTGAATCCATATTAGGCTATAAAGAGTTGTTTTTAACTCTTGGAACTTTTCTTTGTCTTTGTATTATGAACTGTCTTGCCCTTTGACTGTATCTCTGAATATTATGAACTCTTTCTTTTGAGAGAATGAGGAAATTATATCGGTTGTTGTCCTTCATTCTTGAAGAGGACCAAAATGGCATCGCTATGCTTCAGTCAAAATTCAGTGTGTCCAACTGTGGCTGATCAGGCCAATATGAGCTCGGAATGCTCTACCACAGGTCGGGCACATAGTCCGTGTGAACATCTGGGGTGGATACTCCAAACTTGCGCATCCTGCGTTTCCTTTGAGCTGTGTCAATTCTGCTTTCCTCATAGAGCACAGCACCTTCTCTAATGTGGGCATGCCATGCTGAACGGTCCTGTGCCAGTGTCTCCCTTGTCATGCAATCAATTCCAAAGTTCTTGAGAGAGACCTTGAGAGTGTCCTTGTATTGCTTCTTCTGATCAGCATGTGAATGCTTGACCTGTGTGAGTTCTCCATAAAATACTCTTTTTGGTAAGTGTACATTTTGCATTTGAACAACGCCTATCAGAGTTGTGCTCTCTGAAACAGAGTCTGAATGGTCGGCAGTCTAATTCAAGTAAGGGCCTCACTGTCTGATACCTTATCTTGCCAGGTGATCTTCAGAATCTTCCTAAGACAATTCAAATGGAAGGGATTCAAGGGTTTCCTAGCATGGCACTGGTAGACTGCCCAGGTTTCATGACCATACAACAACGAGGTCAGCACCACAGCTCTGTAGACCTTCATTTTGGTAATCAGTGTAATACCTCTTCTTTCCTATACTTTCCTTCAGAGCCTCCCAAACACTGAGCTCCAGAATCACTGAAATTCTTTTGCTCCAATCTCTTCCCCAAACTCAGTTCCTCCATTTCTTTCTTTCTTTCTTTTTTTTAAACAAATTTTCTTCTTCATTTTTGTGGACTTGACAAACAGCATCTATGAACATTTCCATGTGTACCGAGTACCTCTTGGACATGGAGAAATGCATGATGGAAGTGTTCCACAGGCTGGAGCAGACCCTTTGGGGTCATGAGAAAGAGCATGAGTCCTTGGATACTGAGTGACAGGACCCTAGCTGAGGCAGATGGGCACAGGACTGGAAGTGGGGACAGCAGGAACGCAGTGGGAGACAGTGTCTGTTAGTCAGGGACAGAAGCTTCAACAAGTATCTGGGGATAGAAGCATACAGAGATAGGAGGGGCTGCTGAGATGCCTTGAGCTCTCCCTGCTCACTGGCTCCTCAGCTGTAAAATGGGGATAATATTAGGAACTACCTATCAGGGTCCTTATAAGGATCAGATGAGATAATAATTCTAAATGCCTGGCACATAGGGCTATGTAAATGTTAGCTAGTAGTAGTAGTAGCAATAGACTTGCTGGGGCAGCTACATGGCACCAAAGTGCATCTAGTGCTGGGCCTAGAGTCAGGAAAACATTTTTCTGAATTCAAATCTGGCCTCAGACACTAGTTGTGTGACCCTAGGCAAGTCACTTCACCCTGTTTTCCTCAGTTTCCTCATCTGTAAAATGAGCCAGAGAAAGAGATGGCAAGCCACTCCAGTATCTCTGCCAAGAAAACCCCAAATGGGGTCACAGAGTCGGACATGAATAAAACTACTGAACTAAAAAGCAGGATGCTTTTCTCAGAGGCTGACTTCCTTTCTTGTTTCTTTTCTTTTGAAGCTGCTTTGTAAAGAGTGTGGAGTTCAGTGGAAGTATTGACTAAGAGGCCCATTCCTATTGGCTAAAGGGGAAGCTGGGAAAAAGGAATCGTGCCTACATTCCAGAGGTGGTGGGGTCAGGAAGAATCCCATCTCTTTCTCATTTTCCATTTTAAACCTGCAAACACTTAGACATTGCCACCTGCTGGATAAAAGGGGTAATCTCATCTGGGATAATTTTTTTGAGCGGGGGAGAGGGGTGGCAGAGGGGCAATGGTGGGGTGGGGCGTGCCGATTTGATTTTTCTTTGGGGAGCTTAGATAATATTGAAATTCTTTCTTCCCGCTTCTTTTAAAACAGAGTTTCCTACAGGCATTGCACTATGAAAAAAGAATTTATTTTGATTTTTTCCCTAAATCTTCTTGTTATTTTTTTCTCTATAACTTTGAGTTTGGAGGTGAACAAAGTTCAACTTTTGTTTCTTTAGGGGGAAACTCCTGTCTGTTGATTTAAACATTTCAATTTTTTAATAATTTTATATTTCATAAATTTTAATATTTTTATAATTTTGACAAAATTTGGATAGATGTTTTATTTTCCAGTTATGTTACATTATGTTATTTTCTTTCTCCGCAGATTTTGTTTTGAATTCTATTTCTATTTTTATCTTTTATTTTGGATTTTCCCTTTCCCTGAGTACATTCAATAGCAGAATTCAAAGGATAGTCTCCTACTGTTGTGTTTGCATAGGTCTCCCTGTGTTTGCTTTGATTTGCCTCAATGGACACTGGCACTGAACTACCATCTCTCTGCCAGGGAAGGTGCAAAAGGAGGCAACTGTTACAGCTAATTTGCATCGTCTTTTCCCCATACTTGTCGCCTGTCAATTGACTTAGAACACAGCTTGCTGGTTTGCTTAGAAAGGACCTTAGGAGTCATTGAGTTCAGGCCCCGCATTTTACAGGTGAGGAAAATAAGATCCAGAAAAGTTGTGTGACTTATCCAAAGCCCCACAGGCAGCAGATGACAGTATTGGGATTCCTCTGGCGTCTCCCTGAGGCTCGATATTTCTACCCAGTTCACTACATCACTCTGCTCGAATTTGTTAGGTGTATCTTAGTGGTCATTTACAGAGTGCACCCTCAAAGGATCCTCTTCACTGGGTGCCAATATAAGCCATTGTACACCTCCCCCCCCAACTCGTTTCCTTTGTTCTTAAAAAATTCTATGATTTCTTAAGTTCCACTCATGGAGTCTGCTCCAATTTACACTGGAGCATTGTAGGACCATTGACGGACAGCATCCCTAAAGTGATATGATGGTATTTGTCACTCATCATTTCCTACTATTGAGCTCTGACCTATCACCAAGGGCAACTCACTAATGGAGAAGCAGATGAACTTGCATGTGGGAAAGAGAATACATAGAAGTAGAAACAGGAAGAAAAGGAGACAAGCATTTATTAAGTGCCTGCTATGCACCAGGCACTTGGCTAAGCGCTTTACAAATGTCTCATTTGATCCTCAGAACAACCCTGGGAGGTAGGTGCTATTACTATCCACATTTTACAGATGAAGAAACTGAGGCAAACACAGGCTAGGGGACTTGCTCAGGGTCACACAGTGAGTGAGGCCAAATTTGAACCCGGCTCTTCCTTATTTCAGGCTCACCTCCTCCATGAAGGGGAGCCTAGGCTTGACTGACCCACTGAGTCATTTGAAGGAGTGAATCAGTCAATTAGCCAATTGATAAGAGTTTCTCAAGTGCTGCTATGTGCTAGGCACCTGGCAAGGTATTAGGGATACAGAGATCCCCTACTCCCCAAGCCAATGGCCCTTGCATTCCATGGGGCCTTGAATAACATGCACACACATACCAGTGAACACAAAATGTATACAACACATGTACCAATATGGTCATAGTAGCAGGAAAGGCCTACAATAGGAAGGAATATTAGGGCTTCACTTTGATGGAAGCTGGAGATTATAACAGAGGGGAGGAGGGAACCCGTGCTGGGCATGGGAGGCTGGAGAGGAGCGATCAATCACAAGCGCTTATTAAGCTCTTACGGTGTGCCAGGGAGTTCTCTGTGTTAGGAGGGGCCAGTGAATCTAGGGAGACGGCAGTGGGCTGAAGGAGGGCCTAGAAGGGATCCGAGAGAATGAGAAGCACCTTTGGGTCTAGAACGCTGAGGCTGGGGTAGAATTATCTGATTTGGGGCTTGGCCCACCAGGCTCAGGGGTCAGCTCTAAGGGTGGACATTTGACTCCAGCAGGGGTAGTGGTATCCCTGGCCTGGTGTTGAAGGCACTTGGCCAGAGAGAACAGTGGCATGTCCAAGCATGGAGAAGAGTCTCTGAGGCACAGGCTCAGAAGAGTCTGGGAGGGGAGGCCTTGAGAAGGAGAACTCAGCAGAAAGGCAGGCGCAGGGGACTTGGAAGGAATCAAGTGGAATGAGGAGTCCTCCTCGTTCCTGGGAATGAGCTTCCCTGTGAGCAAAGACGGTGGACGCAGTATGGGGTGGGGTTTTTTCTCATTTCCCCATCCCTCCACATCAATGTGAGAATCACCACCATGACCCACAACAGTAATAAACAGCTTCATCCCTCCCCTCAGAGGCTGGAGATGGTTAATATGGATGTGTTCCTCGATGTGAACCAGAGAATCTATCAGACATCTCCGAGGGCCTGTTGCCATTTCACCACCCTGGGGACATGGCCAGGGTACTGTAGGTACCACTGCACCAATCTGATTCCCATTACAAGAAAATATGGTAGTTTCTCCCAAGGACTTGGAAATGGGAGGAGACTGAGACAGTATGTAGGGGGCCGCAAAACGTATAAGAAGAAAAGAGATTGGCTTAAGGCTGAGAGTCTTCTCAACTGGGAGACTATAATCCTAGCAGATTCCCTGGTGGTAAATTTAGGGTCAGGCCCAGTCTCAGCTTAGGGATTTGTCATCAGGGAAAGATTCTCTTAGAGGGCCAAGGCCATACCTACATAGAGAGTGAGAAACAGGAAGAAGAAAGGAGTCTAGCTCCTGGCGGAGAAGGTGAAATGACTGGGCTTCCCCAAATCTCTGTTCATCACTGTCTCAGGCCCCATTAAGAGTAGACTCCTTCATACAGACCTTCCACTGCTGGGGAGATGTTTCTATTCAACTAAGATGGACTCAGGCCAAGGCAGGGAGAGTCTCATTCCCTATAGGACCACACCCACTCAGCCTCACAGAGCTTCTGGCAACCAACTTTTTCTGGGTTTCCAGTGGGTGAGGTCCTCAGTTGCCAGTCAGGGTTGTCCTAGAAAACCATTCTCCCCATTATAGAATCCCAGACATTCAGAGAGGGAAGGGAGCTCAGCTGCCACCCAGTCTATCACTTCTCTGAAAAGGAATTCGCAACAGGAGTAGTCAGGGTGCCAGACAAGTGAGGGTTCAGTCTCTGCTTGAGTTAAGAAGGGATCAGCAACCTCCCAGGGAAGCCATTTCTCCTTTGGAAAGAATCTAGTTGTTTTCCTGACACGGACCAAACTTTGCCTCAATATACCTTCCGCCTGTTATTGTCCTTGGTTCTTCCCTTGGAGGCAAGCAGAGGAAGGCATCCATCCCTCTTTCACATGACATATTTGAACATGTTGATCAAGTCACCCCCTGGTCTTCTATTCTCCAAGCTAATATTCCCCTTCACCTTCATGTGATAAGACATCAGTTCAGTCTTTGGCCATTCTTGATGACTTCTTTTAGACATTTTCCAGCTTATTAATTCTCTTTCTAAATGGTGTTGCATGAACATCACAGATCCCAGGATAAGCTCATCACCGGAAATTTCATCATCAAGGAAATCGATCCAGTTTTGATACGAACCACCTTCTCAGCATCTGCAGGTGCCTCTTCCCTTTGATTGGAGGGCTGGCAGGGAGAGTAATAAACTCCTCTCAAAGCCTCCTTTTATAGAGGACTCAAAACATTCCAACTAAACTCTTCATCTTCTATCAGCTGTTCTGCTTGGTTTCAGCTCCACAAACATCTGTCTGGAGTACCCTCTGATGGCACCCCCACCTATAGCTTTTCAGCTTTATTTTATGTATTCTCTTTCCCCATTAGATTGTAAGCTCCTTGTGGGCAGGGATTGTCTTTCTTTTTCTTATTTGTATCCTCATGCTTGGCACAGCTCCTGGCACACAGTAGGTGCTTAATAAATGTTTATTGACTATTGACCATTGGCGCCCATAGCTGAACACAACATCCCACATATGGTCTATCCAGGACAAAGTAGTGTGAGATTTCCGTGTTACCCAAAGCCACATCTCTTCCAGTCCAGCCCAAGACCACACTCACTTTTTTTTAACTCCCATATATTTTATGTACTTTATAATTATTTTGGGTAGGATATCACTTTCTATTATTGTCTCCTTTTTTGTTATTATTAATGAAAAATGCTGTTAATTTTGTTTATTTTTTGGTCTCCTACTACTGACATTATTAATTGTCTTATTTCTCTGCTGAGTTTTTGATTTTTCTAAGTAAACAACCATGCCATCATCAAAAATTCAAATCATTTTTTTCTCCACTTTGATGACATTCATGCCATTAATTATTTTTTCTTCTTTTACTAGTATTTACAGCATTTCTTTTTCACCATGAAAATTTTCCCACATTTATTACATTTATGAGGTTTCTGTCAGCACTGAGTTCTGTGATGTAATGCAAGGTTCGTGTTCTGGCTAAAGATTTGCCCACATTGATTACCAATAGAAAGTAAGCTTTCCTAAGCAGGCAGGGACTAATTCATTGTCATCTTTGTAAATCTCAGGGATTATCAGAGTGCTTTCTTTGCACATAGTAAGCAGTTAGTAAACAATGGGAGAATCGTGGATTCAGGATATTTATAAGGCTTTTTCAGCTCACTTTTCAGCTAATAAGTTGTGTGTATCAGAAGCAGATCCTCCGGTATCAGTTACATTCACAAAGTTTCTCTGCACTATGACTTCTCTGATGAACAGTAAGGGATGATCGCCAGGTAAAGGCCTTCCCTCATTCCATACATCCAAAAGATTTCTCTCAAGTATGAATTCTCTGATGATAAATAAGAGATAAGTGTTGGGAGAAAGCTTTCCCACATTTGGGACATTCATGAGGCTTTTCTCCTGTATGAATTTGTTTATGCACAGTTAAGATTTGCACTCCACCTAAAAGCCTTCCCACGTTTATTACGTTTATAAGGCTTCTCTCCGGTATGAATTTTCTGATGTCTAACAAGATCTCTTCCTCTGATGAAGGTCTTCCCACATTCATCACACTGGAAATGCTTTTCTCCAGCAGGTGTATTCTGATGTCTAGTGAGGTCTCTACTCCAGCAGAAGGTGAGGTTCCACTGATTACATTCACAAGATTCCTCTTCAGGAGGAGTTTGTGGATGGTAGATGAGGGCTAATGTTCCCTGAAGGCTTTGCCACACACTTTCTATTTGTGGGGGCCATCTCTAGTGTGAATTTTTTGTGCGCATCGAGGGAGGAGCTCTGGCTGAAAGCCTTCCCACAGTTATTACACTCCGAGTCTTTCTTGGAAGTGTGAAATCTCTGGTGGTAAATAATGGAGGAGTGACTTGGAAAAGGTTTCTCACATTCATCGGATTTGTCTTCAGCTTGAATAGGCTGAGAATAAACAGGCCCCCATTTCTGAGCGAGGGCCTTCCCACTCTCTTTGCATCGATAAGGGTTCTCTGGAGGAAGACGTTCTTGGTGTCTGCTTTGGTCTGTACTGGAGCTGAAGGCCTTTTCCCATTGACTACATTCCGATGTTTTCTGCCTGTTTACTGTGACACTGAATAAGGTCTGACTGGTCACTGAAGCATTCTTCGCTTTCACAATATTTGAAACGTCACTTTCCTGCAGAGGTTCTCTTACACTGAATTAGGTGGGAACACTGAAGCTCTTTCCATGTGGATGACATTCACGGGGATCCTTTCTTACAGGAACTCTCTGCTGGAGAGAGAGAACTAACCTCTGGCTGAAGCAGCTATTAATTTTATGGTCTTTGGGGCCTCTCCTTTCACTGGGAGTTTTCCTGGGGAGAACTGTAGATGGATGGGAAGTTCTCTCCTGGCTTCTCTTCTTCATGAACTTGACATCACATTTCCAGATATCTCTCAACTTGAAGGACCAAGGGCTCTTTGTGACTCTTTCCTGGGATGATTTTTCCAAGGAAATGCCCAGCTTTAGTTGATGCCTTGGTTTCTGGCCTAGTTTCCAAGCGTGGACAGGAGCCGCTTGGTTCTTCTCCTTCCAGCATCCATGGTGTTGTCCCTTCCTCCAGCTCAGAGGTCAAAACAATTTTGGGACCTGGAAGCCCGAGCGACTGCAGGTTCCTGTAGTTCTCCAGCATGACCTCCTTGTATAGCTCCTTCTGAGAAGGAGCCAGGTGCCCCCACTCCTCTTGGGTGGAGTCCACAACGACGTCCTTGAAGGTCACGGTTTCCTGGGACCTGATTCTCAGCATGCCAGGGGCGATCCTGGGTATGTGGCTGGCACTGTGCTTAGTCAGCAAGAGTGAGGCGACAGATAAATGATAGTCGTCATGCACATGACAGGCCTCGTCCACATAGCACCCCTCCCCCTCTGCTGTTCACATGCAGTCTCTACAGCATGCCCATTTCCACTAGGTGTCCCCCGTTAGAGTCAGAGCTCCTGGGCCCAGGCAATCTTTTGGCCTCTTTGGCATCATTGTAGCTTAGCCCAGCATCAGCACGCAGTAGGCTATTTATGCACTTCTGCGGATGCACACAAAAGGCACTTCACAAGCTTTTGCAGATGCACACAGTAGGCACCGTCATGCACTTTTGCAGATGCACACAATAGGCACTTCATGCACTTTTGCAGATGCATACAGTAGGCACCGTCATGCACTTTTGCAGATGCACACAATAGGCACTTCATGCACCTTTGCAGACTGCTGGCTGCCTACAGCAGGAGCATGTGAGCAGCCAGGGGTCACAGCCTCGGAATCAGAGAAGGCAGGTCAAGGTCTTTGCTGCCTTGGAACAGCCACCACTCCCGGGGAAGGATCTCGGGTGGAAACCACCTCGGGGAAAGCGGGTGGGTTCAGTGTGGAGAACTAAGGAGTCCTGAAAGTGATAAGAGAACGTCCCCTACCTCTTCTCCCCGCCCCGCCCCCGCCCCCAGTCTGCTCCGAACTCCGGAGGGGACCAGAGTCCAACCCGACGGCCCCAGACCCTCATCAGGAGTCAGTGAGGGAGGGCTGGGGTCTGGTGGTTGGGGTGGCAGGGGGTCAGAAGCTCCGGATGCTGGGCAGATTGGGGGCGGGGTACGGTGGAGACCCCTGGTAGTAGGGGCAGCCGGGCCGGGTTCCGGGAGGGGAAGTCAAGGCTTCGTCGCAGGTACTGGAAGGGGTGGGGGAGAGAATAGTGGGGCACAGGGCCAGTGGCTTTGGCGGGGCGGGCCTGAGTCAGGGCCAGGCTGGGAAGGAGCGGAGGCATAATGTGGGGACGCAGGTTGGCTGCAGGGGAGGGAGGGAGGCAGAACCGATTCAGTACAGATGTGGGGGCGGGGGGAGAGGCGGGGCGTGTCCTCTGAGTGGGGGAGGGGACGAGGGGTACTGGAGACTGGGGAAGGGGGAATTGGGGAGGGGGCGCGGGGCACCTGGGTTCCAGCAGGTTAGGGACGGTCGCGGAGGGCGGTAGAGATAGGAATGCTGGAGCGGGGGTGAGGACCACAGGGCTCTCGGGGACCAAAGGAAAGGGAGGGGGCTTGGGACACCCGAGTCCGGGGGTGCTTGGGGGACTCTAGACTTCCGGCTCACCGCTTACCCCACTATAGACCCGGAGTCAACTTACCAGGACTGGCGGAAGATCGTCGGCCCGGGGCTTGGGGTGGGGGGCGGGTTTTTGTGTGAAGGGATTTGTAGCATGTCTAGAACTATGGCAAATAACATTGATAAAGGTGGCATTCTTGCTTATATATTTATTGGAAAGTGTCTAGGATTTCCCCCTTGCAAATTAATGTTAGCATTTGTTTTTAGGTGTATGCTTTTTATCATATCTTCCCATCTCTCCCCTCCCTCCACCCCAAGATCGCATGCATTCTGATTACCCCTTCGCCAAATCTGCCCTCCCTTGTATCACCCCACCTTTCTCTTATCCCCTGCCCTTCTATTTTCCTGTAGGGCAAACTAGATTTCTGTACCCCATTGCCTGTATCTTATTTCCCAGTTGCATGTAAAAATAATTTTTAACATTCACTTTTTAAATCTTGAGTTCCACATTCTCTCCCTCCCTCCCTCCCTAAGCACCCTCTTTGAGAAGGCAAGAGATTCCATATAGGCTATACACGTGGAGTTATGCAAAAGCCTTCCATAATAGCCATGTGGTGAAAGACTTACTATATTTCATCCTATCCTGCACCTCCCCTCCCCCCACCCCCACCTCTGGTCTTTTCATCAAAAATGAAAAATGACTTTTTAAGATCTTTATTTCATATTTGGCGAATCTCGATATTTTATATTTTTGTCGATAATCCTGCCTTTTTTAAACTCTTAATTTTACTTTCATAAAGTTGTGTATCTTAAGTTCTGACAATTTTTTAAAAAATTCTTCTCTATTTGTAATTTCACCTTGTTCAGTTCTTATTTTGGTATTGTAATTTTCTTCTACTTTTTGTTTGTACTTGCTAAAGATTTCTCAATTTTGTTTATTTTTGAATAATCAATTTTAATTTTGTTTCTCTACACTATTTTTCTTCTCTTTTCAAGATTACTGCTATTGTACTGATTTTGTTTGTTTATTAATTATTTTAATTGTATGTTAAGTTCATTAATCATGTTAATGTATTTTCTCAGAATTATAATTGAACCTCTAGTATGGCTTTAGTTATACTACACAAACTGAAATCTTGTGTAGTCATTATAATCTTTCACGATGATTTTTTCTGACTTGTTTTCCTTTGAGCCAATCATTAGTCAGGATGTCATTATTAAGATTCTATTTAGGTATGCATCTTTCGATTGTGTTTTCTGTAATAATTACTTCATTTTTTACATTATAGTCTATAAAGAACATGTTAGTTCTCCTATCTAATGTATATTTACAGTTTCTTTGTTCCCTAATTTATGGTATAATTTAACCCAGATTGTGGTTAAGAAGTACCTGGATTAGGGACAAAGTGGCATCCAGCCCCCACCCACCCTCCCAAACACCCTCACAGGAATTCAGGCAAGAGGATAAGAGGAACCTGGAAGAGGCCAGGGCTATCTGTGTGCTCTTTGGGGATCAAAGCTCTTGGGGTCCTCTGCACCATGGCCTGAATTCTTGTCTGCCTTTTACTGCTCACTTTTTTGCTCACGTCAAGGCTGCCCTCAGAACCCTTTTTGTCCTTCCTCTCTTGTCTCTGCCTTTGGTTCTCTGGTGAGGGTCTCAAAGCACCTTCTCCCTCATAGTTTAAGCCATTAATGAATGTCTGTTTCTACATTCCCTCCCCCAATCTGTGCTGACTCAATCACCCTCCATGTCTGTGACCCTTGCCAGACTCACCTGTCCCTTAGGTAGTCAGCACAGCTTGTATATTGTTACTCGGTACCATCTGGGCCCTCTTAAAAGTAGTTCACTTTATTGAATAAAACACGCTGTTTGAATCTGTTAGGGATAGATTTTTGTTTGTTTGTTTTATCATAGCCTTTCAACACTTGGCCCCAAATTTCCTTATAACTTTATTACAAGTTCTCCTCTTCACATTGAGGGAAAGCTAGCTCTCTTTCACACTGGACATTCCATCTTCCACCTTTATGCCTTTGCCTTCCCTACCTCTCATCCCAGGAATGCCCTCCCTACTCTCTTCTTCCTCTTAGAATCACTCATTTTCTTTAGGTTCTCAGCTTCAGGGCCACATGATTCATGAAGCCTTTCCTGATTCTTCCAGATTGTAGTGCAGTGCCTTAGGTAAAGACTTGGCCTCGAAGATGGCAGCTGGAAAGCAGGGACTTGCGTGAGCTCCCTGCCAGGTCCCTCCAAAAACCTATAAAAAATGGCTCTGAACAAATTCTAGAACTGCAGAACCCACAAAATAGCAGAGGGAAGCAGGGATCCAGCCCAGGAGAGCCTGGATGGTCACTGGATGAGGTCTATCACGCAGGGAGCGGAGGGGAGGGGAGCCCAGCGTGCGGCAGCAGGACCAACCAGGTCAGGAGCCGGGTGGAACAAGCCCTAGTGCCCTGAATCAGTGAGCTGTGGCAGTTACCAGACTTCTCAACCCACAAACACCAAAGACAACAGAGAAGGTTAGTGGGAAAAACTGCGGGGGACAGAGTGAAAAGAGTTTGCACATCAGCCACCGCCCCGGGGGGCAGCAGGTGGAGGTGCAGCTACAGAACTACAGCTGCAGTTGCTTCTGGTCCCAGGCCCACCTGGTGGGAGGAATTAAGTGGCAGATCAGATCAGGAGTGCAGAGCCTGCTTAAGATTTTCATCAGGTCCTGGTTGGTGGTTCTTGAGGAAGGAAGAGTGCTGTTGTGGTAGAGCTGGCTGTATAGAAATTGCTCTGAAATCAACAGTGCATCCCCTCAAACTTAGAACAAAGTATACTCTTTACACTACAAGCAGTCATACCCTGCTGAAAAACTCAAGGGTCAAGTAAGTTTGCTGGGAATATGGCCAGGCAGCAAAAACACACTCAGATTCAGTCTCGGACCTTGAAATCTTTCTTTGGTGACAAGACCAAAACATGCAGCACCTCCCTGGTGTCATGGTTCTCTTTGAGAACAAAGGACAAACAGCAAGCAGTGAGAATATCAGACTTGTAACAGTGGCAGGGTTTGCCAAGATTCTCTTAAAAGAGACATCCCCAAATAGGAGAAAGTCCAAACGGCATGTTTGTGAATATGTGTGGGCAAAGTGATTGTGAATCAGGGAATGGGGGCCACAATGATGTCTAAGCACTTGAGGCTCATTTGTCCTGGAGAGAGCATGAAGCAGAGGAGCCATATCTGGGTCTAGAAAATGATGTGAGGAATAGAAAACCAGAGGAAGATGCTTCCCAAACATCTTAGAGAAGAATGAGATGGACCGCTGGCTGCAGCAGGAGCCCACTTTGGCCATCATAACAACAACAACAACAGTAATGAATAGTAATAATCACAATAAACCTTTCACTTACCATATCTAGTCCATCAGTTTGGCCTTTCAGGAACTTTGATCCATTGATAAGAAAAAAGTCCCCGTAGACTTTAAAATATTGATATCCATACTTTCTGTGAGAGTTAAGTGTTGGAAATAAAGTAGGTGTCCATCAGTGAAAGAATGGCCATTGTAGTATATTAATGTACTAGAATACTACTGCACTGGAAGAAATAGTATGCCTGATGAAAACAAAGAATTATGGAAAGATCTGTATGACCTGATGCAGAGTGAAGTAAACAGAGCCACAAAAACAATATACACAGTGATGACAACAATGTACATGGGAAGAACAATGAAATACTAAAAAGTCAAAAGCAAATGGAATAAAACGGTGGAGGTCAAGTGGGACCTGGATGAAGAGATATGAAGACATTCCCAGGCCACCCCTTCACAGAGGTGGGAGATCCACAGGTATCACTCATTGCACATGTTCTTAGACATTTTTGAGGTATTGATCAGTTGTACTGATTTCTTTTTTTTCTTTTTTAAAATAAAAACGATGTGTCATAGGGGATGGCTTTCAGGGAGGAGGAGGGGAAGAGGAGGTGTATGTAGGATAGGTGATATAAGAAACAGAAAAATTAACAAAATTTATTTCATTAAAAGAAAAGGAAATGGGAAACCAGCAAGAAAAAAAATTAAAACTGTGGAGACTGGATGAATTACCTGCCACCCCAGTTATCCTGTGGAGTCCTGGAATTTGTTTCAGAGATATTTCCCTGAATCTTCATAAGATAAGCTGATATCCTCGTCTCTCCTTCAGTTACAAAAAGCAATTATTGTGTCCGTCACGCAAAATTAAATATAAAAATGGGTTAATAAGGTAGATTTATCCTCAGATAGATTCTATTCCATCAAAGAAGATGAAGAAAAAAAGTAACAATTAAATAATAGAAATGCTAATAGCACCCTCAAAATTCAACTCATTTTCCATGTGCAGGTAGGGGGTGGGGAGAGCTGAGAACGACCAAGACAAGGTGTGTTATTGAAGGCAATGTATGGGGCAAGGAATTTGTGTGCCTGAAGACAGCTTTGGTAGCTGTGATGACCTCCCAGGAAACCAGGAACTTTGTTCATTGAGCTCTGGAGATACCACTGTTTGGGTTGTCAGTGTGGTGGGATACAACTATTCCTCTGAATCTAAGAAACTGAAGGGGTTCCCCATGGTTGTAGGTTCAAGCTGTCACGATCATCTCAGCTTATCAGAGAAGACAATAGCACACAGATCTCTTCTTTGTATTCTGGTACTATAAGATGGCAAGGTGCTTTGGAACAAAACATAAAATCATTGTCTCCTGCTGGAAAGACTTCAGTGCAGATAGAGCTAATGCCTGAAGTGGGAAAACCACGAGGGCATAAGAAATAGCTGAATACATAGGCACTCACTATATACTAATACTATTTTATCTTACTTTTTTGTGGATAGAGTGCTTAGATATATTCCTTTTTTGAATAATATTTTCCCAATTACATGTAAAAATAATTTTAACATTCATTTTGAAAAATTTTGAGTTTGAAATTCTTTCCCATTCTCTTTTTTTTCCTCCTCCCTGGAATGACAAGCAATTTGATGTAGGTTATTCATGTGAAGTCACACAAAACATATTTCCGTATTAGTCATGTTGTGAAAGAAAACACAGACCAAAAAAAGGAGAAAAAAATAATGAAAGTGAAAAATAGTCTGCTTCAATCTACATTCACATCCCATCAGTTCTTTCTCTGGAGGTAGATAGCATTTTTCATCATGAGCCCTTTGGAATTGTCTTGGATCATTGTACTGCTGGGAATTGATACATCATTCACATTTGATCATTGTATGGCATTATTGTTACTGTGTACAGTGTTTTCTTCATTCCGCTTTACTTCATTTGCTATCAGCTCATGGTTTTTTCTGTTTTGTTTTTTCCAGTTTTTCTGAAATGATTCTGCTCATCATTTCTTATAACACAACAGTAATCTATTATATTCATATACCACAACTTGTCCACTCATTCCCCAATTGATGGACATCCCCTCACTTTCCAATTCTTTGCTACCACAAAAAGAGCTGCTATAAATATTTTTGCAGTACAGGTTTTTCCCATTTTTTTTTATGATCTCTGTGGGATTTCTTGGTATTACTGGATCAAAGGGTGCACACAGTTTGAAAACCCTTTGGGCACAGTTGCCAATTGCTCTATAGTATGGTTGGATCAGTTCACAACTCCACCAAATGGTACACTAGTGCCCCAGTTTTCCTAATCCACTCCAACATTTATCATTTTCCTTTCCTATCATATTAGCCAATCTTATAGGTTTGAGGTGGTATCTCATAGTTTTAATATGCATTTTTCTAATCAATAGTGATTGAGAACATATGACTATAGTTTTGATTTCTTCTGAAAACTGTTCATATTCTTTGACTATCAGCTGGAGAATGACTTGTATTCTTATACATTTCACTCAGTCATCTTTGAGAAAGAAGGGTGTAGTAGGAAGGCC
>CM053622.1:3002925-3027152 GCA_028646595.1 Phalanger gymnotis
CAAGCCTCTGGCGTTCTCAAGCCCCACCTCAACGACCAGAGACCAGAGACCATTGGTTCCCAAGTTGGCCCCTCTTAAGACATTAATCTATGCCCACACAGGTTTCACACCTGATAGGGCTTTGGGGCTGGGGCTTAGCACTTAACAGCCGAAAGTACTTTCACTCAAGGTAAACAAAAGCCAAACTCCTGAAGTGCTAAGGAGCCCACTCAAAGTAGACAAAAGCCAAACTCCTCCAGGACACCCCCAAACTAAGTACTAAGGAGCCCATTTTACCTTATGGGCACAAAGGGCTTTATCATTTTCCTGTTTTGTCTTGTTAGCCAATCTGACAGGT
Source organism: Phalanger gymnotis (assembly GCA_028646595.1). NCBI lineage: Eukaryota > Metazoa > Chordata > Mammalia > Diprotodontia > Phalangeridae > Phalanger > Phalanger gymnotis. The sequence goes on from CM053622.1 coordinate 3,003,263, forward strand.
GAGATGTGGTACCTAAGAGTTGTTTTGATTTGCGTTTCTCTCATCAATAGTGATTTAAAGCATTTTTTCGTATGACTATAGATACTTTTAATTTCTTCCTCTGAAAACTGCCTGTTCATATCCATTGACTATTTATCAATTGAGGAATGACTTGTATTCATGTAAATTTGACTCTGTTCTCTATATATTTTAGAAATGAGGCATTTATTAGAGAAACTCATTGTAAAAGTTCTTTCCCAAATTTCTGCTTCCCTCCTAATCTTGGTTCCATTGGCTTTGTTTGTACAAAAACTTTTCAATTTAACATAATCAAAATTATCCATTTTGCATTTTGTAATGCTCTCAATCTCTTTTTGGTCATAAATTCTTCCCTTCACTCTAAATCTGACAAGTAAACTATTCCTTGCTCTCCCAGATTGCTTATAGTATCAGTCTTTATATCTAAATCATAAACCCATTTTGACTTTATTTTGGTATATGGTGTAAGGTATTGTTTTACTATCATACATAGTATCTGTCATACTATTTTCCAGTTTTCCCAGCAGTTTTTTGTCAAATAATGAGTTCTTATCCTAGAAGCTGGACTCTTTGGGTTTATCAAAGAGTAGATTGCTATATTCATTGACTACTGCATCTTGTGTACCTAACCACCACTCTTTTTTCTAGCCAGTACCAAGTAGTTTTGATGACTGCTGCATTATAATACAGTTTAATATCTGGCATGGCTAGGCTACCTTCCCTACCATTTCTTTTCATTAATTCCCTTGATATTCTGGACCTTTTGTTCTTCCAGATGAATTTTGCTATTATTTTTTCTATATCAATATTTTTGGTAGTTTGACTGGTATGGCACTAAATAAGTACATTAATTAGTTAAAATTGTCATTGTCATTATATTAGCTCAGCCTAACCATGAGCAACTGATGTTTTTTTTTTCCAGTTATTTAGACCTGACTTTATTTGTGTGAGAAGTGTTTTGCAGTTGTGTTCATATAGTTCCTTCCTGGTGTAGTTCTGGCAGGTAGATTCCCAAATATTTTATAATTTCTACAGTAACTTTAAGTAGAATTTCTCTTTCTATCTTTTGCTATTGGGTTTTGTTAGTAATATACAGGAATGCTGAGGATTTATGTGCGTTTATTTTATATCTTGCAATTTTCCTAAAGTTATTGATTATTTCAAGCAGTTTTTACTTGATTCTCTAGGATTCTCTAAGTAAATCATCATATCATCTGCAAAGAGGGATAACTTAGTTTCTTCTTTACCTATTCTAATCCCTGCAATTTCTTTTTCTTCTCTTATTGCTAAAGCTAACATTTCTAGTACCATATTGAATAACAGTGGTGATAATAGACATCCTTGTTTCACCCCCAATCTTATTGGAAATACACTTAGCTCATCCTCATTACATATAATTTTTGCTGATGATTTTAGATAGATGCTACTTATTTATCATTTTAAGGAAGACTCCATTTATTCCCATGATCTGTAGTGTTTTTAATAGGAATGGGTGTTGTATTTTGTCAAAAGCTTTTTCTGCATGTATTGAGAGAATCATATGGTTTCTGCTAGTTTTCTTGTTGATACGATCAATTATCCTGATAGTTTCCCTAATATTGAACAAGTCTTGCATTCCTGGAATAAATCCTACCTTGTCATAGTATATTATTCTCGAGATAAGTTTCTATAATCTTTTTGCTAATATTTTATTTAATTTTTTTGCATCTATATTCATTAGGGAAATTGGTCTATAATTTTCTTTCTCTGTTTTGACTCTTCCTGGTTTAAGTATCAGTACCTTATATTTGTCATAAAAAGAATTTTATAGGACTCCTTCCTTGCCTATTTTCTCACATAGTCTAGAAAATATTGAAATTAATTATTCTTTAAATGTTTGATAGAACTCACATGCAAATCCATCTGGCCCTGAAGATTTTTTCCTAGAGAATTCATTGATGGTTTTTTTTCAATTTCTTTTTCTGAGACAGGATTATTTATTTTATTTCCTTTACTGTTAATCTGGGCAATTTATATATATATTTGCAAATATTCATCCATTTCTCTAAGATTGTCAAATATATAGGTATACAATTGGGCAAAATAATTCTTAATTATTGTTTTAATTTCCTTTTCATTGGAGGTGAATTGACCTTTTTAATTTTTGCTACTGGTAATTTGGTTTTCTTCTTTCTTTTTTTAAATCAAATTGACCAAAGGTTTATCAATTTCATTGGATTTTTTATAAAACCAGCTCTTAGTTTTACTTATTAGTTCAATAGTTTTTTTAACTTTTATTTAATTAATCTCTCCTTTGGTTTTCAGTATTTCTAATTTGGTATTTAATTGGGGGTTTTTAATTTGTTCTTCTTCTAGCTTTTTCAGTTGCATGCCCAATTCATTGATCTCTCTTTTCTCTATTTTATTCATGTTAGCATTCAGAGATATAAAACTTCCCCAAAGAACCACTTTTGCTGCATCCCATAAGTTTTGGCATGTTGTCTCATTATTGTCATTCTCTTATTTTTATTTTGGAGAGGGTAAAGCAGGGCAATTGGGGTTAAGTGACTTGCCCAAGGTTGCACAGCTAGTAAGTGTGTCAAGTGTCTGAGGCTGGATTTGAACTCAGGTCCTCCTGACTCCAGGGCCGGTGCTCTACTCACTGTTCCACCTAGGTGCCCCTATTGTCATTCTCTTGAGTGAAGTTATTGATTGTTATTATGATTAGTTGTTTGACCCACTCATTCTTTAGAATTAGATTATTTCGTTTCCAATTAATTTTTAGTCTATCTTTTCATGGCCATTCATTACATATAATTTTTATTGCATCATGATCTGAAAAGGATATATTGACTATTTCTGCCCTGGATTATGAGGTTTTTATTTTATTTTTTTAAATATATTTAGCATTTTGTTTTTCCCCAATTACATATAAAAACAATTTTTGACATTCACTTTTAAAACTTAGAGTTCTAAATTCTCTCCCTTCTTCCCTCTCCTTCACAATTAAGAAGGCAAGCAATTTTATATAGCTTATACATGAGTAGTCATGCAAAACATTCCTATAATAGTGATGTTAAGAAAGAAAACAGACAAAAACCCTCCAGAAAAATAAAGTAAAAAAAAGTAGCAAGCAAACTATTTTAGCTAAAATGTAAGAGTATGTGAAGTAAAGTATAATCACCCAGAATGATGAGCTGGGCCGAAAATGTGAAAGGCTTTTAAATGTCAAAGAGGGAAGCTGCTGAAACATTTAGTGAAGAAGAGAGACGTGGCCAGATGTACTTCCTTGAAGCATCATTCTATCTCCATTCAGAAAGTGATGTCTCAATAGGTCACTCTGCTTAGGAAACTTCATTGGCCCCTCGTTGGTTTTAGGTTAAAATACAATGTCTCTGTGGCACTGATTGAAAGCATTTCAAAATCAGACACCAGCTTATCCTTTTTTTAAAAATTAACTTATTTATTTTTAGTTTTCAACATTCATTTCCACAAGATTTTGACTTGCTAATTTTCTCTGCACCTCTGCCCTCCCTCCCACCCCAAGATGGCATGTATTCTGATTGACCATGTCCCCAGTCTGCCATCCCTTCTATCACCCCACTCCCTCTGCCTTATCCCCTTCCCCCTTACACTCTTGTATGGCCAGATAGACTTCTATTCCCTACTGCTTCTATACCTTATTTCCCAATTGCATGTACAAACAATTTTCAACATTTCTTTTCAGGACTTTGAGTTCCAACTTCTCTCCCTTCTTCCCTCCCCACCCACCCTCCTTTATAAGGCAAGCAATTCAATATAGGTTCTCCATGTATCCTTATTGTAAAACACTTCCATAATAGTCATGTTGTGAAAGAATAACTATAATTCTCTCCCTCCTGTCCTGTCCCCCATTTATTCAATTTTCTCCTTTGACTCTGTCCCTTTTCAAAAGTGTTTATTTTAACTACCCCTTCCCCCAATATGCCCTCCCTTCTATCATCCTGAGTCCCTCTCATCCTCTTCCTCCCCACAACTTTCCTGTAGGGTAAGATACCCAATTGAGTGTGTGTGTTATTTCCTCGTTAAGCCAAATTTGATGATAATATGGTTCACTTGTTCCCTTTCATCTACGCCCCCCTCTTCCCTTCCATTATAACAGCTTTTCTTTCCTCTTTTATGTGAGATAATTTACTCCATTCTATCTTTCCCTTTCCCTTTCTCCTCCTCTCTATATATTCCTCTCTCACCCCTTAATTTTATTATTTTAGATACCATCCCTTCATATTCAACTCACCCTGTACCCTCTGTCTATATATATCTTTCCATGTAGAAATGTAAGCAGTTCAACTTCAGCAAGTCCCTTTTGATTTCTCTTTCCTGCTTACCTTTTCATGCTTCTTTTGATTCTTGTATCTGAAAGTCAAATTTTCTATTCACCTCTGGTCTTTTCATCAAGAATGCTTGAAAGTCCTTTATTTCATTGAAAATCCACATTTTGCCCTGAAGTATTATACTCAGTTTTGCTGAGTAGGTGATTTTTGATTTTATTCCTAGCTCCTTTGACCTCCAGAATATCATATTCCAAGCCCTTCAATCCTTTAATATAGAAGCTGCTAAATCTTGTGTTACCCTGATTCTGTTTCCACAATACTTAAATTGTTTCTTTCTAACTGCTTGCAATATTTTCTTCTTGATCTGGGAACTCTGGAATTTGGCTATAATATTCCTAGGACTTTTTCCTTTTGGGATCTTTCTCAAGAGGTGATCAGTGGATTCTTTCCATTTCTATTTTACCCTCTAGTTCTAGAATATCAGGGCAGTTTTCCTTGATAATTTCTTGAAAGATGATGCCTAGGCTCTTTTTTTTTGATCATCGCTTTCAGGTAGTCCAATAATTTTTAAATCATCTCTCCTGGATCTACTTTCCAAGTAAGTGGTTTTTCCAATGAGATGTTTCACATTGTCTTCCATTTTTTCATTCTTTTGGTTCTGTTTTATAATTTCTTGATTTTTCATAAAGTCATTAGGTTCCATTTGCTCCATTCTAATTTTTAACGCATTATTTTCTTCAGTGATCTTTTGGACCTCCTTTTCCATTTGGCCAATTCTGCTTTTTAAGGCATTCTTCTTATTTGCTTTTTGGACCTCTTTTGCCACTTAGGTTAGTCTATTTTTTAAGGTGTTATTTTCTTCAGTATTTTTTTTTTGGCTCTCCTTTAGCAAGCTGTTGACTTGTTTTTCATGGTTTTACCACATCGCTCTCATTTCTCTTCCCAATTTTTCCTCTACTTCTCTTACTATATTTTCTAAATCTTTTTTGAGCTCTTCCATGGCCTAAGACCAATCTGCATTTTTCTTGGAGACTTTTGATGTCAGATATTTGACTTTGTTGTTTTCTTCTGACTGTATGTTTTGATCTTCTTTGTCACCAAAGTAAGATTCTATAGTCTGAGGTTTTTCACATGGTCTCCTCATTTTCCCGGCCAATTACTTGGCCCTTTAGTTCTTTACCAAGGTAGAACTCTGCTTCTAGAGTGGAGGGTTCTTTGTCCCATGCTTCCGGAGTTTTGTGCTGATTTTTTCAGAGCTTCTTCTAGGCACCTGTAAATTTTCAGTTCTTCTAAGGTGGTATGATCCAATGGCCTATGCTGTGGTCTGTGAGTGAGCTCAAACACTCTTTTCTGCTGTGTAACTACCAGGAGGACACGCTCTCCAAAGCCACAACAAGCTCTGCCATGCCAGTGCTCCTCCTCCCCCAAGGACCACCAACCAGGACTGCAACTCAGATCCAAGCAGGTCAAAGCAAGAGAATCCTGCCTCAGCACCAGCAAAGAGATCCCTACATTCCGGCTCTGATCAGCTGCTTGATTCCCCCCACCACCTGTTGTCCGGGAGCTCTGGAAGCAGCCACCCTGCTACTACTGCTGCTGCTGCTGCTGCTGCAGCCACCTCTGCTGCCCTGGGTCTGTGGCCAGACTACGCCCTTCTCTCACCCAGGTCTAACAGACTTTTCCCACTGACCTGCTAAGTTTTCTTTGGCAGTTGTGGGTTGAGAAGTCTGGAAACTTCCACAGCTCAATGATTCAGGGCCCTGAGGTCTGCTCTGCCTGGTCTGCTCCAGCCTGGTCTGTCCTGATGCAGCCCACTCTGGGCTGTGATCTGCTCCCAGCGTGGTGTGATAGACCCTTCCCAGCAACGATCCAGGCCATCTTGGGCTGGAGACTTGTTTTACTCTGTTACCTCGTGGGTTCTGTAGCTCTAGAATTTGTTTAGAGTCATTTTTACAGGTGTTTGGAGGTATTAGGGGAGAGCTTAAGGAAGTACCTATTTTTCATCCACCACCTTGGCTCTGCCCCCCGATTTGGAGGTTTTTAAGCCCTGGTACATGGTCCATCTTTTTATATGTGCCATGTACCACTGTTAAAACAAGGTATATTCTTTTCTATCCCCATTTAATTTTCTCCAGAGGCCTATCATATCTACCTTTTTCTAAAATTCTATTCAGCTCCTTATCTATTCTCTTGTTTATTTTGAGGTTAGTTTTATCAAGTTCAGAGAGGAGGAGGTTGAGGTCCCCCACTAGTATGGTTTTGCTGTCTATTTCTTCTGCAACTTCCTTTACTTCTCTTCTAAGAATTTGGATGCTATACCACTTGTTGCATATATGTTTAGTAATGATATTCCTTCATTGTCTATGGTGCCTTTTAGCAGGATATAGTTTCTTTCCTTATAAGGTTCTTGTCCTTGACATGGGCATGGCTAATGTCCCTTTGTGTTTCCTTAGATGTAGAGGGAGGACTTGACCTGACCATTGGCTGCAGAGCAGGACATTGCTACTCTAGGAGTTTTCCTAACAGACCAAGCCTCAAATGTTTGACTTTGCTCTAGTTCTGGCAACTGCTTGGCTCCTGCCAGGCTTGAGGCTTTATGTAATGTTCAGGGAAATATGGTGTCCCGTTCAGAGAAAGATTTCTCTATTGCAGTCCATCCTGCTCCTTTCACTGCTGCTGAAGCTTCCAGCTTCTGAGAACAAGATAGAGAAGCCACCCTGCTTCCCTCCAATGAGCCCCAGCCTTGTCAGAAATGGGGATATTGTGATTGGGACTTTTCTTCCCATGTATTCAATTGAAGTGAGCAGTGTCACAGGGGCAGGAATCTTTGGAAGTAAACCTAATAAGGAGTGTCAGAATTATAAGTGAGTGCCATCCTGCTTCTGCCTCTGAGATGGCTGATGATTACAGAGGGCTTTATGGAAGAGGCAGGCAGGAAAGTGGGCCCTGGCTTGCTGATCTATGATCTCTTCTTCCCTCTCTTGTCTAATTTTTGTTGCTTGTGGTCATTTTTCATCTATCTGATAATCTTTTATAGCTCAAGATTCTTTCTGTCTCTCTCCCTGTCTCTGTCTTTTGTCTTTTCCTGTCTCTGTTTCTGTGTCTGTATTTGCACCTGTATCTTTCTGTCTCTCCTCACTGATCTTGAGGCAGGAGAGAGATCTGGAGTTTTGTCTGGGCTCTGCTCATGTTGTGAACAACTCCAGTAACAAACTCCCACCCTAAGTGTAGCATTGGACTAAACGGCCATTGTGAACCAAATTTCATTTTTTGCCCACTATAACCTTTAACAGACTTTCCCTTGAGAATACTCGTTGTTTACATTGACAGGGCAATCAGTTGCTTTCTCTCTCATCCTAATTGCAGCAAGTGTGAATGAAGAAAGAATGGACACAGGCTTTTAAATTCTCAAAAAACAGGCAGTTAAGAGAGAGAAAGTCAGTTTGGACATTAATGATAGAGTGAATGAGAAGGCCTGAAGATTCTCTTGTGTTTGTCACCTCTTGGATTACAGGTCAGAATTACCTTAAAGATGAGAGTTGCTTTTGAAATATTTTTGGATTGTAAAAAATTTGGAACATGACATTAACATGGGATCTGTTTGACCATTAGTTTTGGGCTATTTGATTAAATTCTTTATAATAATTTACCTTTTTTTTCATTTTTCTCAGTCCCTACCATGGAAGGAAAAGGGTGAGGAGAGAGAATGAGAGCTCTGAGTAATTGATTATTCCTGTTCTTGACCTGAAGATACTTAGAGAACACCTATTATCACATTCTGTGGGTAGAAAATTGGAGTGCTTCTTATCTCTTAAACATGTTTCTGTGCACTTGTCCACTGATTTCTCTCTCCTAGAGATCCTCATCTAGACCCATGAAAATTCTTGTCCTTCTATGATTTACTTCATGAGGTCTTTCTCTATTGGGATGGTTCTTCCCCCCTGCTCAGCATTCCTAACTGTCTTTGTACCAGTCTGTAATATTAATTAAGTTGGGACTTTTTTTTTACTGTTTTAGAATGACAGATTAATAAATTGTCTTTCATTGAGCCTTAGTAGGTGCAAAGCCCCAGGCCCAAACCCCTATCTACTACATGCTAAGCCTATGTGGGCATGAAGCCCTCAGGGTCCAAAGGGAAGTTGCTAAGACCAGAGCCAATAGTAGGAGCCTAAATTCTGGTTGCTCAGATGATGTTTGATGACGGCTAAAGAGTGTATAAAAAGAGAGAACAAAGCTATTTGCAGGGGGATCTCACTCTTGGAGGTGTGTTAGAGTGGAGCCTCTGGGCAGCTGTGGTTAAGAACCTCCCAGCTTGTAAACCCGGATGTTGGGACTTTGTTAAACCCTGGTAAATATGTATCAAGATTTGAATCAGACAAGGTCTGTCTGTTGATGTTTGTAATTTGTTTGTATTTGCTCTGAGGTTCAGGGTGCTGGCTTTTTCCCCTGAACTAACTGAATGTTATTTGATGTTCGATTAAACTGAGATTGTTAACCCCTTAACATTGCTTTCCTTAGTAAAACAGATCAAAAGAACCTGTGTTGGCAGCTTTCTGTGTGCTGGTTGGTGGCGGGTCTTATACCCTTGCAGCAGCTGCTAGCTGAATTGTTGCAACAGTCACAGGCCAAATGTTCACTATTGCCTTGTATTATAGGTTTGTGGTCCTTGATTGTATCCTAAGCCTTTGGGGCACAGGAGATGTTTGGATAAATTAGGGGAACACACTATTGTAAGATATTGTCTTAACACAGAGTTAGGAGCATTCAGAATACCAAGCAGGAAAGATAGCAGTATACCTTGTCTCCTACTTATATTTCTAAGGAAAATCCATACATATTAGGTGCATACACACATCCCTGGTATCAAGGAAAAGGAGAGGGCCAGAGGCACAAAGCACAAGGTTCCTAATTCATCCCTTGTTCTATATTTTCCCATAGCTGGAAAACTTAGGAAAGAGGGGCAGATACTGCATTGTTAGTCACACATGCTTCTCAGAAATCTACAAGGACTGGCATTCCTAGAAGGCACAGCAGCATTGAACAGAGCCAAAAGGAAGCAGAAGCAGAAAAACTACAATAGGGAAGTTTTTGTGGGGTCAGGGAGATGTTTACAAAGGCGCAGAATGTACAGGGAAGATGGACACACTTTATTCTTCTGGTGTTCTGGATGGTGTTAGGTATTTGAGTAGTGTGAAGAAGGGATAAGTTATGTAGGGTTATTATCAGGGACAAACAAGATCAGTCTTTGGGAGTAGGGACTATGGGAACTCATACTTGGGTTGTACACCAAGATCCATGACTGGTACTGACTAAAGATTGGTGAAGGCAGGCAGAAATTGTAAGTTTATATTCAAACAGACTCCAGGACAGAACATGGCTTTTGGCAGTCACTTCTAATCTTACTCTTACAAGATGACTGAGGATTTTGTTCATTTTTTTTAAACTTCCCAGGACCTGTTCGTTTATCTCTTAGGGGCGGCTACTATATTCCTTACAGATAATGTTATAGTGGGAATTCCTTTTGGGAATGAGTTGAATTAGACAATTTCTTGGCTACTTTCAAAATCTTAAATTCTACTATTCTGAAATGGTAGGCATTCAGTATGTATTTGTATGAGTGAATAAATGAGTAAGTGAGTGAGTGAGTGACTCTGGCAGGCAGAACTCAAAGCAAATATTCCTCAATATTCCAATCATAAGAGGGGAGCAGTAAAGGAACAATGGAGGCTGTTATTAACACATACATAATGAGCTAGAGTTCTTAGGCTTAACCCCCATATGGCTGGAACACCCTCCTTCCTTAAATGAATTCTTTTTTATAGGCTTTGTTAATGATTTCTTACTCTCTTCACTTTAGGTGGCTATACAAAAATTACCAACAAGCCCTAGCCCTAAAGTTTGTTGTAGAGGAGATCAATAAGAACCCTAACCTGTTGCCCAATCTTACTCTGGGATTCCACCTCTAGAACACCTACCACAGTGATGAGAGGACCATGTAGAGTTCCTTGCGTTGGCTGTCTGGACAGGACCAGCTCATCCTTAACTACAGCTGCTGGGAGCAGGACAAGTCTGTGGCTGTTATTGGAGGAGCCACATCAGCTCCCTCTGTCCAGATGTGGACCCTGCTCAACCTCTACAAGTATCCACAGGTGGGTAATATTGACCCTGACACCTTCTAAGGCTTCATCAGACCCCTGAGGGCATCATGGTATGATGGACAGAGAATGGGCCTTGGAGTCAAGAGGCCCAAGTTTAAAAAAGCTGTCTCTGATGTGTGACCCTGGTGAAGTCCCCTAACCTCTCAGTCTTCTAAGCAGTTGTCAGAGACTAAGAATTTCACAGAAGGTGCTAATCTGCATTAGTGGAAGTTGTCTTGCCTGAAAATTTGTACACAAATGACATCATCAGTACAGTTTTGAAATTGCACACATGGGAGAGAGTAGATCTGCCCTTGAGCACCATACTTCCCATCTGCTTTATTGTATTTTATAGTTGTTCAGTCATTCCAGTCATGCCCAACTCTTCGTGAACCCATTTGGGGTTTTCTTGGCATTGATACTGGAGTGGTTGGCCATTTTCTTCTCCAGCTCATTTTTAGATGATGAAACTGAGACAAGGTCAAGTTCCTTGTCCAGGTTTACACAAGTAGTAACTGTCAGAGTTTGAATTTGAACTCGGGTCTACATGACTCCAGGTTCAGTGCTTCATCCAACATATCACTGAGCTGCCTCTTTTATTGTATAGCAAGTACTAAATCGGTGTTACCTGACTTCTATCACAAGAAGAAATTTTAAAGATTATGCAGGCATACTTCCCCATTATCTAGAGAAGGTACCCTGAGGATCAGGGGAGCAAAACAGCTTCACCAAAGTCCCAAATTTAATTGATGAGAGAGCTGGGACTAAAACTCATGTTTTCAATACTAGTTCATTCTTCTAAGCACTTACATTATCTGTGTTTCACCCTCAAGCTACATGTTGTCTGTGAATATTACTAACACTTGTCTTTTCCCAAATAACACTTCTTTCATTAAAAGGAATACTGAGCATTGTTGTGGAAGGTATGGGTCCTGGGAAGCAATGAAGACAGCATCTTTTAATTGCTGGAGAGGGGAAAGGAAGGGTATCTTAATGAGACGACCCACTGGCTAACAAAGGGAGCTTACCAATATGTATTTCCCTCATGCATTTCTCCCTTACTCTCTTCAATGGAAACATGGTAGTGTGAGTGCCTGAACTCATAGCAGTCATTATTCTTCTTAAAATCTACTTTGGCTTTAATTTCAAAGATCAGTCACTGTAGCATGTCTTCCAGGCCCCAGTGAATAGAAGAAAGAATATGGTTCAAACTTAACTTGTACAGCAAAAATAAAGCTTTGCTATGGACAGTCTTTGCATGCCTTTTTCCATGCTATTGACTTCTTTTTTTTAATGATTTTCTTGCATTACTCTAATTTCTTTTCCCAATTTTTTCTTCTACTTCTCTAACTTGCTTTTTAAAATCTTTTTAAAGGTTTTCCAGAAGTTCCATTTGGGCCTTAGATGAAATTACATTTTTCTTTGAGGCTTCATATGTAGCTATTCCGATAGTATTTTCCTCTTCTAAGTTTATGTCTTAATCCTCTCTATCATCATGATAACTGTCTATACTCAAGCTATTTTTGTTTGGCCTATTATTTTTTGCCTTTTCGTGACTTGGCATTTTTCTGTAAGGGTTGGGCTCTGGTCCTATACTGTCCCAAGCTTTTCGTTTTGGGGCTCTGGTTCTTGCTGCTGACTTTCACTGGGCTTCAGGGCTTAGCTGCTTGTTTTCTCTGGAGGGGAGGCTTCTGTTCTGACTTGTATGGGGAGGTGGAACCTTCCTGTTGGCCTCCCCTGGGTGTAGGGTTTAACTGCTGGCCTGCTCCAGGAGTGTGGCCTGGCTGCTCAGTTGCTATGGTAAGTGAGTCTTTCTGGTGACTGACCCTGGAGGCAGGACCTTGTTTCTGCTCTACTGCTGGAGTAGGGCCCTGCTTCTGGGTTACTGTGGAAGCAGGGTCTCTCTGCTGGCAGGCTCTGTGGATGAGGTCCTACTGTTAGCTAGCCCTAGGGTGAGGCTTTACTACTGGTTAGCAATGGGGTCAAGACTTCCTGCTTTGCCCAATAAGTCTTAAATGATCTCTCCTTCATCAGTTTTATAGGTCAGTTCTTAATATCGGATGTCTTAATATTGTCTTTTTCTAATACTTTTTATTTTTTTTTATGCTTCTTGTTTCTTGGCGTCATTGATTTTTGTTTGCTCTAGTTTATTTTTCATGAAGACTATTACTTGGATAAGGAATAGCATTTTCTGTTCTAAGATCTTTATTTTTCTTCCAATTTCTGTCTTCTTATCTTTTATTTTTTTGTTAAATGTGCTTCATTTATTCTTTTCTATGGGGAAATTCCTTTTTATTTTTGTTTTGCTTTTTGAGTAACTTTTTTACAGTTGTGATGGTGCTTCTCTCTTTCCTTTGGGGTCTCTCTACATCGCTAGTAATTTTAATGCTACCCAGGGTTGTCTTACTTCTCTCCAGCTTTAGCTTTTTAATTGGCCATTATACAAAAGCTAGCATCTTCTCCATGCTATACATTTAGAAAGGGTAGTCAGGACTGCTTGATCTTGACTAACTCCCCTTGGTTCCTGTACTGACCTTGATTTCCTGGAATTAGACACCCCTTTATTTTTAGCAGCTTTCCTCCAGTTGTTATTCTCTCCTTCCTACATGAATTGTTATTTATATTCTTATCAACTTACACACATTATGTCTCCAATAGAGATTTAGGATGGGAGTTTTAAAAAAAGTTTGTTTTAAGTTTAAACATATCTATTTTTTGTGTCCTGTGTTATTAAGACTAAATAGATACTTAGTAAATACTTTTTGTTTGGTTTTATTCCTAGAAACTTTATTGGCCAAAGAGTCCAACCTACCAGTAAATAAAGCAACTGGTTAATTAACATTCTATGTTCATGGGACTTCATTAGGATTTGGAGAACCAAAGATACAAGTGGAACCAAACTGGCCCATAAGGTGTTTACAATCCCACTGAAGGAGACAATATGAACATATATAGGCATTCATAAAATAGATCCAAAATCAATTTGATCAGATATGGGGGGAAAGGTGCAGAAGCTTGGGCATTTTTGTAAAGGCTACTAGGAGAAGGTTGTATTTGAATTAATCAGTAAAGGAAACAAGAGAATCTAAGAGGTGGAGGTGAGAAATCAGAGAATTCCTACTGGGAGACGGCCAGTGCAAAAGCCCAGAGATTACAGGTGTTACGTTATGTATAAGGACAATAGTCAGTTTGGTTGGGTTGTGGTGTTCATAAAGGGAAATGATTTGTGAAATGCTAGAAAAGTTGGGATGGATGAAGTTGAGAAGGTATTTAAATGCCCGAGGTGTTAGTATTTGATCCTAGAGTCAATAATGAGACACCTGAATTCATTGAAGAAGGGTAAGGACATGTTCAGAGTGCATTTTAGGAAATTAACTTTGGTAGCTGGAGGATAGGATACATCAGAGTGAGAGAAATATGAGGCAGAGAGATAAACTGGAAGATGATTGTAGCAGTGCAGGTGTGAAGCAGTGGGGGCCTCAACTAGAGCATATGTCTGAGTTGTGAGAAACAAAGTGCACTAAGAGTTGTTGTGGAAGTATAAAGCATGATATTTGGGAATTGATTAAAGATATATAGTGATAAAGATTGAGGAGTCAGGTATGACACTGGGGTTGAGAGTCTGGGTGGCTGAAATGATATTGATGCCTGTGACAGAAATAGGGAAGTTTGGAAGAGGGATATATTTGTGGGGTAAGAGGTATTTCCATTTTGGACATCTTGACTTTGGGACATCCAGTTCCAAGTAGGGAGTTGGGAACATTTTCTAGCAATCTTCCAGACCTGGTTCTGGGCCGATGACCTAGTCTCCCTGTGTACTCTTTCTGGTGCTGCCTACACCTTCGCTCATTCCCTTTGGTTTGCTGGTTGAGATGGAGGAGTTGAATACCCTTTGCTCCCAATTAATAATTCTAGTTTCCCCCCTTACCTCCATCCCTCAAGAACCTCTCCACCTTTGAGAGTCATACAATGTTTATTTACCATCTAATCAAAATCCTCGTATCTGGTGATGTCAGATATCCCACATCATTCCTCTTCATTCCTCAATGATTTCAGTGCCTGGCTCACAATTTTTTTCCATGTTCTCTAACTCCTGGGATCACAAAATGGGACTTCAGTCTACATATTCCCAAACATCCTAACCATTCAAGTCCTTAACCTATTTACTTTTCATGAGCAACTGCTCCATTTCAGTCACAGACAAAGACAATTATAGCCTGGATCTTGCCACCATCCACAAATATACGACCTTCATCTTCAAGAATTCTAAAATCCACTAATTTGACCATAATCTATTATTTCCACCTGTCCCTATGCCTTTCCTTATGAAACTCCACTCTTCTTCCACTATGTGGCTTTCCAACCCTTAACCCCCGAGTTCTCTCTGAGGCCATAACCAATGTACTAACAACTCTATTCTGTTTTCCCTTTTTGAACTCCTTAATGAATCAATTCGACTCTACACTGTCCTGTTCTCTTGAGTCTTTAGCATCTTTATCATATTATTAATTATAGCCTGCCAAATTTCAGCTGTGTGTCACTCCCACCATTGAACAACTCTGCTCTTACATATGTGCTGCCAAATAAAAGCAGAGAAAGTCAAACAACTGGTATTACTGGGTCCACTGCAAATTTACGTTAAACAATTTCAACTGTGCCCTAACTGTTGCTTCGCAGTCCTTCTACACCTATTTTATCCAGTCGCTATCCCACTCTTCACAGCAGGTCTTCCGAACCTTTTCATCCCTTCTTACACTTCCTATGGTTGTTCCAAAAAATTTCTGAATTTCCCCATCATTTTTGTCAAACCAATCTTGATGTTTGCTAGTGTTCTGACCCAGAGGAGTAAATGCGGTGCTGTGCACCAAATCTCTGAAAGCCACCTGTTCAGAATTTGGTAATAGATTGGATATGGGTGAATGAGAGAGAATGGGGAGTCAAGGACAACACCTATGTTGGGAACCTTAGTGACTTGGACCACAGGAGTACTCTCAAGGGTAAGAGGGAAGTTAACAAGAAGGGAGATTTTGGAGAAAAGAAGATAATGAATTCAGTTCCAAACATGTGGAATCTAAGATACCCATTTATTTTTTTTGATGAATTTTTATTGATATTTTCTGTTTCTTACATTGTTATAGTATCCCACAGTTCCTTTCCAAACTCCTCCCCCAAATCCATCTCATATGACAAATAGTACTTTTTAGAGAGGAAATGTGCTTCAATCTGCATTCTGAGTCTATCTCTTTTCTCTCTGGAAGTGGATAACCTTTTTCATCATAAATCCCTTGGAATTGTGGTGGCTGATTGCATTGCTCTGAGTTGTTAAGTCTTTTGCAGTTGATTATCTTTACGCTATTGCTACTACTGTGTACACTGTACTCTCAATTCTTCTCACTTCACTTTGCATCAGTTCATATAAGCCTTCCCAGATTTGTCTGAAGCCATCCCCTTTATCATTTCTTGTAGGACAATAGCATTTCTTCATGTTCGTATACCCTAACTTCTTTAGCCATTTCCCTATAGACGGAAACCTTTTCAGATTCGAATTCTTTGCCACTAGAAAGGGAGCTCCTATAAATTATTTTTACATGAGTCCTTTTCCTTTTTCTTTTATCTGTTTGCCTAGATAGATAGTATAAAACTGTGTACACCCCGTGGCACAGAAATTTATTACTATTTTTGTGTCTACATGTAATGATTAGCTGATTTTGTTTTATTCAGAGCTAGTCTACAAAGGACTGGACCGTAAAATGAAGGTAAATCCCATAGGGGAACTGAGACTAATGACTAATTCACTCCATCATGCATGCTGTACATGTGATACATTGGTGATGCAAGAAATAGGAAATATCAACAAAATTATTTCATAAAATGAAAAGAGAAACCAGTACAAAAAGAAAACTTATGTTAAAAAAAGCCATTATGGCAGCTCTTTTTTGGTGGCAAAGAATTGGAAATTGAGGGGATGATCATTAATTGGAGAATGGCTAAAAATTGTGCTTTATAATTGTGATTAAGTACTTTCATGCTATAGGAAATAACAAAGGAGTGGTTTCAGAAGATAACATAGCAAGATCTATATGAACAGATACAAAGTAGAGTGAGAAGAAACAGGACTTCATTGTGCACAGTAACAGCAGTGTTGCAATGATAATCAACTGTGAAAGGCTTAGTTACTCTGATTAATATAATGATCCAAGACAATTCCAAAAGACTCCTGATAAAAACAAACAAAAAACAAAAAAACAAAAACCCTACTATCTACCTCCTGAGAGAGAACTGATGAGATTTGAGTGAAAATTGAAGTGTAATTTTCTCAGTGTTTGTGTGTGTGTGTGTGTGTGTGTGTGTGTGTGTGTGTGTGTGATATGGCTGATGTGTAGATATGTTTCTCATTATTTCATATGAATAATTGATGTCATTTTGCTTGCCTTCTCAGTGGATAGAGGGAAAATATGAGGGCAAGAATTTGGAACTAAAAATTTAAAAAGGATGTTAAAACTTATTTACAGATGAGATAGAGGCCATTTAAATCATCCCATGAGCTCCTGGACTAGAGTCAAGGATAAATCTATGCAAGATAATTTGATGTCCCAATATCTTTTTCAATTATAAAAAGCAGTCATTGCATTCCCCACAGAACATGTAAAAAGGTAATCATGAGATAGCAACTTCTCAGGGGGATTCTATGTGAATAGCATCATGGAATATGAAAACAAAACAACAATGAAAGGAAAGACAATTTAGAAGTAGACAATTAAAATAACAGTAATACTAATAGCATCCTCACAGAAAAGGAGTGTTGTCCAGGATAGTATATAATGAGGAATTTATATACCTGAAGATAGCTCTGGTAGCTCTGATGACTTCCCAGGAAGCCAGAAATTTTACTTAATTGAGATCTGGAGATGCCATTATGTCCAGTGATTGAATTCACTTCTAGTTAACAATGGTGAGCAGTAGACAACCCACCTTTGGGATTGTGTTCACTGCAGCCATGTCCCCCACTTTGGCCAAAACCACCATGATAATCCTGGCTTTCAGGCTCACAACACCAGGGAGCAGAGGTAAAATGTGGGTACAATCCAGAATGCCAAACTCTTTTGTCATTATCTGTTCTGGGATTCAAGTGATTCTCTGTGGCATCTGGTTGGGAATCTCTTCCTCTTTCCTTGACAGAGATACACACTCTGAGCTAAGCCAGATCATCATTGGGTGCAATGAGGGTTCTATTATGGCATTTTTTCTTTGAACATTCTCTGTTATACTGAACTTTCAGCTTCCTAGGAGTATTACTCTTTTTCAACAGCATGTATCTCATTCTTCATTCACATCTACCTCAAAACTCCCATGAGTGTCCCACTGAGTCTTTGATCCTACTTTTCACTGTGTTCTTTGGAATGCCTGCAGTGTAATAAACAATCTTCCTTACATCACAAACCTCCTTCCTTCTTTCCCATTTCATGTTGTAACAGTCAGTGAGACCTACTTCTCTCCAGATGAGACTCCTTCATTAATCAGACATTCTAGTACTGGCTACACTTTCTGTCATATCCACCCCCCCAAGCATTTATTTGCTGAGGTGGGGGGTTTAAGAATATTTTTGCACCCTCCTTGCTCCTTTTAGGTTCTCTGTCAATATCTGTAATATAACAACTCTCTCTCTCTTTTCCTCTCTCTCTCTCTCTCTCTCTCTCTCTCTCTCTCTCTTTCTCTCTCTCTCTCCCCACAATCAGGCATCTAGATTTTCCTGTCTATTATACAACATTATTCCCACCTTTGACATTTCTCCTCCTTCTTAAAAGAATCTAGTGCCTATCTCACAATTTTCCTCTGCACCTCAATTCCTGCTCTTATTCTATTTGTTTTCAATATAACCACAGAGGTTCCTTACAATGTCATAGCTTCCCAGTTCCTCAATTCAAATGATTTCTTTCTCAACACCAACCGTTAAAAGGACACAGACATTGTCCTTGGTTTTAGTGACATCCACAGAGGTTGTTTTTATTCTTTCCTCCCTTCTTCCCTATTTCCTTTCCTTCTTTTCCTCCTTCCCTTCCTCCTTCCTTCCTTCCTTCTTTCCTTCCTTCCTCCCTCCCTCCCTTCTTTCCTTCCTTCTTTCCTTCCTTCCTTCCTTCTTTCCTTCCTTCCTTCCTTCCTTCCTTCCTTCCTTCCTTCCTTCCTTCCTTCCTTCCTTCCTTCCTTCCTCCCTTCCTCCCTTCCTTCCTTGCTTCCTCCTTTCCTTCCTCCCCATAACTTCTTTAGCCATTTCCCAATAGATGGACATCCTCTTAGTTTCCAGTTCTTTGCCACTGGAAAAGGTGCTGCTATAAATATTTTTACATGAGTTCTTTTTATTTTCTTTTATCTATTTGGATAGATATGTAGTAATAATTTTTGAGCCAAAGGGTGTACACAATTTTATAGCCCTTTGGTGAAAGTTTCAAATTGTTCTCCAGAATAATTGAGATCCATGTAATAATAAGCTGATTTTTTTATATATATTCAGAGCTAATATATGAAGGACTGGGCCATAAAAGGGAGGTAAGTTTCATGGGGGAACTGAGACTAATGGCTAATTTACAACTCCATCTTGCACTGCTGTACATGGGATGCTATGGGGATGTAAGAAACAGAAAACATCAACAAAACTATTTTATAAACAAAAAAGAAAAAGAGAAACCAGTACAAAAAGAAAACCGTGCAGAGATCAGATGAGTCATATCCCTTTCAGTTATCCTGTGTGCTCCAGAATCACTCTCAAGGAAGCTTTCCTGAATCAATATAAGATGATTTCATGTCCCAATCTCTTATTAAATTTTAAAAATCAGTCATTTTGTCACCCATAGAACATTAAATATAAATGGGTAATAATGAGATAGCGACTTGTCCTCAAATGGATTCTATGTGAATATCATCATGGAATATGAGAGCAAAATAACAGTAAAAAGAAAGACAATTGAAAAGCAAACAATTAGAATAACAATAATATTAATAGCATCCTCCAAATTCAACTCAATGTCCATTTCCTGGGTGAGAGGTGGGAACAACAAAGAAAAGCAGGATTGTCTAGGATGGTGTATAATGAAGAATTTCTCTGAATGAAGACAGCTCTGGTAACTCTAATGACCTCCCAGTAAGTCAGTAATGGCACTTAATTGGAATCTGGAGATGCCAGTATGTCCAGTGATTGAGCCTGCTGCTGGCTAACCATGGTGAGTGCTAGGTACTAGTGCACAGAAGAGGTGAAGTCCAGGGGTAGATGTGGGTGCCTAAAGGTATAACCTCAGTGAAGACCCGTCTCTCTTGGGTAGAGCCAAGAGGGGCCTTTCTCTAGCTGTAGCATCCCTGTGATTTGCTGACAGAAGAAGGTTGGATTTGAGTCAAACAATTCTGCAACAATTTGTTTTCTTTTGTTTGTTCATTTTATCAAAGACTTTCGCAACTTGGTTCCAGTCTTCCTTTCCAACTTTATTACACACTGCTGCCCTCTCAATGTGTGAAACCAAGATCAACCTTCTTGCCATTTTTCCTATTGGGCACTCCATCTCCTACCCTAGTGTCTTCACATTGAATGCCCCTGTGCCAGGAGTGGCCTCCATCCTCACATCTTATAAGGTGAATGTGTACATTAAAGTTTCCAGTGGTGAAAATAGGAGATTGGGTACAGAGCAAAGCTGTGTGGAAAATACTTAACTTCTTGGGAAGGAAAAAAATAATGACCTAGAACTTTGTAGGTGACTGTGAGAGAGGAGTTGACCCAGGAAGAAAATTAAGAGCAAACTTTTATACTGTGTAAATGGTAGTTATTATTGTTGATATTACCATTAAGTCTATCACTCCCCAAGTTCCCAATGGAACTAACTACTTGAGATGTCTGGGATACAACTACAAAGGTTAATGGTCCTGTGTAAGTTCATACACCTCAAATGATTATTGAGTGCTAGTTCTGACCAATTTGTTTAACTTTAGTAGTCAGCCAGGGGATGCAAGCAGCTCAAAGCGATGGTATTTTTTTCGAGGTACATAGCTGGGGAACAAAAATTAAAAAGAATTGTCCCCTGTGATATTTAAAAGAGACATAAATTTATGTGAGTAGTTATTTTTTAAAACAATGACAGCATTTTTAATAAAAAAAAATCAGTGGCACTCTCATATGCCAAAGACAAGCATGGTTATGAACTCATGGCTTATATGCCTTTAGAAAGGTCAGTGTTTCAGAGGGTGGCAATCAACACTGATTGGTTAACAATTAATGAAAGAATGACTATTATAATTAGGGGCTGAACCTATTCTCATGAACTTTGATTATGTCATTTACTTCTAAGTTGCACAGCTTTGAGCAAACTATTCAAAGAATTTACCCCCACTCAAATTTGAGTAGAGCACAATGGCTTCCCCATCTGGGGTCTGAACAAGATTGTTAAGGAAGTTAGTCCAATCTCATTAGCAGCAATGTCTTTCAGAGACTGAACTTTAAAATGAGGACTATAGAAAAAAGGGGGAAGTCTGGATCTCCCCAAATCATTGGTAATCGACAATGATTTATGAGATCCCATAAATCTGGAGGAGACTGTCCTACAAATATTCCCAGCATCAGTGGGAAGAAGTGGCACAGCCATGTAGGACACTAGGAGAGAGATATATAAGTAGTGAAGATATGGCCAAAATAACCCATTCCTGAGGCACTGCACACTCCCAGAGCCTTTTCTCTTCATTGCATGCCAATCCCCTTTGACACAGTCTGCCAGGCAATCAAATAGCACTTATCAAATGAAATTAATTTGAAAACTTGAGCACAGTGCCTGAGACAAGTAGGCACTTAATAAAAGTTTATCGATTGATTCATTTTCTCCTCTCATGTCAGTCAACAAAAATTTGTTAAACACTGACTATGTGCCAGGCAATGTGTTAAGATGTGGGAATATAAAGCAAGGGAAAAGATAACCCTTTATTTCAAGGATGTCATAGCCCAAATGGAGAAGTGATATATAAATTGTCATGTACAAACTATCTAAAGGAGAAATTGGAGATGATCAATCAAGGGAAGGCACTAGAACATTAACATAATTAATATAAAGATAGAATGAAGAGAGCTTCTTGTAGAATGTGGGGTTTAGCTGTAACTTGAAGAAAGCCAGAAGGAAGAGATGAAGAAGTTGCCTTCCTCACATGTAAGGGTTGTTCTCTCCTGAGCCACACACAGCTTTTGTCCTGTGAACAGACGGTAGCTTGAAAGGATGGAGTGCTGTCTTGTACCAAGAGATGAATGGATATATGTGTTTCCACAATCTGGCTAGCAGCTTCTGTGGAGGTGAAAGATCCACCCACAGCCAGCACCCAGAAAGCTGCTGGACAGCACAGGTTCTTTTGATCTGCTTAACTAAGGAAAGAAAGGTGAAGGGGTTGGCAAGCTTACTTTAATTCAGCATACAAATATCATTCACTTAGTTCAGGGGAAAAAGCCAGCACACTGAACTTCAGAGCAAATTACAAACAAATTACAAACATCAACAGACAGACCCAATACAGATTCATAGTTGCCACCATCTAGGTTCAGCCCGGGAGCTCAGAACAAGGGCTGGCCTGGAGTCACACGCCACCACTTCTGCGGCAAAGAGCTCCAAAGAAGAAGAGGCCAACCCCTGGCTTTTATATCTTTGTCAGCATCAGGGGTGATTCACACATGTGACCCACCCACATGACCTAAAATCGTCACAAAGAGGCCACTTAAACCCACATGGTCTAAGAGCCTCTGCTGTCCCAGACATGTAAACTAGGCCCTCCCTAGAGTTAGCCCCACCTTGGGCCCCACCTTAGTTGCCAATCCACACCCACATAGGATTTACACCTAATAGGGGTTTGGGCCTGGGGCTTAGCACTTAGTAAGACTCAATGAAGTACGCTGAATTACTCAACAAAAACAAAAGCCAAATTCTTTGAGGGCACTTGTTGAACTAAGTGCTAAAGAGCCCATTTTGCTTACCAACACACTATGAACCCGTTGCACTTGCCTGCAGAGGCCTGAACAACAAAAGTTGGCACTTCAGGATTTTAGTAGAACTACCACTAAGATATTTAATAACTCTGTGTATATATCTAATTGCAAGTGTGGACTGACACCAACGTCCTAATTTAAGTGAGACAAAGTTTAGCCAAAATTGGTTTGGGAGCAAGAGACCAAGAATCCAATCTGGCCATTCCTGACAAAGTGAGTCCTGGGCAATGATCCGAGGAACTTAATACTACCTCTCACTTTCACTAAAGAATTTAGTTCATTGAGAACGTCTTCATCTTCTCTCAGATTTCCAGGGGTTTCCCTGTGGGGTTAGAAGAGTCTTTTTGTATTTATATGGGCTCAAGCTCCCATTCTGCTCTTTTCTCCCTACTGGAAAAGTTTTAATGAACCAATTAACACAATTAGTTTTAATAAAGTGATATTTACTGAGATGATATAACATATACAGAAGTTGCAAATATTTCAATATCTAGGGACTCATCTCCTCTACAATCCCATACAATGGGGAGCATGAGCTCCAATTGAAACCACTTTATACCTTGTATTCAAGGAACTAAATTCAGTTCCAAATGATGTATGGTTTACAAGAATAGAGTGGAGGTGGGTCCCAGAGCCAGCAGGTGACATTGTATGACTAGTTTTGTGCAGACACTGGCTATATGAAGAGTATGGTGATCTCAGGTGGGGATCAGCCCAGCTGGCTGTGTCTGTGGTTGCTCTTACTCCTGTGGTGACTCGTGTGACATCTCAGCTAGGTGGGACCATGATATCCCACAACTTCACCCCCTCCCCCAAACAATAGTATCCCAATGGGACCAAGGTTAAGACCTGGAAGTGGTTAAAAAAGCACAGGATCTAGAGCATTGGCCATGGAGCCAGGAGGACTTGGGTTTAAATCAGGCCTCAAACACTTGATACACTTACTAGTTGTGTGACCTTGGGCACGTCACTTAACCCCAATTGCCTTCCCTTCCCAGCTTTGAAAAATAAATGAAAAACCCCAAGAAAGTACAGAATCAGGAACAGATTTCATGTAGACTCCTCATATTGTCACAAAAACTATCACATTTTTACAGGGAAAGGACAAGAGGATGTAGTAGGAAGGCCAAATTTATGATCTCAAAGAGAATCATATATATGTCTGAATGGTTCGAAACCACAAGATATAAGGAATTCTCTAAGGAGAAGGCATCGAAACATTTATTTAGGCCCCACAGTAGCAGACCCACGAACCATCCTCCCCATTCCAATATTGTGATCATAAGCTTCCAGGCCCAATAAGCCCGCCTCACAAGAGTAACCAGGAGGTCACAGAGAAGCATGATGGCATTAAACCAAATCATATTCATGCTTCCCCTCTCTGGTAAGGGGATTACCCACTAGCCTCAAGTCCTTGCTCGCACTCCTGGGTCCACACACGGGTC
>CM053622.1:3027652-3058790 GCA_028646595.1 Phalanger gymnotis
GCTAAGGAGCCCATTTTGCCTTACCAACACAAAGGGACCTAGAAATGTTAAGGCCCAGCTGTGTGTTCTTTGGGGAGCAAAAATCTTGAGGGCCTCTGCATCATGGCTTAGTCTCTTGTCTGCCTCCTACTGCACATTTTCTTCTCATTTCAGGACTATTCGAAGGACCCTTTTGTATTGTTTACTTATCCCTCCTCTTGCCCCCTATATGGATTTCAAAGCACATCCTAGATTTCTTTTTTTGTTCAGGGTCATTAATGTGTTTTTATTTTTACAGTTTCCCTCTCTCAGACTGGGCTGCTTCAGCCTCCCTCTGTCTCTGCATCTCTTGAGTCCATGGCTAGATTCACCTGCACCATGAGCAACGGATACACACATTGCAGTGTGTATTGACACAAGTAGATGCCAGGAAAGACCTGTCAGTATAACAAGTGGCTCAAAACTGGTGGGAGTTAAGTCAGGGGTGACAGGAGCCCTAATCATTTCTTGGCTCTAAATCTGGGGACAATGTGTACTTGTTCATCCAGTTCAAGGATGAAGCTCGGTCACATTATAGTGATGGTCACAGTGATGTATTCAGAGGGGAAATGATACAAAAGCCTCTCTCTGCCAGCCCAGGCACTAACTTCATACCTTCCTATAGGCTTCTGAGATACTTTAAAGTTCCAGGGAATTATAGGGTTTCTGTGTTTCTTTCTATCTTTTTTCTCTCTTGTATCTATCTCTCTCTCATTCAATCCAAGGGGTTCTGTTTAAGGTTATGCTCATAGTAAGTGACCAAAATAGATTCTGACCCAGGACCTGGATTCTTCCTGTGTTTCATGCTGCCTCTGAGAAGACTAACAATAGGAAGAGTTTTAGCTGAGCCTTCAGGCTTCAGTATTTGGCTGGTTGAGAGGCAAGGAGAGAGGTGGCTATGCCTTGACACATCTAAAAAAGCTGTAACCCAGTAAACTCTTGGAAAGAAAAATCATCTTTTTTGAAAACTTGGCAGTGCTCATGAGCCCAAGATCTCTGATAACTCCTACAGCAGCAAACAGTAGCAATGAAGTGTGAACAGAAATGACTCCAGCTGCTGACAGTCCTGTATATATCCCCCTTTCCTCCTCTGACAGCAACCACCATGATTCAAATTCTTATCACCTAATATTTGAACTATTTCAAATATCAGTGGAGTTGTCTTTTGAGTTGTTGAAAAAGAAGGCTTGATCACTGCAGATGGCTGCAGCCATTAATTTAAAAGACACCTGTTCCTTGGAAGGAAAGCTGTGGCAAATCTGAATAGCTTACTAAAAAGCAGAGACTTCATCTTGCCAACAAAGATCTCTATTGCCAAGCTATGGTTTTCTTTTTTTTAATTAAGATTTTTTTTTATTTTTAGTTTACAACACTCAATTCCACATGATTTAGAGTTCCAGATTTTCTTCCCCCGCCCCCGCCCCCGTCCCCAACATGGCATGGAATCTGATACATCTTCTACATATAACTTCACATTGAACTTATTTACACAATAGTCAAGTTGTAAAGAAGAATTATGACCAATGGAATGAATCATGAGAGAGAAGACACAAAACAAACCAAAAAACAAAAGAGAAAAAAAAGGAGAGCAAATAGTTTGCCTCAATCAGCATTCAGACTCCATACTTCTTTCTCTGGATATAGATAGCTCTCTCCATCATGAGTCCTTTGGAGTTGTCTTTGAACCTTGTATTTCTGAGAAGAGCCAAGTCTATCAAAGTTAGATATCACAGAATCAATATATCTGTGGTTGTACAAAAGTTATTGTTTTCTAATAGGAATATACTGTTGTGTGTATTGAACACTGCAGAATCAATCTTTTTTAATTGTGATATTGGACAAGACTTTTAAGAGTCATTTGGGTATCAAAAAGATCGAATCAGTCAATACTTAATTCATTGGAAGTTCAGATAGCAAAGCAGAAACTCGAATACTTTGGTCACATAATGAGAAGACAAGGCTCATTGGAAAAGACCTTGATGTTGGAAATGATTGAAGGCAGAAAGAGAAGGGGATGGCAGAAGATGAGATGGATAGAAAGAATCATGGAAGCAACAGACATGAATTTGAACAGGCTTCAGGAAATGGTGGAGTATAGAATGGTACAATGTCCATGTGCAATGGTCCATGGGTTCCTGGAGAGTAGGACTCTACTGAACAATCACAAAAATTACAATAGGCTGTTGCTTGGCCCCCTGTCTCAGTGCTATTCCCATTAATATCCATCGTCACTCTGCCTTCAAATACATTAAAGCTTAGATTGATCATATCACAGCCCTACCCCCTCTGTTCAATCATCTCCAGGGGCTCCATATTTCATCTCCAGGATGAAATATAGAATTCTTGGTTTGTCTTTCAAAGCCCTGTAGTTTCTGGACCCTTCCCACATTTCTGGGCTTCTGGCTCCATAGACTGCTGACCCCCACCTACTCCATCTTCCAGTGACATTCAGCTCCTGGCTGATACTTGCTCAAGACACTCTGCCAACTCTGTTCTTTGTCACTGTCTGTCTTTCATGCTTATCTCAGTTTTTGTTGACTGGAAGTCTATTCCCTGCTCACCTCCAGCTTCTTCCTTCCCCAGCTTCCTTCAAGTCTCAGGTAAAATCTTACCTTCCATCTGTAAAATATCTCTCTTTAATCCTTGTCCTTTATCTCTGGAATTATCTCTAATTTACCTCATTTATGTCCTGCTTGTATATAGTTGTTTGCATATTTCCTCTCCCCCACAGACTATCAACTCCTTGAGAGGGAGGCTGTTTTTACCTTTTTAATTTATATTGAACTCGGAACAGTGCTCTTTGTTGTTGTTAAGTCATTTTTTTCAGTTACATATGACTCTCAGTGACTCCAACACTGCACTTTCTGTGCATGAATAGTGGACATACATGTTACAGCAAATGGAGAGATTTTGCAGGCTGTGGATATATTTTCTTACCTTGGCAGTACACTTTCCAGTGCTGTCCACATAGATGTTGAGACTGATGCATACATTTCCAGAGCTGGATCAGTGTTGGGGAGGCTCTGAAGGAAAGTGTGATAGAGAAGAGATATTTCACTGCCCACCAAACTGAAGGTCTACAGAGCTGTTGTGCTGACCTCATTGTTGTAGGCCTGTGAAACCTGGACAGTATACCATGGTTCCATGCCAGGAAGCTGATTTAATTCCATTTGAATTGTCTTAGGAAGATTTTGGAGATTACCTGGCAAGGTGAGGTAGCAGATGCTAAGGTTCTTTCTCAAGGTGAACTGCCAAGCATTCAAAGTCTATTGCAAGGAGCTCAACTCCAATTGGCTAGTCATGTTCTTTGAATGTCAAAAATTAAGTGACTTGCCTATGGTCATTCTTGTGTTGTTGTCCTTTGAGCTTGAAGAAGACCACATTGACATCATAATGTCATGGTTGATGTACAGCGTGTCTGGCTATGGCTGTTCAGACCAACATGAGCTCAGAAGGCTCTACCACAGGTCACGTGCAAAATGTCCACATGAACATTTGAAATAATAGTACCTCTAAATTTGCACTTTTCATCTTTTTTTTTAGAGCTATTACAATTTTGCTTTGCTCATAAAATACAGCACTTTATTTGATGTGGGCATGCCATGCTGGGCCGTCCTGCGCTAATGTCTCCCCTGTCACTCAAACAATACCAAAGTCCTTCAGAAAGATCTTGAGAGTGTCCTTGAATCATTTTTCTCATCTGAGTGATTGTTTGCATTTTGTTTGTACTCTAAAATAGTCTATTAGGCAAAAGTATCCATTGCATTTGAACCATGTGGCCGCTCCATTGGAGTTATGCTCGAGTGCCCCATACCTTATCTTTCCAGGTGATCTTCAGAACCTTACTAATGTTGCAGTTTCATGATGTGCTGTGGTGGAAGCATCTCAAGGAACTCGGAGTCAGCAAACCTCTAATCCCAATATAGGCATTTATTTAGATTGACACCTCTCATGAAGCAGGCTAAGTTCCAAGAGGAACCAGCAACTTCAGAGAAAGCAAGACGGATTTTATAGAGTAAAGATATAATTACGTAACAGGAATTACGAATATTAAAAAGGCAGGAATGGTTTGTTAAAAGATTAGGTAATAGGGGAAGGGTCCCAGCCACAGTGGAACTACACATGTGATTATTTACAATGTATACAGAAAAAAAAAACATTTGGGGGGTATGTATGTATGAAAATGATATTATAATAAGCCTCTCTATGTCATAAGTTCACCTTAAGGACAGCTTTTGCTATTATTGCACAGGTGCCTACTTAGAGAAAATCCTTTCTGTTCTTTTGAGGTCCAAATTGTGCTCAGGCATCCTGGTGGTGCTGCTTTCTGATTGGCTGAGTGTTGTGGCCCTTTCTGAGAGTAAGGATATGGTTGTGGTTGAATTCATGGACACATCTGCTCTTTCTGTGGGAAATATGAGGAATGGGTCTGGGGGCAGTGTCTAGCTAGAGGCAGTGACTGGGATCCCATCACATGGACACACCAGCTGTTTCTGTGAAAAATATAAGTTCATGGACACACCCGTTGTTCTAGTGAACCCTGAGGCATATATGAAGAAGTTCGGATATTAAGTGTGGGTGGGGGTGAGTGGCTAGCTGTCTAGGTAGGGGCAATAGGCTTGCTGTTCAGTGGGGCCTATAAGGAAGTTAGAATTTTGGGGATGGGGGAAGCTTTATTAGGATTCCATCATGAAGACAATTCAAAGGGAAGTGGTTCAAATTTTTAGAATGGTCCTGCTGGATTGTCCAAGTCATACAGCTAGTGTCTGTGCAATAGGATTTAAACTCTGATCTTCCTGACTCTATTCCAAGAGTTCTACCCACAGTGCCACATCCTTGTTAAAGTTGTGTGTGTGTGTGTATGCACATGTATCTGTATTTCACTGAGTTTGGCAGAACTCTAATGATGGTGCAATGACCCGAGCTTTTCTCTAGGGTTCCAACATTCAGGGAGGGCATGCCCCTTTTAGGTGGCCCCTTTCGCTGACATGTTCAGTTTCCACTCCCCTGCTCCTGGCCAAGCTTTCATAGTCCCCTTGCTCATTATCCAAGACTCTCTCTTCACATAGATTTCCCTTCCCTGAAAGCCAAAAATAACTTTTCACTGACTTTTGCTGTAAATTTTAACCAATGGATTGCCCCCCCGCCCAATATAAGACAAGACACAAATGGATATAGGTTCAAATAACAACCATTTTGAAAGGTGAAATACTATTTTCTCTAGAGACAACTATAATGTAATTGCTAATGTCAGATTTGGAGTCAGGAAGAGCTGAGTTCGAATCTTTCCCCAGAGGTTTACTGACAATGCTATACATGCAAGGCACTAAACCTCTCTCTAGGCTGCTTTCTCATGAGTAAGATGGTGATCATAATAACACATATTTCACAGGGGTGTTGTGATAATAAAATTCGATAACATATGTAAAGTGCTTTATAAACCTTAAAATACTATAAAATGGTAGAGGATTGAGCTACTTAGTAATAAGATGGTCCTAGGCAAGTGATTTTAATTTAGATGTTTATCTATAAAAAGAATATGTTGGATTAACTCTATTTTTAAGATTACTTTTTGTACTGATTCCCATGATATTAGGATTTTGGAGAAAAATATGCAATCCCAGAGCATATCAGTATGGTAAGATATCAGGTTATATGGGTCAGTAAAGCTGGGAATTGTAGACAGTGATTATTTTCAGGAGCTCTTTTGCCTTTCTCATGCCCTATTTTTGTTCCTCAAGTCTTTCTGATTCTATGATCCCTACTGTGGGGACAGCCTAGACTAATGAGTGCTTCCAAGGAAAAGATGGATCCTGGCTCAGAAGTCAGTGAACATCACAGCAATGAGTGCTGTGACTCTCAGCCCAGCTGCTGTCTCTGAAACTTTTCTTCCTTGTCTGTTCATATCAAACTCTACCTGATGCAACATATGCCAGCTCCAGGATTCTGCAGCAACCTGGGTGACACAGGGACACAGAAACTCCTCCATGGGGGCTCCTGTACAGTAGTATCTGTTGACTAATAGGAACAAAGATTTCCAAACATGTTTTTTCACTTATATTTCTGGTATCGATGTAGAGACACACTTGGAGATGCCTGAGGCAGGAATGGTTCCCAGAACTCCTCGTGGATCTGCATGTCTCTGTGGACACAATTGTCAGTGACTAACCAGAAGGTCACTGAGAGGTAGAGTAGAGTTGAAGGAACAGAGAAGCCTTATAATCACCTCCTTGGTCTTACATCACATACACATCTTTGACATGGGTACAGCCAATGTCCCTGTGTGTTTCCTCAAGTGTGGAGAGAGGGCTGGACCTGGACATCAGCCCCAGAATGAAACATTGAAAATCCAGGAATTTTCTCAGCCAAGCAAGCCTCAAATGTTTGACTTTGCTCTATTTCTGGCAGCTAGTTGTCTCCTGCCTGGCTTGGGGCTTTATTTAATGCTCAGAAATATGTGGTCTCTTATTCAGAGAAAGATTTCTCTCAGGCTTTCTGTCCTACTGCTGTCACTGCTGCTGAAACTTCCAGCCTCTGAGAATAGGACAGAGAAGTCAACCTGCCTCCCCCAAATCAGCCCCAGTCATGCCAGAAATGGAGAGTTTGTGATTGGGACTTTTCTCCCCATTTATTCAGTTGAAGTGAGCAGTATCTCGGAAGTAGGATTCTTTAGAAGTAAACCTGACAAGGACTGTAGGAATTATAAGTAAGTGCCTCTGATAGGGCTAATGATTATAGAGTTCTTTGTGGAAGAGGTAGGTGGAAGGGTAGGCCTTTGACTGTTGACCCAAGGGTTTCTTCTTCCGCATGTTCTCTGACTTTTGGTGCTTGTGGTCAGTTTCCATCCATCTGATTTTCTTTCAGAACTAAAACAGGAAAGGATTCTCTGTCTCTGTTTTTTGTCTCTTCCTGATGTGGACATGGAAAATTGCAATTTTGACCTCTTCTCTATGTTGCTGTTTCTGTGCATTTCTATTGCTTTCGTATTCTTGCTGCATTTTGCAATCTCTTTCTGCTTTTCTTTTCCTTCTACCATATTTTTATCTCAATTGCTCTAAAATAGGGAAATGTCTTTATATTTGCTTATATTTCTTGAATTCTTTAAGATACTCTCAATTCTTTTCTATTCCATTATTGCTCACTGCCTAGTCTGAGTGGATGATAGTTGGCAGGAGATAGGTAAAAAAACAAAGCTCTGACACTTCTATAGCATTGGACAAAAAGGCCATTGCAAACAAAATTTTTCCCCTCTTTTAGCCTTTTCAATGTTGACAGGGGAGTTTGTTCCTTTCTCCCTAATTCAAGTTGTAGCAAGTGTGAATGAAGAAAGAATGGCCACAGGATTTCATATGCTCAGAAAACAGGCAGTTAACAGAGGGAAAATCAGTTTGTATGTTAATGATAGAGTGACCTTAAGATGTTCTTGTGTTTCCTTGTAACCTCTGGAAATATGGATTTGATTACCATGAAGATGAGAGTTGCTCTTGAAATATTTCTTGATTGTCAATATTTTGAAACATGGCCACATTAATATGGTCCAACCATAAGTTTTGGGTTGTTTGATTTAAAATCTTGATAGTAGTTTACTTGTTATTTTTTCTCAGCCTCTACCATGGAGGGGAAAAAGTGAGGAAACGATGAGAGGTTTGAATGATTGCTCCTGATCTTGACCTGAAGACACTTAGAAAATACCCATTAGAACATCCTGTGGGTATAAAGTTGGGGTGCTTCTTTTCTCTTAATCATCATTTTGTGCCCTTGTCCCTGATTTTTATCTACTGGAGATCCTCATTTCTGACCATGCACAACCCCAGCTTTCCAGGGCTATGATTTACTTCATGAAGTCCTCTATTGGGAAGGTACCTCCCCCTGCTTGGCATTCTTAACTCTGTCTGTACCAATCACAGGCCAAAATTCCCTACTGCCTCATCTGGCAGATTTGCGTGCATAGCATACTTCTCTTGACTGTATCCTAGGTTTTCTGGGGACAGGGGATGTTTGGATAACTTATGAATACATACCTTTGTTAGGTATTGTCCTAACACAGAATTAGGAACATTCAAAATTCTAAGCAGGAAAGACAGCGGTATCCCTTATCTACCACTTATGTTGCTGGGGGAAAGCCATACAGATTAGATGCCTGCACACTGCCCTGGCATCAAGAAAAAGGAGAGGACCAGTGACACAGAGGCACCGGGTTCCCAATTCATCCCTTGTTCTCAATTTTCTCTAAGTCAGAATGCTTGGGAAAGAGGTAAAGAAACTGAATCATTAGTCATAGATGCTTCTAAGAAGAGAAATCTACAAGGACTGGCATTCCTAGAAGGCACAACAGCTTTGGACAGAACCAAACAGAAGCAGAAATAGAGAAACTATAAGAAGGAAGATGTGGGATCAGGGAGATGTTCACAGAGGTGCAGGATGGGTAGAGAGGATGGACACGCTTCATTCTTCTGGTGTCCTGGATTGTGTTAGGTGTTTGAGTAGTGTGAAGAAGGGTGGAGTTATAGAAGGTTATTATCAGGTATGAGCAGAAATAATCTTTGAGAGCAGGGCTTATAGGAGCTCATACTTGAATTTTGTATCAATATTCATGACTGGTACTAAATAAAGCTTGGCGAAGGCAGAGGGAAATTGAAAGTGAGTTCATATTCAAACAAATTGCAGAAGAGAACATGACTTTTGGTAGTCACTTCTGGTCTTACTCTTATAGGATGATTGAGGATTTTGTTCATTTTTCTAACTTACCAGAACCTTTTCATTTATCTCTTAGGGGAAGCTACAATGTTCTTTACAGGTAAATTTATAGTTGGAATTTCTTTTGAGAATGAGCTGGATCAGATGCTTTTCAAGATCTTAAAGTCTGTGATTCTGAAATGGTAAGCATTCAGTATATATTTGTTTGAATGAATAAATAAATGTGTGACTGACTCTGAAATGCAGAAACATATTAGGAATTCCGCAAAAAAAGTCATCACCATCCTAATCACAAGAGGGGAGCAGTGAAGGAATGAGGAAGGTTGTCATTAATACAATCAAATTTACCTAGAGTACTTAGATTTGACCTTCTCATGGTTGGAATATTCTCCTTACTTAAATGATTTCTCTTTACAAGCTTCATTACTAGATTCTGACTCTCTCTCCCTTAGGTGGCTATACAAAAATTACCAACAAGCCCTAGCCATAATGTTTGCTGTAGAGGAGATCAACAAGAACCCTAATCTGCTGCCCAATCTTACCATGGGATTCCACATCTACAACGCCTACCACAGTGATGAGAAGACCTTGGAGAGCCCCCTGAGGTGGTTGTCTGGGCAGGGCCAGCTCATACCTAACTACAGCTGCTGGGAGCAGGACAAGTCTGTGGCTGTCATTGGAGGAGCTACATCAGCTCTGTCTGTCCAGATGGGGACCCTACTGGAGTGCTACAAGTATCCACAGGTGGGTAATATCGATCTCAGAGTCATGAGGTACAAGTTTAAAAAACTACCTTTGTTACATTATAGTGGCTGTGTGACCCTGGCCAAGTATCTTCACTTCATAGTAATCTAAGCCACTTTCAGAGACTACAAATTTCAGAGAATGTTCTAACTTGCCTTAGTGTAAGTTGTGTCTTTCCTAGAAATTCCTACACCAATGACATCATTGATACAATTTTGAAAACCTGTGGATGGGACAGAGTTGACCTGCCTTTGAGCACCACATTTTCTATCCCTTTATTGTATTTTGTCGTTGTTTACTCTTTTCAGTCATGTCTAACTCTCGGTGACCTCATTTGGGGTTTTCTTCACAAAGACATTGGAATGGTGGGTCATTTTCTTCTCCAGCTTATTTTTGAGATGAGGAAATTGACACAAACAAGGTTAAGGCACTTGACCAGGGTCACACATGTAGTAACTATCTGAGTTTGAATTTGAACTTAGATCTTCCTGATTATAGGTCCAGTGTTCCATCTAATATGTCAGCTGGCTGCCCCCTCTATTGTATATCAAGGATTTAAGCAGTGTTATCTAATTTTTATCACATAAACAGATCCTAGGGTTTTTTTCAGGCTCATTTCCCCATTATCCAGAGAAAGCCCCGGAGGATCAGGGAGATGAAAAAACTTTGCCAAAGTCTCAGGTATAATTGATGAAAGAGCTGGGACTAAAACACAGGTGTTTTTAATACTTTTTTACTTTTAACTTTACTTTTAATACATTTTTCTCAGCACTACATAACATTATCTCTGTTTCACCTTCAAGCTACGTGTTATCTGTCAATATTACTATCACTTGTCTTTCCCTAAATTATGCTTCTTTCAATAAAAGGAATACTGAGCATTGGTGTGGAAAGGGCAGATTTGGGGGAGCAATCATGAAAGTGTCTTTTAATTGCCAGAGATGGGCAAGGAAAGACAGTTTAATGAAATAACCTATGCACAAAACAGAGGACTTATTAATACATGTTTTCTCTCTCACACATACTAATAAATGGAAACAGGACAATATAAATGCATTGGGCAATAGAGTTGATTATCCTTCATAAAATCTACTTAGACTTTAATTTCAAAGATCATCACTGTAGCATGTACTCTAGGCCACAGCAAATAGAAGGAAGAGCATGATTCAACCTTCATTCTCACAGGAAAAAGAAAGCTTTGCTATGGATAGTCTCAAATGCTCGCCCGACTAAGAACAAATCTACTTAGGTATAGACAAGGAGAGACATGAAACAGCTTTTTTTTTAAATTTCTACACCAAAAGTCTGATGGGTATTAAAGACTGATGAACTGGTAGTGCTATATTTGGATATTTTAAAGCAAGCTTAATGAGAAATAATGTAGAAAACTTTCAGAACTACACAAATATCCCAATGGAGTTACTGAAGTTCATGAAGCTATGACTCAGTCTAAAGTGGATTACTTTCCCAAAGTTTATCATCATACTCTGCCCATTGCCAACTTTTAGATGTCTTACGACTTCCAAAAGTATTTTAATTCACAACGTTGGTACATATAAATTTTTCTCCTGGCTGTGCTTATTTCCTTAGGTGTCAGTTCACGCAATTCTATCCATGTTTCTTTGAATCCAAAACTTTTATTATTTGTTATTGAGCAATGATACTGAAACACATTTATTTTTCTTCCTTTTTATCTTATTTTTTAACAATTTTATTTTTTCTCCATAACATTCTTTTCTTTTTAAATTTTGAGGTTCGAATTTCTCCCTCTTTTTCACTCCTCCTCTCCCAATAAGAAGGCAAACAATATAATATCAACTATACATCTGAAGATATTAAAACAGATTTCCATATTAGCTATGTTTCAAAAGAGTAAGAAAAATAAAGTGAGAAAATTGTACTTCAATTTTCACTCAGATTTCATCAATTCTCTCTTTAGAGGTGGGTAGCACTATTTTCATCATAAGTCAACTGAATTCTTTCAGATTGTAGTACTGATTAGAGTAACCAAGTCTTTCCCTGCTGATAATCATTACAACATTGCTGTTACTGTACCCTATGATTTCCTGTTTTTTTCTCACTTCAGTTTGCATCAGCTCATATAAATTGTTCCACATTTTTCCTGAAACCATAGCTCTAATTATTTCTTATGACACAACAGTACCCCATCACAATCATATGCCACAACTTGTTTAGCCATTCTCCAATGGAGGAGCAGTTTCATTAGAAATGTCAACTCTTGGTTACGGATTTAATTACAAATAAGAGAAATTAGTAGCGGAGTAATAACCAAGTGAGTGGATCAACATTTTAAGACTTCAGGATCTAGCCCCATGCTTAGGTGGTTAAAGAGCAGTGATTTAACTTCTTGTAAGAACTAGAGATTGAAAAGGAATAGATTTTTAGAACTCAGTCTTTAATCAAGTTTAGTTTAGATTAGTATAAGGTAAGATAATAATCTGGTTAATCACATCCATTCACTTTTCATGATAAATCTTATTAAATCTGACATCTCAGAATCATTAGACATGGAAAAATATTGTTTATTTTGATCTGTCATTATTATATAAAAATCTTAAATCTGTTATTTAATTCAATTATTTAAGTAACTTCCTCTGTGAAAGCTCTTAAAAGTTTCTGCCTGGGGAAACTGCCACACCTTGCCAACATTAAATCACATTGCTTAATTCTCTTTGCCTGGACCAAAAACAGCAGTTCAAATTAGAATTTTAGGATATTTTAGCCCAGCACACTTGAAACTAACATGATAATAACAGGTGTGATTTCAAACTCTTTGTAATTAATCCAGCTCTTTCAAGGAATAGAAGAAAAGATTATACAGAGCTAGTAATTATCAGCACATTTCTTTTTTAAAAAGGAAATTTATGAATTTATGGATAATCTTTTTTTTCTTTTGAAGTACTAAGTCCTCAGTCCTTAGAAATTAAAATGTTATCATTAGTGATTATAAATCCATATTTGATTTGATTTAAGCCAAAATCTGTCCTGAAGGAAATAAGAATGGGGTCTGAATATGCTCCCTTAGAGAATAATTATGGTAAATTGATGTCTAACACAAAAATTTATTATTTTGCATTAAAAAAATTCTTAGTTGTGTGGCCTCAAGAATGTTACTTTTGTCTATTTTCCTTAGTTAACTGTTAGGTAAGGGGATAATAGTAGCACCCACATCACAGGGTCATTGTGAGGATCACATGATTGTAAAGTTCTTGGCCCAGTGCTTGGCATAAGGCAAACACTATGTGAATGTTTACTATTTCTGTAATTTCTTTAACTAAACATGATTGCCTCATACTTGATAACTCTGTATGTGTCTTTAAATCTGATCAGTATGCAGTGCCAATGGTGATGAGATGAATGATTTTAATAACATAATTTGGAAAGGCATTCACCATTTTAAATACATGATATTTTTAATGATAGTTATGTTTCTAAATTTTCTTATATAGTATAATGTGGTAACTATTATCAATTTCCTTTTATAATCTAGATTTTATTAGATTTTGAATTGTACTGTTAAAAAAGCATGGATTAGAAATCCATTAGGTCCTTCTCTCAGCTCTACTGATCATGTGCTGTAATTCTCTGAAGTACTGTAAACTTAAACTTCCAAGTTTTTCCCCATAATTAAGAGGAAGTTCCACCTAAAATGATTAGGCTATTACTTATGAAAATTATGAGGCTGTTGGCTAAGCTATTTGCAGTTATTATTATAATGTTAAAATCTATCAAGTATTTACATAGGTATTTTAAAAAGGAAAATTGGTGATTGTACAAAGAAAAGACATTGTAAAATCTCCCATAAACCAACAAAGATTCTTGGAACCATCTAGTAATAAAATCTTATCAAGCCCTTGCAAGAATTTTCTGTGCTGTGGAATTCCTACTGAGTAAATAGGATTTTGGCACAAAATGGAGGTGTAATTTTCAAGCCTGCTTAGAAGGTACTGTGAGTTTCATCTAAGGCTATATTAATATATGTATTTATATATGTATATTAATCTGATGGTTTACACAATTAGCCAGTGCTGTTTTCCTAAGGGTCTACCAGAGGTTCCCAAAGTGGGTGATACCACTCTCTTGGGATGCTGTAACAATCCAGCATGGTGGTGGTAGCCTCAGGTGTAATTGGGAGGCATTGAAGAAAAATAGAGGGGTGGTGGGAGCATAAGGAAAGAAGAGAAGAGATTCCTATCTTCCTTACTGCCAATTGGTATCTCCCCTCTGGGAAATTTGGAGTCATACTTCTCAATATATCTATCCCAATGATATATTCAGGAACAGGTATGATTGCCTTTGTTTATTCTTTCTTAGGTAATTGCCAAATTTTCAACTTTAGTTTAACTTGTCTATCTCATATTTCAGTCCCTCCCAGTCCTGTCATGGTAATAGGGGTTCCATGTTTAAATTTATCAGGGTTTCCACACATAAAAGAGGCCTCTTCCCCAGTATCTATTAATGCCCTTGTTACAATGGTTGATCCATTTTTCCAGTTTATGGTTAAACTGATATGGGGTTTGTAATCCCATCTGTGTACTTCTTTAATCTGATCTGGGACTTGGCCAATTTTGTATTCTCTTTGCAGGTGTGACAAACTTGGATACAATGATTCAAGAGGATTTCTAGGGGCAGTTCTTACTTCTCTATTCAGTCTAACATTAAGTCTATTTTCCCAGTATATCTTATACAGTTTGTTAGTTGGAATATCATCTATTCTTCCACAATCTATCCCTATTCTCAATAAAGTGGTAAACAATTATCCCCTTGTAAATCTATTCTGACTTTGGATCCACTGGCTATTTGCTCTTTTCTTGAGGAAACTTATCTTTTCCCCATTCCCCCAGGTCACCTAACTGTGAAATATTATCAAGTACTTCCAAAAGAGGGTACCCTACTTCCCCAGTTAGTAGAGTCAGAATTATGTATTTATAAGCAGGAAGAGCACTATTATATTTCTATGAGGAATCGTTAAGGGCGTAGTGTGATAGGTATCTGCATCTCCCGTCATTATTGCAGTTTTCATTTCCTCTTCTTTTAACTTTCTCATATAGTGTCTAAGGGAATACCAGTGTCTATCTCCACTAGGGCACATACAATCAGTGGGATACTGCTTATTGCATTCTCAGCAGATAAAGCTAACAAATTAGTCCAGTTGTTACCTCCTTCAATATGGTAATCTCTAAAACCTTGTTGTATAAAGAGATTCTGACTAATACTTATGAATTTCAAACAATCTACATTATCTATCCATACTCCTCCAGCTTTGTTGTCACTGATTTCACCATCCAAGATACTAGTGATTCTCCAGTTTTGGGGGTGAATTGGATTAATATGCCTATAACTGGAGTGGAGACAAGATGGCAGCTGGAAAGTAGAGACTCGCTTAAAATCTCCTCCAAATCCCTCCAAACACTTGTAAAAATGGCTCAGAACAAATTCTAGATTATCCCACAAAATAGCAGAAGGAAGCAGCCCAGGAGAGCCTGGATGGTCGCTGGGAAGGGTCTATCACACAGTGCTGGGAGCTGAGCCCAGCCCAGCATGGGCCACCCCAGGACAGACCAGACTGGGAGTGGGCCAGAGCAGGCCTGAGGGCCATGTATCTTTGAGCTGTGGCAGTTACCAGACTTCTCAACCCACAAATACCAGAGACCATGGAGCATGTTAGTGGAAAAACTGCTGTATCGGGGTGAGAGTGCTGTGGCCCCAGCCCTGGGGGTGGTGGAGGTGGTGGCAGCAGCAAGAGGAAGCTCCCGTGGCTATTTCCGGAGCTCCAGAGTCAGCTGCTTCCTGAGTCCCTGGCTCACACGGTAGGAAGAATCAAGCAGAGGATGAGAGCGTGAGTGCAAGGAGCACTTTGCTGGCACAGAAGCAGCTTTGCCCTGCTTGGATCTGGATTGCAGTCCTGGTT
Organism: Phalanger gymnotis; assembly: GCA_028646595.1. Taxonomy (NCBI): domain Eukaryota; kingdom Metazoa; phylum Chordata; class Mammalia; order Diprotodontia; family Phalangeridae; genus Phalanger; species Phalanger gymnotis. The sequence continues at coordinate 3,043,044 of CM053622.1, forward strand.
GGTGGTTCTTGGGGGAGGAGGAGCACTGCTGCGGCAGAGCTTGCTGTGTAGAAGTAGCTCTGAAAACAACAGAGCATCCCCTAAAGCTTGGGACAAAGCAATCTCTACTCTACAGTCATACCCTGACAAAAAACTCAAAGGTCAAGTAGTTGGCTGAGAACTCTGGCCAAGCAGTGAAAAAGGATGCAGACTTAGACTCAGACTCTAGAATCAAGCCTATGTCAAAAGCCTCCATGAAAATGTGAATTGGTCTCAGGCCATGGAAGAGTTCAAAGAGGATTTGGAAAAGCAAGTAAGAGAAGTAGAGGAAAAATTGGGAAGAGAAATGAGAGTGATGAAAGAAAACCATGAAAAACAAGTCAACAATGTGCTAAAGGAGACCCAAAAATAGTGAAGAAAATAACACCTTAAAAATAAACAAACCCAAATGTCAAAAGAGTTCCAAAAAGCCAATGAGGAGAAGAATGCCTTGAAAGGCAGAATTAGCAAAATGGAAAAGGAGGTCCAAAAGACCTCTGAAGAAAATACCACCTTAAAAATTAGACTGGAGCAAGTGGAAGCTAGTGACTTTATGAGAAATGAAGATATTATAAAACAGAACCAATGGAATGAAAAAAGTGGAAGACAAATTGAAAACTCCAGGGAATATTGTAACTGACTTCCAGAATTATCATGTAAAGGAGAAAATACTGCAAGCAGTCAGAAAGAAAGAATTCAAATATCATGGAACTAGTCAGGAACACACAGGATCTTGCAGCTTCTATATTAAAAGACAGGAGGAATTGGAATATGATATTCCAGAAAGGCAAAGGAGCTTAGACTACAACCAAATATGAACTATCCAGCAAAATTGAGCATAAATTTTTCAGGCAAGAAGATGGAGATGGACATTCACTGAAATAAGGGAATCCCAGACCTTCTTGTCGAAAAGGCCAGAGCTCGGTGGAAAATTTGTTCTTCAAATACAAATCTCAAGAGAGACGTAAAAAGGTAAACTGTGAAAAAGAACATTGTTATTCAACAAGGGCAAATTGTTTACATCCTTATATAGGATAATATTGTTTTATATATATTATGTATATGTCAATCTTGAGAATTGTGCAGTTATTACGACGATGGAAAGGTATATTCATAGACTGAAGGTGTCAGTATAAAGTAACTGATATGATGATAAAAACACAATTAAAGTGTGTAGTTGGATAGTTCTGAGAGAAGAGGGAAGGAGGTGGTAGAAAAGGCTGAATTACACACATGAAGAGATACAAAAATATTATAGTAAAAGGAAAGACAAGAGGGAGAAGACAAGTATTTGAGCTGTACTTTCATCTGATTTGGTTCAAGGAGGGAATAACATACTCTCATAGGTATAGAAATCAAACTTGTCCTACAGGCAGTAGGAGGGAAAAGGGAAAGGGAAAGGGGGGTTGGATAGAAGGGAGGGAAGAAGTAGCAAGGGGAAAACATAAAATAAGGGAGGAGAGTCAATAGGGAGGGAAAACTGAGGAAGGCGGTGGTCAAAAGCAAAACTCTTTTGAGGCATGGAAGGGAGAAATAAAAGCATAAACAGGGTTGGGGGAATAGGATGGAGAAAAAGACAAAGATAGTAATAATAGCTGTGAATGTGAATGGGATGAACTCTCCCATAAAATGGAGACAGATAGCAGAATTGATTGAAAACCATAATCCTAAAATATGCTTGTTACAAGAAATACATTTAAAATGGGAGGATACACACAGGAGTAGAATATATTATGCTTTTGCTAAAGTAAAAAAAAATAGGAGCAGCAATCCTAATTTCAGACAAAGCAAAATCAAAGATAGATCTAATTAAAAGAGATAGGGAAGGACACTATAGCCTACTAAAAGGCACCATAGACAATGAAGCAATATCCTTACTTAACATATATGCTCCAAGTAGTATAGTATATGAATTCTTAGAGAAGTTAAAGGAGTTACAGGAAGAAATAGACAGTAAAACTATACCAGTGGGGGACCTCAATGTTCCCTTCTCTGAACTTGATAAATTTAACCTCAAACTAAGGAAAGAAGTTAAGGAAGAGAATAGAATTTTTAAAATGGTGTATATGATTGACCTCTGGAGAAAATTTAATGGGGATAAAAAGGAATATGCTTTTCTCAGTAGTACATGGCACATTTTAAAAAATTGACCATGTACTGGGGCTTAAAAACCTCACAATCCAGTGCAAAATGGCAAAAATAATCAAAGCGTCCTTTTCAGATCGTGATCCAATAAAATTTATCCATAATAAAAAGGCATGAAAAGATAACCTAAAAATTAATAGGAAATTAAATAATCTAATTCCAAAGAATGAGTGGGTCAAAGAACAGATCATAGAAACAATCAATAACTTCATTCACAAGAATGACAATAATGAGAAAACATACCAAAACTTATGGGATGCAACAAAACCACTTCTTAGGGGAAGTTTTGTATCTTTTAATGCTTACATGAATACAATAGATAAAAAAGAGATCAATGAATTGAGCATACAACTGAAAAAGCTAGAAAAAGAACAAAAAATTGAAAATCTCCAGTTAAATACCAAATTAGAAATACTAAAAACCAAAGGAGAGATTAATATATTTGAAATCCAGAAAAATATTGAACTAATAAATAAAACTAAGTGCTGGTTTTATGAAAAAAAAACAATAAAATCGATAAACCTTTGGTCAATTTGATTAAAAAAACAGAAAGAAGAAAACCAAATTACCAGTATCAAAAATGAAAAGCATGAATTTACCTCCACTAAAGAGAAAGTTAAAACAATAATTAGGAACTTTTTTACCCAATTGTATGCCCATAAATTTAACAACCTAAGGGAAATCAATGGATGCTTACAAAAATAAAAATTATCCGGGCTAACAAAAGAGGAAAAAAATACCTAAATAATCCCATCTCAGAAAGAGAAATTGAACAAGCTGCCAACAAACTCCTAGGAAAAAATCTCCCGGGCTAGATGGTTTTACATGTGAATTCTATCAAATATTTAAATTACAATTACTTCCCATACTGTATGAATTATTTGGGAAAATAGGTGAAGGAGTGTTGCCAAATTATTTTTATAACACAAATACAGTACTAATACCTAAATGAGGAAAAGTTGAAACACAAAAAGAAAATTATAGACCAATTTCCCTATTGAATATTGATGTAACAAATTTGAATAGAATATTAGCAAAAATATTGCAGCAACTGAGAATATGAGAAATGAGAATAATACACTATGACCAGGGAGGATTTAGTCCAGAAATGCAAGGCTGGTTCAGTATTAGGAAAGCTATTAGCATAATTGATCATATCCACAACAAAACTAGCAGAAAACATATGATTATCTCAAGAGATGCAGAAAAAGCTTTTGACAAAATACATCCATTCCTATTAAAAACACTAGAAAGCATAGGAATAAGCAGAGTCTTCCTTAAAATTACAAGTAGCACCTACCTAAAACCGTCAACAAGCATTATATGTAATGGGGATAAGCTAGATCCATTCCCAGAAAGATTGGGGATGAAACAAAGATGTCCATTATTACCCTTATTATTCAATTTGGTACTAGAAATGTTTGCTTTAGCAGTAAGAGAAGAAAAAGCAATTGAAGGAATTAGAATAGGCAAAGAAGAAACTAAATTATAACTCTTTGTAAATGATTTGATAATTTCCTTAGACAATCCTAGAGAATCAAGAAAAAAAAGTACTTGAAATAATAAATAACTTTAGCAAAGTTGTAGGATATATAATAAACCCACATAAATCCTCAGAATTTATATATATTACTAACAAAGCCCAACAACAAGAGATAGAGAGAGAAATTCCATTTAAAGTTACTGTAGACACTATAAAACATTTGGGAGTCTGCCTGCCAAGACAAACCTAGGATCTATATGAACACAATTACAAAACACTTCACACATGAGTAAAGTCAAAATTTCTTGTGGGCAGGCTGAGCTAGTATAATAATGACAATTTTACCTAATTTAATTTACTTATTCAGTGCCATATCAATCAAACTACCAAAAAATTATTTTAAAGAGCTGGATAAAATAACAACAAAATTCATCTGGAAGAATAAGAGGTCCAGAATATTAAGGGAATTGATGAAAAGTATTACTATGTACTACCAAAGCAGCAGTCATCGAAAGTACTTGGTACTGGCTAAGAAACAGAGTGGTGGATCACTGGAATAGGTTAGGTACACAATATGCATTTATTAATTGTGTAATGGCTAAACAAGTTGTGGTTTATGAATGTCATAAAGTACTATTGTGCTATAAAAATGAGGAGCAGAAGGACTTCATTATATGCTGGAATGACTTAAATGAGATGCTGAGCGAGGGCAGCAGAACCAGGAGATCATTATATGGGATTGCAGACACACAGTATTTGTAAGGACTAATTTTTACAGACTTGACTCCTCTTGTCAATGCAATGTGAAAAGACAGCTCCAAAATACTCATGATGGAAAAAGCTATGCACAACTAGGAAAAGAATTATGGAGTCTGAATTCAGATTGAGGCAAGCTTTTTACTCTCTTTTTTGCCTTCTTTTTTGGTTTCATTTCTCCTTTCTCATGAATCATTCCATTTGTTTGTAATTGTTCTTTACAACTGGACTATTTTGCAAATAAGTTCAATGTGAAGGTATATGATATTACATGCTGTCTTGGGGCGGGGGAGGAGAGGGAAGGAGAGAAAATTTGGAACCAAAAACTTGTGGAACTGTGATGTAAACTAAAAATAAAAAAATTATTATTAATAATAAGAAATCTGGCATGCTAGATCACCTTCTTTCACATTTTTTTCACTGATTCCCTTGATATCCTTGGTCTTTTGTTCTTTCCAATGAATTTTGTTATCATTTTTTCTAGCTTTATAAAATATTTTTGAAAGTTTCTTTGATAAGGTGCAAAATAAGTAAATTAATTTAAGTAGAATTGTCACTTTTATTATATTAGTTCAGCCCATCCAGGAGCAAGTGATATTTTTTCCAATTATTTAGACTGTATTTAGATGTAACTATTTGTGTTAGAAGTGTCTTATAATTGTGTTCCTATAGTTCTTGGGTTTGTCTTGGCAGGTAGACTACCAAATGTTTTATATTGTCTATGGTTATATTAAATGACATTCCTCTATCTCTTGCTGCTGTGCTTTCTTAGTAACACACACATATTGTGTGTATATATACACATATATGTATGCACACATGTATATTATACATATATATGTGTATATATACATATATATATATGCCAGTGACTGACTTTGGCATTTCTAACCAGTTGTCTCCTTTAACAGACATCTTTCCATTCATTTGTGTACTGCCTAGACCAATAGCAAAGCATTTTAGATGATACCATCCTCTTTCATTTAATAATCCCACTTTCTACAGGAAGTCTTTCCTAATCCCTCATAATTCTTGTGCCTTCCCTTTGTTAATTGCCTTCTACTTATTTTCATTATGGCTTGCTTTGCATATATTTGTCTTTTTCTCCCATTAAATTATGAGTTTTCTGAGGGCAGAGACTGTATTTTGCCTCTTGTATCCCCAATATTTAGCGTTGTGCATGGCAAATATGAAGTTATTAATAAATGCTTATTGACTGATAAATCAGCCACCTTCATCCATCACAAAATGATCCAGGCATTTCCTGATCATTTTTGCACTGCGGAGTTCCATTATTTTTGAGCAAAACATTTCCACTGCTCTGTGTTAATGATGGTGGTTAAGTACACAGTGAAAATTTTTAATAAATAGAGTTTCCAACATTTGTTCCTAGTTCTGACATCTGAAATTGTGCAAATCGAAAATAGATCCTTTCCTTTTTCATAAAATATTCCTTTAGATTTCTAGATGGCTATCATTATTTTTGCCCAATTCTTTTTTTATAGATTAAAATTCCTTAGTAATGTGCAGTTTATCGTATTAAAGGGGTTTAAGACTGCCCCACTTCTGTGTGCCTTTCCACTAGAAACATTCTATTTTGTAGGTTTCTTTCTAAAAATGTGTGTCTGGAACTGAAACTTATACTGTAGGTGAAAAGTTGAGGTATTTTTTGAGGTTATACTATGGATTTCATTTTTATAGGGAATGCCCAGTAGGGAGATACCTCTAATGATGCAGGCAGGAAACATGTCAATTTAAAGTCTTACGGATCTTCTGGGGTCAGTAAGAGATGAAGTAGTTTGCTGGACTCACACAGTGGTTATGTCAGAAGTGAGCCTGATTCTAAGGCTAGGTCTCTATCCACTACACCAGGCTGTCTTTCAGATTCACAGAACAATGAAAGTATTAAATCCAGTTGTTTGGAGATCTAGAGCAATTGAAATAATAAATCTTTTACATCATTATTTTAGAATATTGTAGTCAAGTTAAAAAAATCCAAGAAATTTTCCATATATACTGCTAAGAGATGCAGCTTCTTTCACCTTCTGCCAATTCATTCAGATTTAGTTGTTTTTTTTCCTTTAGAAATTGTTTGTGCTAGATTTGAAATTCTTCCACTTTAAATTTTATTTTATTGATCTTTGCTATTAATTATTGGGAAAGCTAGTTGTCACAATGGATTGAGTTCCAGGCTTGGAGTCAGGAAGACTCATCTTTGTGAGTTCAAATCCATCCTTAGTCATTTACTAGCTGTGTGACTCTGGGCAAGTCACTTAACCCTGTTTGCTTCAGTTTACTCATCTATAAAAATGAACTGGAGAAGGACATAGAAAACCACTCTAGTATCTTTGCCAAGAAAATATCAAGTGGGATCACAAAGAGTCAGGCATGAATGTAACAATTCAACAAGAGAACAACTAATTCTAGTTCGGGAATGACATTTTGATCATGATTGTTTCCTTTATCTGTGTCTTTATAGAAACCATGACTAGACATATTTAAATGAAAAGAGGAATGAAGGAGTGTAATAGCAAACAAAGTGGGACTTTTGCTTTTTTTTAAGAGTGTTTCTCAGTACTAAGGCAGTCAAGTGCCTTTGAGTCTTGCCTTTGTTTGAATCAAGAGTCTTTGATGACCTGCTTAAGTCACAAGAAAACTTAAGTCACATGAGTCTGAGTCACATGGTTGTGATGCCCTCTGCGGGTTGAACCTATAGAGGTGTATATATATTCTGAGGTAAGCATTTTGCTTTGGGGCTCACTCATTGGAAAAGTATTCCTGTGATTTGGCCAGACTAGACTCTGAGTAGCTGTTAAGGAGCCCCCTGGCTTTGAGAACCCAGATTTTGTTGCTTCTCTCTCTCATAACTATGTATGTATTGCTAATGGACAGTTGAAAGCCCTGTCTGCTGATTTGTTTTATTTGCACTGTTTATGTAATTTCTGCTTGTAATTTCTGTTTGTGTTTTCTGTGAAGTTCAGGGTGCTAACTTTCCCCCCTGAACTAGGTGAATGATATATGTATGTTTAATTAAAGTGAGATTGTAAACCCTTTAAAGTTACTTTCCTTAGACAATCTGATCAAAGAACCTGTGCTAGCAGCCTTCCTGTGTGTTGGTGTTATCGGCCTTATACCTCCACAGCAGCTTCAAGCAACATTGTTGTTACAGGGAGATACATGAAACCCTGCAAATAATATTTTCTAGACTTATATTCATGAAATAGACAATAGACATTAACTATACTTATTCATCCAAGAGTAATCCTACCTAACCTGTTCATATCATTCCATATTGTTCGATTAATTTTCCACAATATAAAAATGCTTACAAAATGTTTGCTAAAATCAAGATATATGATATATATTACATTTTACAAATCCACTAATCAGTTAATGCTATTTTTAAAAAGAGAAGTTATTTGAACATAGTTTATCCTTAGTGAATGCTTACTGTTTCTAATTGACTGCAATGTTCTTTTTAAAATGAGCAGGAACTATATGTACCAGCTAAAGTAATTGTATATTAACTTAAAAAGCAAACATGATTAAAAATGTAGCCTAGCAATTGCATCATAAATTCTAGTATGCCATGTGAGATCTACAATATCCAAAGTTTAATTCCATCTTTTGCCAAGTTAGAAAAAGTGGTTTGTGGCTAAATACCCTGGTGGTAATGGCCTCATTTCCCAAGCTCAATAAAGGTCCCAAACAATGTAATATATTTGTCGTAATGGAATGTAACTTTTAAACTGCATGTGAGATGGTATGGTGCAGTAACTCATGACTTTCTTATGAAGTTGGCTTAATATTTGGTGTTCAAGTATTTAAAGTTCTGAATATGCGTAATAAGCTAGTATGCAAAGCATCACAATCACAGCATTTGCTTATATTCCATGTCTTTGTTAAAGTTATTTCTGTGTCTATAAATAAAGCATGTTCTAATTTCAATGAGAAAAATCCCTGGACCATCACATTAAGTACAATTGAAAGATGGCAAACACACATAAGTGTTAATCATAATCTTGGCCCACAAAGTTATGGCTTTCTTAATGAGCTGGCTTAATATTTCGTGTTTAGCATACCAGCTCTGAACCTGAATGTGTGAGCTAACACTTTCAGAATCACAGTGACGGCATTTACATGTGTCTCAGATTCTTCCATAGGTTTTTTTCGTAAAGGTCTTAATAAGTAAAAATCGAGGCTATACTTTCAATGAGAAAACCATCAGATTGACTAGCTAAATGCAATATTTAACCACTGCAAAGTGACTTGGATGTTAATCACACTCTTGATCTTATCAAAACAAATACACACACAAACACACATGTTATTCAATTTTATTTTATTTTTGCATATAAACATCATACCCACTACAAATAAGATATATTAATATTAGCCTACTACAATAGAGGAAGAGCAACAAAAAGAAGTAGGAAAATAGTCTAGTGTCATTTGGGCAGGAGAGGGAATGCACACATTATTCAGTAAGTAAAATAGAAGAATCAGATATTTCTTTCTTCAGCAAACAGTTGACTTTTAAATAGTTCAGAGAAATGGGTAAGTAAAAATATTTGGGGAAAATAAAACACCTTTGGTCACAGAGTGTATTTTGAAATTCTCAGCTTTTCACCTAACGAAGAAAAGATGATATGGTGATGATGTGTACTTTTACATGACTAATGTTAACATCCTTAAAATAACTAGACTATATAAGTTTATATTGAAGTGGTTTTTTTCCTCTTCATTTCTGGAGCATTTGTTAAAGACACCTGTGATGAATTCAGTTAAAATCACAAAGAGTCTCCAGTTAGGAAAAAACAAAACAAAACCAAACCACAAAAGACCCAAATATTTAAAAGTAATTTGCCTAACATTACATTTACGTTTGTCTCTAGTTAATTCTTGGCCCCTATTTGGCTGAGGAAAAGTTGAGGTTATTGAAAATGTTTGTGTAGTGAAGCAATAGATTATATTCTAGAGTCTTTAAAAATTTACAGATGATGTCTAGAGCCATGAACAAATTTTTCATGCTGTTTAAGGAGATTTTCTTTTCAGCTTCATTCCATTTGATTCAATGACTTCGAAGATGCCTCACACTTGGACCAAGGTTGTTGATTAATTCAGAAATCATCTCACTGAGTTAAAGTACCAGATCTACAATGGAGTTAATTGGTTTCAATCCCACACTTACACATTCATCATGACCATATTCTTAAATCTCATATTTTCCCGTGTTTCTTCTACATCTAGATCACCTTTGGGCCATTTGATCCCATCCTCAGTGACAAGGCTCAGTCTCCTTCTCTTTACCAGATGGCCCCTAGAGACTCTTCCTTACATAAAGGTCTGGTCAGATTGATGACTCATTTTGACTGGACATGGGTAGCTCTGGTGACAGTGGATGATCTGAGAGGTGAGGAATTCCTTTGAGAAATGACACAGGAGATGACAAATAATGGTATCTGTGTGTCCTTCACAGAGAAGATCCCTGTAAGTGAGAGAAGACACAGAGAATCAGAAGATGTATTCATGACCAGAATCATCATGTCAGCATCCAAAGTGATTTTTGTGCATGGTGACACAGATTCATTAATGATCTTGAGATATTCACAACGTCCTTTTCTCCCAAATTTCAAGGTTTGGGTCACTACCTCTCACTGGGACATTATCATAAGACCACAATACATTGATGGTTATAATTTGCATGGGGCACTTACATTTTCACACCTAACAAGTGACATTCCAGGTTTTAAGGCTTTTCTGAGGACAGTGAACCCTGCTATGTACTCAGAAGACATTGTACTGAAAGAATTCTGGCATTCAATATTCGGATGTACAGATGAACCTGAGAGACTGAATCAAGAGAGATGTTTGCCAAATGCCTCCTTGGAGATTTTGCCTTTGCTTTACTTTGACATGGCCATGTCTGACTTGAGTTACAGCCTCTACAATGGTGTGTATGCTTTGGCCTGGACCCTTCATGAAATGTTCTTGATCAAATCAGAAGAAAGATGCATGGGAGAAGGAGAAAGCTGGGTGCCCCATCCATGGCAGGTAATATTCCTTTAAAGTTGTGTGTTTTCCACTGCCAAACGATGGCAACCTGATCAGGAAGTGTATGGCTTAGGATCCTTCACAAAGTATGTTTGAGCTGGGAATCAGTCAGTCAACAAATATTTACTAAGTGCTCACAATGTGGTAGGTAATATGTTAAGGGCTGGGGATATACAAAAAGGTTAAGAATAATTTCTCATCTCAAGTAGTTCAGTCTAATGGAAGACAAAACATGCAAATGAATGTGTAGAAGCAAGATATATGAGGCATAAATTGGAAATAGTCAAGAGAGGGAATGCATTAAAATTGCAAAGATCTTCCTATAGCACAGGGCCGTCCAACCTTAGGTTTTTATTGAAACAATTGACAATACATTTTGATTTGCCATTTTAGTGAGAGCTCTTCGGGAGCTTGGCTTCGTTTACTAAAGCATTTATGTAAATTTCTATGCTTGTAGGTGGGCTGCATAAATGGCACTGGGTGCTGCATTTTGGACAGCCCTGATATAAAATATAGGGTTTTAACTAAGAATCTAGGTAATATAGGATGCATAGACAAGCAAGTGGAATATTCCAGGAAAGAAAGTTAACCAGAATGCCAGAACACAGCAGTTGAAGGGTTTTTTTTTTTTTAGGAACATCAATGACAATAGTATTACTGGCTCCCATAATACTTGTTAGAAAGGTAGGAGACAGGTTATGGAGGACTTTGACATAAAAACAGAGGATTTTATACTTGATGCCGGAGGTTATAGTTAGTGGAATTTATCAGTGATAAAGTCAAACTTGAGATTTCAGAAAATCCTTTTGATGGCTTAGTGGAGAAAGAAATGTAGTAGGGAGGGATTTGTGGTAGACAGATCAACCACATCACTATTGCAATAGTTCAAGCTTGAAGGGATGAGGTCCTGAACCAGGGTGGTTGCCATGTCAGAAGAAAGAAGATGGCAAATATGAGAGATGCTATGAATGTAAAATCAACAGAATGGATATGGGTGAATATTAGAGAATGAGAAGTCAAGGATGACATCTAAATTGGAAGCCTGGGTGACTTGAAAATGCAGTGGTACCCTCAACAGTAATAGGGAATTAAAAAGGAAGGCAGGTTGGAGGGGGGATCAAATAATGAATCCAATGTTCAACATGTGCAATCCAAAACATTGGCAGGATACCCAGTTATTTTAAACATTTTCATTGATATTTTCATTTTTTACTTCTTTCTAGTATCCCATCATTACCTCCCAAATCCCTCCCCAAAATCCATATAATACGACAAATAGAACTTTTTATAATCTCTTTAAGCTGTACAGAATGTCCAAGCATAGCTCTTTTTGAATGTCCTCCCCACACAGCAGTTGTAGGCTTTCTGCTGCTACCCTCAGGTACCATAATGCTTTAATTAGCAAAGTCCCAACACAAAGTCCAAATTGAGTTCTCTTTGGGATGTGTCCTTCCCCCGCACTGCTCCAGCACCCTGCTTCTTAGTCCTTGGAAGCAGCTGGGCAACAAAGCCAACACAGTGGGGTCCCTGGGGGTCCATGGCACTTCCCCACCCCACCATAGACAAACCCACCCCTCCCTCCTGGGTCCCAAACAGTCCCAGAGGAAGGGAGGAAAAAGTCACATTCAGTGCCTTTCTGCAAAGTTTCCATCTTGCCCCAGGGCTGCATTCCAACCTCCTGGGTTCCTGGTTGTCCAGCTCTGGCTGGCCAGGCCTGGCTCCTGCCAGAATCCCCATGTAAGTGGTTCCCCACCTTTGCGCTCACCTCACCAAAGTCAGCTGAAAAGCAACTCACCACATGGATGCAGTCTTCTGCTCTGTCTGAGTCAATATGTTGGCAGCCACTGTCTGCTTCCTCCTCCTCCTCACCAGCCTCTCCTGCCAAATCTTCAGGAACACCATTCTCTGCTTTTTTTCTGAAGTCTCTCAGAAGGCATTTCTCTGTTCCTCCTGTTCCAAAACTCCACATACAATATGATCTCAAAACATTCACCCTTTCAGCACAGTCCTCCCAAGCCGGGCTTATCAGCTCAAGCCCTTGCTCTGGCTATCCAACCCTCCCCCAAGCCTCAGCTTGTTCTCCTCCCACAGCCTCTGCTCTGGCCTCTCGCCTTCCAAGTGCTAGTGGGGTAGGGAGAGGGAAGGAGAGGTTATCTCCCAGAACCCCTGCTCTGGGCTCCTGGGAAACCACTCTCATCACTGCCACTTGCCTGCTCTCTTTCAGGCCTTTGTTGCTCCTGGGACTCCAGAGAACCATAGTCACCCCAAGTACGAAGAGTAATCCAAAAAATGGGAAGCATTCAACCACCCCAGTACCCCAAAATGCCATACTTTCCTTTTAAAATGCAGATTCTGCCACTACTATGCCATTTGTATCAACAATCCAGCTAGCACCTTCTGTGGGAGTGTAAGATCCACCAACAGCCAGCACCCAGAAAGCTGCCAACACAGGTCCTTTTGATTTGCTTTACTTAAGGAAAGCAAAGTTAAGGGGATAACAATCTTACTTTAATCCAGTATACAAATATCATCCACCAAGTTCAGGGGCAAAAGCCAGCACCCTGAATTACAGACCAAATGCAATTTGTAGTTTTCAACATCTGGGTGTACAGCCAGGGAGCTCATTAGAATGGCTGGCCCAGAGTCACATGCCACTCCTGCTGTGGCTCAGAGCTCCAAGAGAGAACACTAACTTCTGTGCTTATATATCCTGTTTGGGGCTGTGACCTCACCCAGGCTGGGCATGGAAAAGTTCCCCATCCCCAATATCACATCAGATACAAATCAATGGCTCCCAATTGTCTCAATGCTGAGAAATACAAAAACGTCTCATTTTATCTGCCCCATTCAAACAAAGGCCAGAATCATTAAAGGTCGTCAGCAAAAAGTCCCACCTTAATTATTATTGCACCTCAATTTCCATTTCTTTGCCACCACAAAAAGAGCTGCTATAAATATTTTTGTATGCATATATCATTTTCCATTTTTGTGGATATCTTTGTAATGTAGACCTAGAAGTGGTATTAATGGGGTTGCAGAGAAGCAAAGTTTTATTACCATGTGGGAATAGCTCCAAATCATTTCCCTTGCTGGTTGGACCAGTTCACAAATCCACCAACACAGCATTAGTGTTCCTAATTTTCCACATCCACCACAACATTTGTCATTTTTCATTTTCTATATGCTAGCCATTCTGAGAAGTATGAGGTGGTACCTGGGAGTTATTTTAATTTTAATTTCTTTAGTCAACATTGAGAGAATTCTTTATGACTATATGTAGCTTTGATTTCTTCTTCTTAAAAGTGTTTTCATATCCTATGACCATTTATCATTTGGGTTATAGTTTTTATTTTTATAGATTTGACTCAATTCCTAATATATTTGAGAAATAAGGCCTTTATCAGAGAAACTTCTTGTAAATTTTTAAAATATTACTTCATTGTCTATGGCATTTTTTATCAAAATGTAGTTTTCCAGATCATCTCCTGTAATTAGGTCTACTTTTGGTTTTACTTCATCACGATTTCTGTCTTTGTCTTTGTCTTTTTCTTTAATTATTATGATGCATAACACATTTGGATCCAGTCGCCTTATTTTAACTTTGTGTGTGTTTCTGTTTCAAGAGTGTCTCTTAGAAAAAAATCTATTGTTGTATTCTGGTTTTTAATCCATTTTGCTATTTGCTTCTGTTTTGTAAGTGAGGAAATCCCATTCACACATGTCATTAGGCTTACCAGCTGTGTATTTCCTTCAATCCTATTTTCTTCTCTTTGTCCTCTCTCTCTCTCTCTCTTTCTCTCTCTCTCTCTCTCTCTCTCTCTCTCTCTCTCTCTCTCTCTCTCTCTCTCTCTCTCTCTCCTCCCCAAAACTCTGTTTTTCTTTTGATGTGATACAAGGACACTCTCAAGGTCTCTCTTAATAATTTTGGAATTGATTGTGTGGTATGGGAAATACTGGCACAGGACTGCTCAGCATGTCATGCCCACATCAAAGAAGGTGCTGTGCTGTATGAACAAAGCAGAATTGAAACAGCTCAAAGGAATTGCAGGATGTGAAAATTTAGTGTATCGACCCCAAATGTTCACACGGACTATTCATACCTGACCTGTGGTAGAGCATTCTGAGCTCGTATTGGTCTGATCAGCCACGGTTAGACACACTGAAACTTGACTCTAGCATAGTGATGTCATTTTGGTCCTCTTTGAAAAGAAAGGAAAACAATCAACCAATCAAACAGCCTCCTTTAATCCATCCTCCCCTTGTCACATGACTGTTCTCTTATCCCCTTCTCCTCCTTCTTTCCTGTTTGGTGAGATAGATTTTTATACCCGCCAATGCACCCACCCACCCTTTTTTACAGCATAAAATCTTTTCCTTGTAGGCCCATTTTAGGTGAGGAAATTTTCCCCATTATTCCCTTCCTTTCCACCTCCTCCCAGTGCATCCCTCTTTCTGACCCCTTCATTATTTGAGATCATTCCAACATAATAAACTCATACTCATGCCCTTTGTCTATGTAGCCTCCTTTTAACTGTCCTGCAATGATAAGATTTTAGGAGTTACACTTATCATTTCTCCATGCAGAAATATAAACTGACCTTATTTAATGATTTTTCTTCAGTGTTTTCCTTTTGATGCTTCTCTCGAATCTTATGTTTGAATGTCAAATTTTTTATTCAGCTCTGGCCTCTTATCAAGAATGCTTGACAATCCTCTATTTTACTAAATATCCATTTCTTCCCTGAGGGACTTGTGTCATAAGGCAAAAAATTGTCTCCTTAGCACTTAGTTCAACAAGTGCCCTTGTAGAGTTTGGCTTTTGTCACTGAATCTTGCTAAGTGCTAAGCCCCAGGCCCAAACCCCTATTAGGTGTAACATCAACATTATTATGTAATAACAATTAAGGTGGGACATTTTGCTTTTCTTCTCTTAAGTGCCTTTAATGATTCTGGGGCAGATAAAGTGGGATCTTTTTGTCTTGGAGCATTTCTCAGCACTGAGACAAGTAGGAGTCATTGATTTGGATATGATATGATCCTAGGGATGGAGAACTTTCCCAAACCCAGCCTGGGTGAGGTCAAAGCCTTCAGGGCTCCAAAAACTGGATATAACTGGGAAGAGCTTGGCATTTGATTTTTGGGGCACACTCATGGAAGGAGTGTTGAGACTCTGGGCAAGCTGCAAACTGCCCCCCAGCTTTGAAACCCAGATGTTGGGCTCTTGAGACAGTGTTGATGTTAAGACTCCGGGCAGCTGTAGCTAAGGAGCCCTCCAGCTTGTAAACCCGGAT
>CM053622.1:3064697-3078603 GCA_028646595.1 Phalanger gymnotis
TTCTGTTTTATAGTATCTTATTTCTCATAAAGTCACTAGCTTTCACTTGCACCAATCTATTGTTTAAGGTAGTATTTTCTTCAGTGGTCTTTTGGACCTCCTTTTCCATTTGGCTAATTCTGCCTTTCAAGGCATTCTTCTCCTCATTGGCTTTTTGGAGCTCTTTTGCCATTTGAGTTAGTCTATTTTTTAAGGTGTTATTTTCTTCAGTATTTTTTTGGTTCTCCTTTAGCAAGTCATTGACTTGTTTTTCATGGTTTTCTCCCATAATTCTCATTTCTCTTCCCAATTTTTCCTCTACTTCTGTACCTTGCTTTTCCAAATCCTTTTTGAGCTCTTCCATGGCCTGAGACCAGTTCATGTTTTTCTTGGAGGCTTTTGGTGTAGGATCTCTGACTTTGTTGACTTCTTCTGGCTGTATGTTTTGGTCTTTATCACCAAAGAAAGATTCCAAAGTCTGATTCTTAATCTGAGTCCATTTTTGCTGCCTGGATATGTTCCCAGCCAACTTACTTGACCCTTGAGTTTTTTGTTGGGGTATGACTGCTTGTAGAGTATAGAGTACTTTGTCCCAAGCTTGAGGTGCTGTGCTGTTGTTTTCAGAGCTATTCCTATTTCAAGGCATTCTTCTCCTCATTGGCTTTTTGGAGCTCTTTTGCCATTAGAGTTAGCTATTTCTATACAGCATGCTCTGCCACACCAGTCCTACTCCTCCCCCAAGAACCACCAACCTGGACCAGACTCAGATCTAAGCTGACTCTGCACTCCTGCTGAGATCTACCAGTTATTTCCTCCCACCAGGTGGGCCTGGGGCTGGAAGCAACTGCAGCTGTAGCTCTGTAAGCAGCCTCCCAGTTGCACCACCTTCACTGCCCACAGGGTGGTGGCCAAAAAGCAAACTTTTCACTCTGTCCCTGTAGCTTTTCCCATTAATCTTCTCTGTTGTCTTTGGTGTTTGTGGGTTGAGAAGTCTGGTGACTGCCGCAGCTCACTGATTCAGGGTGTTATGGCCTGTTTCACCTAGGTCCCGGTCTGGTTGGTCCAGGCGTGGCTCAAGCTGGGCTCTGCTCCACTCCGCTCCCAGCTCCATGCGTGAAAGACCTTACCCCACGACCATCCAGGCTGTCCTGGGCTGGAACCCTGCTTACCTCAGCTATTTTTTGGGTTCTGCAGTTCCAGAATTTGTTCAGAGCCATTTTATAGGTGTTTGGAGGGACCTAGGATGGAGCTTTAGGGATGTCCCTGCTTTCTAGCCACCATCTTGGCTCTGCCCCCTTGACAGAATACTTTCAAGCAGTGTCCACATACATGGTGAGATTGGTGTGCACATTGCCAGAGGTAGTTCAGTGTTAGTGAGGCTCTGAGGGAAAGTGTGGGAGAGAAGAGATATTTGACTATCAAACTGAAGGCCTACAGATCTTTTGTGCTGACCTCATTTTTGTAGGCCTGTGAAACATAAACAGTATACCAGCACTGTTCCAGGAAGCTGATTCCATTTGACCAGTCTCAGGAAGATTAGGTAAGGTACTAGACACTAACATCCTTTCTCAAGCTGAACTGCAAAGCATTCAAACTGTACTGCAGGAAGCAGAACTTCAATTGGCTTGCCACATTGTTTGAAGGTCAAAAGTTAAGCGCCTTACCTATGGTCATTCATTTATTTTTGCCCTTCATGCTCGATGAAGAACACAATGACATCACAATGTCAGGGTGAATGTACAAACTGTCTGGCTATGTCTCATCAGACCAATACAAGCTCAGAAGGCTCTATGGCAGATCAGGCACAAAACAGTCCATATCAACATTTGGAATGGAGAAGCCTCTAAATATGCACATCTCATCTTTCTATTGAGCTACTGAAATTTTGCTTTGCTAATAGAGCACAGGACTTTCCTTGATATGGGCATGCCAAGTTGGCAAGTCTTGTGCTAGTGTCTCCCATGTCACACAATCTATACCAAAGTTCTTCAGAGAGACCTTGATGGAATCCTTGCATTATTTCTTCTCATCTAAGTAATTGCTTGTCTTACATGAGTTCTCTCTGAAACAGTTTATTAGGCAAACATAAATGTTGCATTTGAATAATGTGTCCAGCCATTTGGAGTTACCCTCAAGTGCCCCATATCTTCTCTTGGCAAGTGATTTTCAGAATCTTCCTAAAACAACTCAAAAGGAAATGCTTCAATTTTCTCACGTGACTCTTCTAGATGATCCAGTTCACCCAGCTATTTCCTTTGTAGTAGGATTTAAACTCTGCTTGTGTTGACTCTGGGCCCAGTGTTCTATCCACTGTGCCACCTAGCTACTAAATTGTGCGTGTCTGTATGTGTGCGTGTGTGCATACATGCATATGCATGTGTGTATGTATGTGTGTGTATGTGTGTGTGTGTGTGTGTGTGTATTTTTCACTGATTTGGGCTGAACTCTAATGATGGTGCCATGACCTGAACTTTTCTCTAGGGCTACAACACCCAGGGAGGGCATGCCTCAATTTGCATTAATAGTATTTTATCTTTTCAAATTGCTTGTAAAATAATTTTCAACATTTACTTTTATAAGATTCAGGGTTTCAAAAATTTTTCTCCCTCCTTCCTCTAAACCCTACCCAAGATAGTAGGCAATCTGATATAGTCTACACATGTACAATCATATTAAACATATTTCCACATTGGTCAGATTGTGAAAGAAGAATCAGAACAAAACTGAAAAACCATGAGAAAGAAAAAAAGAGAAAATAGTATGCTTTGATCTGCATTCAGACTCGATAGCTCTTTCTCTGAACGTGAATAGCAATTTCCATCTTAAGTTTTTTGGAATTGTTTTAAATCATTTGTATTGCTGAAAAATCTGCCTGCCCATCCTTTCTTATGGAACAATATTATTCCATTGCATTCATATATGTCAACTTGTTCAGCCATTCCCCAGTTGATGGGCATCCCCTCAATTTCCAATTCTTGGGCATTTCTCCTTCTGCTGATCCCTTTTTCTGACATGATTAGTCTCCACTTCCTTGGCCTTGGCTCATCAAGCTTTCAAGGTCCCCTTAGTCATTACACCCCTGTCCAAGGCCCTCTTTCTTCATATAGATTTCCCTTCTCTGGTAGCCAACTATAGCTTTTCATTGAATGTTGCTGTAATTTTTAAACAGTGGATTCTACCTTCCTACCCCCAAAACAAGATATAAATGTATTGAGATTCAAAGAGAAACCATTATGAGAAGTGAAATATGCTTTTATCTAGACAAAAAAAACCAACAATGTAATTGATAACATCCACTGTAGAGTCAGGAAGACCTGAGTTCAAATCCTTCCTCAAATATTTACTGCCTATGTGATCCTGTGCAAGGCACTAAACCTCTCTCTGACATGTTTTCTCATTAGTAAGATAGTGGCAATAATAACACCTATTTCACAGGGTTGGTGTGAGAACAAATTCAATGACACGTGTAGATTGCTTTGTAAACCTTAAAGCATTCTATGAATGTTAATAGATTGAGCAGCTTATTAACTCGATGGCCTCCTGCCAGCCATTTTACTTTAGATGTCTGATATTTTAAAAGCACGTGTTGGTTTAACTTTATTTTAAAGGTTTCTATTGGTTCTAACTCCCATTATCCTAGGATTTTGGAGAAAATATGCATTCCCAGAGGACAGCAAGATATCAGGATGTGGTGGTCAGTTAAGCGGTCGGTGGTTATTCTTTTCAGGCACCAGTTGGACTCTCTGATGCCCCGTTTTTGTTTCTCAATTCTCTCTGATTCTATGATCCCAACTGGAGGCAAAGCCTGGTCTTGTGAGTTCAACCAGGGAGAAGATGGACTCTGGCTCAGAAGTCAGTGGATGCCACAGCCATGAGTCCTGTAAACTCTCTGCCTGGCTTCCCTTTCTGAAACTTTTTTTTTTAATTTTGCCTGTTCACATCAAACTCTACCTGATGAGACATCTTTCAGTTCCAGGATTCTGCAGTCTCCTGGGTCACAAAGGGATACACAACTTGTCCATGTGGACTGCTGTGAAGAAGTCTCTGTTGATAATAGGTTCAGAGATTCCAAAACCTGTTTTTTCTCTTGTGTTTTTCCTGTGGATGTGGAGACACAGCTGGAGATGCCTGGGGCAGGAATGGTCTCCAGCATTCCTCAAGGATCTGCATGTCTCTATGGACACAATTGGCAATGACTAACCAGAAATTTGCTAAGAGACAGAGTGAAGTTGAGGGGCCAGAGGAGCCTTAAGGTCACCCCCTTAGTCTTCTATAACTGTCCTTTTTCTTTGATGTGGTCACAGCTAATGTCCCTTTGTGGTTCATCAGCTTTGGAGTGAAGGACTTGACCTGGCCATCTGCCCCACAACCAAACACTGCAGCTGTAGGATTTTCCCTAGAAGACAAAGCCTCATATGTTTCACTTTGATCTAATTCTCACAGTTTTTTGGCTCCTCCCAGGGTTGGGGCTCTATCTAATGTTCAGGGATATGTGGATTCTTGTTCAGAGAAAAATTTCTGTGTTGCTTTCTGTCCTGTTCCTGTTACTACTGCTGAAGCTTCCAGCCTCTGGGAAAAGGACAGAGAAGCCACCCTGCTTCCCCCAAATCAACCCCAGCCTTGTCAGAAATGGAGATCTTGTGATTGGGACTTTTCTTCCCATGTATTCAGTTGAAGTGAGTAGTGTCACAGGAGCAGAACTCTTTGGAAGTAAACCTGACAAGGACTGTCAGAATTATAAGTAAGTGACAGCCAACTTGTGCCTCTGAGAAGGCTAATTACAAATTTCTTTATTGAAGAGATAGGCAGGAAGGTGGGCCCCTGCCTGCTGATCCTAGGGTCTCTTCAACCCTCTCTTCTGTGACTTGTGCTTGTTGGTGCTTGTTGTCAGTTTTCCTCTCTCTGATATTCTTGCAGAGCTAAAGAGTGAAAGGATCCTCTCCGTCTGACTCCCTGTCTCGGCCTTTCATCTCTTTCTGTTTTGATGTCCATGTTTGCATTTCTATCTGTATCCCTCTGTCTCTTCTATCACTGACCATGAGGCAGTGGATTGATCTGGAGGTTTGTCTTAGCCCTGCTCATGTTGGAAACAGCTTCCGCAAGCATAAGAACCCAGTATCCAGCCATGCAAACTCAAATATAAAAAATAAGAATCTTCGCCATAGATATTGGATGTAGGCTTAAACACACACACACACACACACACACACACACACACACACACACACACACTCATACACACAGAGCTTTCTTTGATATCCCTGCCCAATTTCACTGTGAGGCTACAGGCAAGCCACAGGTCTCACAAAGGATTTGAAGCAATAGTTTTGGGGTGTGAAGGATGGGACATAGAAGACAGAAATTTTGACCACTTCTCTAAGTTGCTGTGTGTGTGCATTGCTATTGATTTCGTGTGCTTTTTATATTTTGCATTCTTTTGTGCTTTTCTTTAAAATAAATGTTTTAATATTTGCTTATGGTACTTGAATACTCTAAGATGTCCTCAATTCTGTTCTATTCCATTATTGTTCACCACTTAGGCTGAATAGATGATAGTTGGCAGGAGATAAACAAAAAAGCTCCCACCCTAAATGTAGCATTGGACAAAAAGGCCATTGTGAACTAAAGTTCCTTTTTTGCCTCTTGTAGCCATTGACAGACTTTTCCTTGAGAATGATTGTTGTTCATGTTGGCAGAGGAATTGGCTCTGTGCTCCCTGATTCTAATTGTAGCAAGTGTGAATAAAGAAAGAATGTACACTGGGTTACACATTCTCAGAAAACAGGCAGTTAATAGAAGGAAAGTCAGTTTGGATGTTAATGATAGAGTGAATGAGAAGACCGTGAGAGTCTCTTGTGTTTGCCTGTCAATTCCAGGAATACAAGTCTGAATCACCTTAAGGGGAGCTGCTGTAGAAATATTTCTAAATTATAAATATTTTGGAACATGTTGATACCTGGCCTTCCTCAAAGGCACAGCAGCATTGGACAGTGCATAAATAGAAAAGCTATAGGGAGGAAGTTTTTACGGGGTCAGGGAAATATTCACAAAGGTGCAGGGTGAGCAAAGAGGGTGGGCACATTTCATTCTCATGTTGTCATGGATGGTGTTAGCTATTTAAGTAGTGTGGAGAATGGTAGAGTTATATAGAGTTATTAACAGGGAGAAGCAGGATCAGTCTTTGGGAGCATGAATGATGGGAGCTCATATTTGGGTTGTGGACAAAGGTTCGCTATATGTGTTGACTAAAGCTTGGTAAGGGCATGGGAAAGTTGTGAATACATTTATATTCAACACAGACTCCAGAAAAGAACATGACTTTTGGCAGTCACTTCTGGTCTTACTCTCTTATAGGATGAATGAGAAATTTATTTTTTTAACTTCTGAGGACATTTTCACTTATCTTTTTTAGGGAATGCTACCATATTCCTTACAAATGATGTTATAGTGGGAGTTGGTTTTGAGAATGAGTTGTGTTAGATGATTTTCAAAATTTTGATCTCTGTGATTCTGAAATTGTAGGTATTTAGTATATATTTCATTTTTAATTAATGAATGAATGAGTGACCCTGGAATGCAGAACCATACCAGGAACTCAAAGCAAATAGTCCTCAATGTTCCAGTCACAAAAGGGGAATGGTATAGGAAAAAAGAAAGCTGTTATTAATACATACAAAATGAACTAGAGATCTTAGATTTGACTTTCACTTGGCTGGAATAGTCTCCTTCCGTAAATGAATTATTTTTACAGGCTTTGCTAATGGGTTCTTATTCTCTCCCATTTAGGTGGTTATACAAAAATTACCAACAAGCTCTAGCCCTAAGGTTTGCTGTAGAGGAGATCAACAAGAACCCTAACCTGTTGCCCAACCTTACCCTGGGATTCCACCTCTACAACACTTACCACAGTGATGAGAAGACCTTGGAGAGCTCCCTGCATTGGCTGTCTGGACAGGGCCAGCTCATCCCTAACTACAGCTGCAGTGAACAAGACAAGGCTGTGGCTGTCATTGGAGGAGCCACATCAGCTCTGTCTGTCCAGATGGGGACTCTGCTGGACCTCTACAAGTATCCACAGGTGGGTAATGTTTACCTTGACACCATTTGAAGCCTCATCAGATCCCTGAGAGGCAGCACGGTGCAGTGGATATAGAATGGACTTCAGAATCAGGAGGCCCAAGTTTAAAAAGCTACTTCTATCACATAATAGCTTGCCACCCTGGCCAACTCTTTTACTTTCACAGCACACTAAGCAACTCTCAGTGTCTATCATTTTCAGAGAATGTGCTAAGCTGCATTAGGAGTTGTGTCTTGCTTACAGATTCCTTCACCAAAGACATCATTTTGAAATCTATAAATGGAACAGAATGAGCCTTCCCTTGAGCACCACATCTCCCTTTTCATTGTATTTTCTAATTGTTGTTCAGTAATTTTAGTCATGTTAAACTCTTTTGATCTCACTTGGAATTTTCTCAGCAAAGATGCCGGAGTGGTTGGGCATTTTCTTCTCTGGCTCATTTTTTAGATGAGGAAATTGAGACAGGGTTAAGCATCTTGCCTAAGGTCCCACAGGCAGAAGCTATCTGATTTCAAATTTAAACTCAGATCTTCCTGACACCAGGTCCAGCACTCCATCCAATGCCTCACCTAGGTGCTCCCTTTGTTGTATAGCAAAGACTAAATCAGCGTCATCTTATTTCTATCACATGAAGGTATCCTAGAGATAGTGTAGGCCTACTTCTCTATTATCCAGAGAAAGTACCTAAAGACCAGGGAGATGAAACAGTTTTAATGAAGTCTCACATATAATTGATTTAACAGCTGGAACTAAACTCCGTGTTTTCTGTACAAGTTCATTGCTCCAAACATTACAGCATATCACCTGTTTTACTTTCAAGCTATATATTGTCTGTTCATATTACTGTCACTTGCCTTTTCCCAAATAATATTTCTTTTAATATCTACATTTCAATTTTAATAACCAATGACTGCTGGTGTGGAAAGTGCAGATTTTGGGGAGCAATGATAAGAGTGTCTTTTATTCCTGGTTAGTGGAAAGGAAGAACAGCTTTGTGAAATGACCCACTCATTAAAAAAGAGAATTTACTAATATATATTTCCTCTCTCCATAAAATTATTAAAAGGAAACACGACAATACACATATATGAGGTCATAGAGATGATTTTTATTCTTAAAATCTACTTTGGCCTTAATTTCAAAGATCAATCTTTCTAGTATGTCCTTTGGGCCACAGCAAATAGAATAAGGAACATGATTCAACCTTAACTCTTATAGGAAGAATAAAGTCTTGCTTTGGATAGTCTCAAATGCTTCCCTGACTAAGGAAAATAAAACACTTAGGCATAGACAGGGAGAGATATGAAAGAGCTTTTTTTTCCTTTTTTTGTCTGGTTTTTTTTTTGCTTTTTATTAATTTATTTATTTTTCATTGAACACTCATTTCTACAAGAATTCTACACTTAATGCATGGTGAGTATTATATAATTATAGATTGTTGGTGTTAAATTTGAAAATTTTAAAGAAAACTTAACGAAGGATAATGTACAGAACTTTCAGAAGTACACAAATATCCCAGTGGAGTTATGGAAGTTCATGCAACTATGACTCAGTCTAAAATGCATTAGTTTCCCAAAGTTTATTGTCATCCTATGCAACAATAGTTGTCCACTGACAACTGTTAGATGTCTTATGATTTCAAGGCTATTTTCATTTACAATATTTTTATTGTATAAAGTTTTTTCATGGCTTTGTTACTTTCTTTGCCATCAGTTTATATAAATCTTCCCCAGTTTCTCTGAATCCAACTCTTATTTTTTGTTATTGAACAATGATATCCCAATGCATTTATCTTTACTGTTTTTTATTTTTTAATGATTTAACATTTTCAACATTATTTTCTTTTCAAATGTTAAGCTACAAGTTCTCTCCTTCTTTTCACCCCTCCTCCACCTGCTGAGAAGACAAACAATATGATATTGATTACACATGTGAAGACAATCAAAATATGTTTCAAAAAAGCAAAAAAAAAAAGTGAGAAAATTTTTACTTCAATTTTCACTCAAAGTTCATCAGTTCTACCACTAGAGGTTGATAATACTTTTCTTCATGAGTCCATTGGAATTGCATTGAATTGTAGTATTGATTAGAGTAGCCAAGACTTTCATAGTTGATAAACATTACAGCATTGCTATTATTGTGAACAATGATCTCCTGGTTCTCATTTCAGTTTGCATCAGCTCATATAAACCTTGCCATGTTTTTGTGAAACCACCCCCGTAATCATTTCTTTTAGCACAACAGTTCTTCATCACAATCATATGCCAAAACTTCTTTGGTCATTTTGCAATGTTGAGCATCATCTCATTTTCCAATTCTTTAGCACAATACAAAAAGCTATTGTATTTTTTTACATATTAGTTTCTCTTTCTATGCCGAAAGGAGTACATAGATAGATAGATATAGATATATAGATAAAATATATATCTATATGTAGATATACGTATATAGATATATGTGTTTTATATGTATACACATATATACACACAAACATGTATATATGTATGAATACATGTTTTATATATGTATGTGTATATATGTATATGTGTATTAATATATATATGTGTGTATATACACATATATTTAGGTATATATGCACATATATATACACATATGTATATGTTCTTCCCTCTTTGAATGAATTCTGATGAGAGTGAGGTATATACATTGCCTGATACACCTTCCCTCATTTTCCCCTTTATTGTAAAAGCTCTTCTTTGTATGCCTCTTTTATGTGAGAAAAATTTCTCCATTCTGTTTCTCCCTTCAACCTTCTCCCAGTGCATCCCCTTTTCTCATTCCTTTATTTTTTATATCATTCCAGCATAATTGACTCATATCCATGTGCTATATTTATGTAAACTCTGTTTAACTCTTCAAATAATGATACAGTTCTCAGGGATTTTATGTATCATCTTCCCATTTAAGAATATAAACAGTTTAAATTCATTGAGTCACATATGATTACTCTTTCATATTTGCATTCCTATGCTTCTCTTGAGTCTTGTGTTTGAATGTCAGATTTTTTAACTCAGCTTATATTTCAAGCTTCCCTGTCACCATAGTAACTTTCTCTAGTCAGGAACTTTTTCTGTTGTTCTCTCATTTTTCCAACTTAGTGCTTGACTTTTAACTAGGCTAAAGTGGGGCTCTGTTTCCAGAGTGGAGGAGCCACTGTCTAAAACCTGATTTTTTTGTACCTGTTTTCAAAGGTAATTCTCAGAACCTATAAGTTTTTGGTTCTTCCAAAACAGTATGATCTAGGGAGAGGTTTGTTTACTTCTCTCTTCATCTGTGCTCTGCTCTATGTGTGACCGCAAGCACTCTTTCCCATCCTGGAACTCTGATTAAGGTCCTGCTCCACCATGGCCACAAGCTCTGGTGTGCTAATGCTCTTTACCCTGGGACTGAGACCCAGGATTCTACCCAGATCCAAGTATAGGCAAGGCAAGAGACATCTGCCCTTGGGTGGCAACAATGGGACTTTTTTAATCTCTTTCTGACAAGTAGTCTTAACCACCACCCTACAGTCTGTGTGCTGAGAGGTCCAGAAATCAGAACTGTCCACAATGGTTCAGCTGCTCCCAAGGCCTATTGCTTTTTGCGGGGGTGTGGCCCGCACTAGACTGCGCTCAATATTTACTCTGATTCAAAAGACGTTTTCTGCTGAAATTTTAAGATGTCTTGGGCAAGAAATTGTTTCTCTCCATCCTTCTGTGGATTCTGCAACTCTAGAATTTCTTTGAGACACTATTAAATGATTTTGGAGGGATATAGGGG
Source organism: Phalanger gymnotis (assembly GCA_028646595.1). Classification (NCBI taxonomy): domain Eukaryota; kingdom Metazoa; phylum Chordata; class Mammalia; order Diprotodontia; family Phalangeridae; genus Phalanger; species Phalanger gymnotis. The sequence goes on from CM053622.1 coordinate 3,075,535, forward strand.
AGAGTTTAGCTAAGTACCTTCCTTTTCTCTACCATCATGAGCACCTAAAGACAATTTGAATGTTTATTTTTTTAATTAATACTATTTTTTTTCCAATTACATGTAAAGATATTTCTCAACATTTACTTTAAGATAGATTTCTGTAATCAATTGAATGTGTATCTTATTCCCTCTTTGAGCAAAATCAGATGAGAGTAAAGTTAAAACAATGCTTGCCCCACTCTCTTCTTTACCGCTACAGTAATAGGTTTTTGCACATCTTTATGTAATGTAATTTACCCTATTCTGCCTCCTCTTTCCTCTTTTCTCACTAAAATAATTTTTTCAGTCCTTAATTAATTAATTAATTAATTTTTATCATCACATCATACTCAATTTATACCTATGTATTCTGTGTATACCCCTTCTAAATGTCCCACTGTTCTCAAGAGTTATGTGTCATCTTTCAGTGTTTGCATGTAAATACTTTACCCTTGTTGAATAACATGTTGTTTCCTGTTTACTTTTTTATGCTTCTCTAAATTCATGTGCGTGAAGAGAGCATTTTCTTTTCAACTCTGTTTTTTTTTTTTCATCAGGAATGACTGAAGTTTCCCTATTTCATTGGATGTCCATCTCTTCCTCTGAAAGAGTAAGCTCAGTTTTGATAGGAAATTGATCCTTGGTTGTCATCCAAGCTTCCATTGCCTTCCATAATTTCATATTCCATGCTCCCTTCCCTCCATTCCTTTAAGACAGAAGCTGCATAGTCTTGCATAATCCTGTGATTCCACAATATTTGAATGAGTTCTTTCTGGCTCCTTGAAGTATTTTCTCCTTAAGTTGATAATTCTAGAATTTAACTATAATATTCCTTGGAGTTTTCATTTTGGAATCTCTTTCAGTGGGTGACTGGTGGATTCTTTCAATGACTATTTTGCCCTCTGGTTCTAGGATCTCAGAGCAGTTTTCCTTGATAATTCCTTGAAAGATGCTATGCAGGCTCTTTTTTGATCATGGCTTTCTTAAATTATCTCTTCTGGATCTATTTTTGGTTGTTTTCCCAATGAGATATTTTACATTTTCTCCTATTTTTCATTATTTTGATTTTGTTCAACTGATTCTTGATGTATCATAGAGTTTTAGCTTCCATTTGTCCAATTTTCATTTTTTAAAATTTATTTTTTATTTTTTGTTTACAACACTCAGTTCAAAAAAATTTTTGAGCTCCAAAGTTTCTCCCTCTTCTTCTCCCCCCCACAAGATAACATGTAATATAATATAGGTTCTACATATACCTTCAAATTAAACTTATTTTTGCAATAGTCAAGTTGTGAAGAAGAATTATAACCATTGGAATGAACCATGAGAAAATAATAAACAAAACCAAAAAAGAAAAAAAAGGAAATGAAAAGAGAGCAAATAGTTTGCTTCAATATGCATTCACACTCCATAATTCTTTCTCTGGATTTGGATAGCTTTTTCCATCATAAGTCTTTTGGAGCTTTCTGAGAATCTTGCATTGCTGAGAAGAGCCAAGTCTATCAAAGTTAGTCGACACAGAAGCAATGTGTCTATAATCATGTACAATGTTCTCCTGGTTCTGCTCCCCTCACTCAGCATCAGATCATGTAAGACTTTCCAGGTTATTGTGAAGTCCATCAGCTCCTCATTTCTTATAACACGATAGTATTCCATTGCATTCATACACCACAACTTGTTTAGCCATTCCCCAATTGATAGGCATCCCCTTGATTTCCAGTTCTTTGCCACCACAAAAAAGAGCTGCTATAAATATATTTGTACATATTGGTCCTTTTCCCATTTGCACTATCTTTTTGGGATACAGCCCTAAAAGTGCTATAGCTGGGTCAAAGGGTATGCACATTTTATAGCTCTTTGGACATAGTTCCAAATTGCTCTCTGGAGTGGGTTGGATCAGTTCACAACTCCATCAACAATGAAACAGTGTTCCAATTTTCCCACATCTTCTCCAGCATTTATCTTCCTCTGAAAACTGCCTGTCATATCCTTTGACCATTTATGAATTGGAGAATGGCTTGTATTCTTATAAATTTGACTCAGGTCCCTGTATATTTGAGAGATGAGGCTTTTATCAGAGATAATGGTTTGTAAAAAATATTTCCCAATTTTCTGCTTCTCTGCTAATCTTGGTTGCATTGGTTTTATTTGCATAAAATGTTGCAATTTAATGTAATCAAAATTATCCATTTTACATTTAGTAATGCTTTCTATCTCTTGTTTGGTCATAAATTCTTCCCTTCTCCATAAATCTGACAGGAAAGTATTCCTTACTCTCCCAGATTGGCTATAGTATCAGCCTTTATATCTAAATCAGGAACCCATTATGACTTTATTTTGGTATACGGTGTAAGATATTGGTCTATGCCCAGTTTCTGTCAAACTATTTTCCAGTTTTCCCGGAAGTTTTTGAAAATAGTGCATGCTTATCCCACAAGCTGGACTCTTTGGGTTAATGAAAGAGTAGATTACTATAGTCATTTACTGCTTCTTGTGTACCTAAACTATTCCACTGATCCACCACACTGTTTCTTAGACAGTACCAAGTAGTTTTGATGACTGATGCTTTGTAATACAGTTTAAGATCTTGTATGGTTTGGCCACCTTCTCCGGCATTCTTTTTCCTTAATTCCCTTGATATTTTGGACCTTTGTTCTTCTAGATGAATTTTGTTATTATTTTATCTAGCTCTATAAAATAATTTTGATAGTTTGATTGGTATGGCAATAAATAAGTAAATTAATTTAGGTAAAATCGACATTTTTATTATATTAGCTTGGCCTAACCATAAGCAACTGGTGTTTTGCCATTTATTTTGATCTGACTTTATTTGTGTGAAAACTATTTTGTATTTGTGTTCATATAGTTCCTGGGTTTATCTAGGCAGGTGGACTCCCAAATATTTTATAGTGACTACAGTAACTTTAAATAGAATTTCTTTTTTCTATCTCTTGCTGTTGGACTTTGCTAATAATATATAGAAATGCTAAGGATTTATGTGGGTTTATTTCATATCTGGCAAATTTGCTAAATTTATTTATTATTTCA
>CM053622.1:3084381-3099219 GCA_028646595.1 Phalanger gymnotis
AAAAAAAGGAGAGCTGTTTCCCTCAATGTGTATTCAGACTCCATAGTTCTTTCTCTGGATGTAGATAGCTCTCTCCACCATGAGTCCTTTGGAGCTGTCTTTGAACCTTGTATTGCTGAGAAGAGCAACGTCTATCAAGGTTAGTCATCACAGAATCCATATATCTGTGGTTGTGTACGATGTTCTCCTAGTTCTGCTCCACTCACTCAGCATTATACCGTGTAGGTTTTTCCAGATTATTATGAAGTCTGTATCTTCCCCATTTCTTATATCACAACAGTATTACATTACATTCACATACCACAACTTGTCCAGCCATTCCTCAATTGATGGGCATTCCCTTGATTTCCAATTCTTTTCTATTACAAAAAGAGCCGCTATAAATATTTTTGTACATATGGGTCCTTTTCCCACTTGTGTGATCTCTTTGGAATACAACCCTAGAAGTGATATTGCTGGGTGAAAGGGTATGCACATTTTTATAACCCTTTGGCCATAGTTCCAAATTGCCCTCCAGAATGGCTGGATCAGTTCACAGGTCCACCAGCAATGTAACAGTGTTCCAATTTTCTCACATCCTCTTCAACATTTATCATTTTCCTGTTTTGTCATGTTAGCCAATCTGATATGAGAGGTGTGGTACCTAAGAGTTGTTCTGATGTGCATTTCTCTAATCAGTAGTGATTTTGAGCATTTTTTCATATGCCTGTAGGTATCTTTAATTTCTTCCTCTGAAAACTGCCTGTTTATATCCTTTGACCATTTCTCAATTGGGGGATGACTTGCATTCCTATAAATTTGGCTCAGTTCCCTGTAAATTTTAGACATGAGGACTTTATCAGAGACACTAATTGTAAAGATTTTTCTCCCAATTTTCTGCTTTCTTCCTAATCTTTGTTGCATTGGCTTTCTTTATAGAAAAACTTTTCAATTTAACATAATCGAAATTATCCATTTTGCATTTGTAATGCTCTATATCTCTTGTTGTATCATGAATTCTTTGCTTTCCCGTAAATCTGATAGGTAAACTATTCTTTGCTCTCCCAAATTGCTTATAGTATCAGCCTTTATTCCTAAATCATGAACCCATTTGACTTTATTTTGGTATATGGTTTAAGATGTTGACCTATGCCCAGTTTCCATTTTCCAATTTTCCCAGCAGTTTTTGTGAAATAGTGAATTCTTAGCTTAGAAGCTGGATTCTTTGGGTTTATCAGAATAGATTGCTATATTCATTGACTACTGTGTCTTGTGTACCTAACCTATTCCACCGATCCACAACACTGTTTCTTAGCCAGTACCAAGTAGTTTTGATGACTGCTGCTTTATAGTATAGTTTAATATGTGGTATGGCTAGGCTACCTTCCCTAGTATTTCTTTTCAATAATTCCCTAGATATTCTAGACCTCTTGTTCTTACAGATGAATTTTCTTATTATGTTATCCAGCTCTGTAAGACAAATTTTTGGTAGTTCGATTGGTATGGTGCTGAATAAATAAATCAATTTAGGTAAAATTGTCATTTTTAATATATTAACTCAGCCTAACCATGAGCAACTGATATTTTTCCATTTATTTAGATCTGACTTTATTTGTATGAAATGCGTTTGGTAATCGTGTTCATATAGGCCCTGGCTTTGTCTTGGCAGGTAGACTCCCAATATTTTATAGTGTCTACAGTAACTTTAAATGGAATTTCTCTTTCTATCTCTTGCTGTTGGGCTTTGCTAGTAATGTATAGGAATGCCGGGGATTTATGTGGGTTTATTTTATATCCTTCAGCTTTCCTAAAGTTGTTTATTATTTCCAGTATTTTTTTACTTGATTCTCTAGGATTCTCTAAGTAAATCATCATATCATCTGCAAAAAGTGATAATTTAGTTTCTTCTTTGCCTCTTCTAATTCCTTCAATGTCTTTTTCTTCTCCTATTGCTAGAGCAAACATTTCTAGTACCAAATTGAATACAAGGGGTGATAATGAACATCTTTGTTTCACTCCTGATCTTATTGGGAATGCATCTAGCTTATCTCCATTACAAATAATGCTTCTTGATTGTTTTAGGCAGATGCTATTTATAATTTTAAGGAAGGCTCCATTTATTCCTATGCTTTCTAGTGTTTTTAATAATAATGGGTGTTGTGTTTTGTCAAAGGCTTTTTCTGCATCTATTGCTATGATCATATAGTTTCTGCTAGTTTTTTTGTTGATATAATCAATTATGCTGATAGTTTTCCTAATATTGAACCAGCCTTGCATTCCTGGAATAAACCTTACCTGTTGTAGTGTATCATTCTCATGATAAGTTGCTGCAATCTTTTTGCTAATATTTTATTTAAAATTTTTGCATCAATATTCATTAGGGAAATTGGTCTATAATTTTCTTTCTCTGTTTTGACTCTTCCTGGTTTGGGTATTAGTACTATATTTGTGTCATAAAAAGAATTTGGTAGGACCTATTTCCCAAATAGTGTATAAAGTGTAGTAAATAATTGTTTTTTAAATAAATTTGATAAAATTCATATGTAAAACCATGTGGCCCTGGAGATTTTTTCCTGCGGACTTCATTGATGGCTTGCTCAATATCTCTTCCTGAGATGGGGTTATGTATGTATTTTACTTCCTCTTCTGTTAACCTGGGCAAATTATATTTTTGTAGATACTCATCCATATCACTAAGGTTGTCAAATTTGCCCATACAATTGGGCAAAATAATTCCAAATTATTGTTTCATTTTCCTCTTCATTTGAGGTGAATTCGCCCTTTAAATTTTTGATACTGGTAATATAATTTTCTTCTTTCTCTTTTTTTGATCGAATTGACCAAAGGTTTATCAATTTTATTTATTTTTTCATATAACCAGCACTTGGTTTTATCCATTAATTTAATAATTTTCTTGATTTAAATTTTATTAATCTCTCCTTTGATTTTCAGTATTTCTAATTTGGTATCTAATAGGGGATATTAAATTTGTTCCTTTTCTAGCTTTTTCAGTTGCATTGATCTCCTTTTTCTCTATTTTATTCATGTAAGGATTTAGTCATATAAAATGTCCCCTAAGAACTGATTTTGCTGCATCCCATAAGTTTTGGTGTGTTGTCTCATTATTGTCATTCTCTTGAATGAAGTTATTAATTGTTTCTATGATTTGTTCTTTGTCCCACTCATTCTTTAGAATTAGATTATTTAGTTTCCAATTAATTTTTAGCTTATTTTTCCATGGTTCTTTATTACAAATAATTTTTATTGCATCATGATCCGAAAAGTATGCTTTGATGATTTCTGCCTTTCTGCACTGGACTGTGAGGTTTCTATGCACTAGTACATGGTCAATTTTTGGGTATGTGCCATGTACCACTGAGAAAAAAGTACATTCCTTTTCATACCCATTCAATTTTCTGCAGAGGTCTATCATATCTGCCTTTTCTAAAATTCTATTCACCTCCTTAATATCTTTCTTGTTTATTTTGAGGTTAGATTTATGAAATTCATAGAGAGGGAGTTTGAGATCTCCCATTATTATAGTTTTGCTATCTATTTCTTCCTGTAACTCTCTTAACATCTCTTCTAAGAATTTGCATGCTATACCACTTGGTGCATATATGTTAGTAATGATTTTCCTTAACCATTTCTCTGATTTTACCTTTTAAAGATTTGTTTTCCTCATTGAATTTTTTCCATTTTTTTCTTTTACCTCTCTAATTTGGTTTTTAAAGTCCTCCTTGAGTTCTTCCAGGAATGCTTTTTGGTCTGGAGACCAGTTCGCTTTCCCTTTTGATGTTTCAGATGGAGGTGTAGTGTACCTGCTGTCCTCTTCTGAACTGGTATTTTGATCTTCCCTGTCTCCATAGTATGAATCAATCATCTTTGGCTTCTATTGTGTTTTTTCATGGTGTCTTTTTTCCTCCTGGCTTCTGAAGTGGATCTCTGTTTCTGAGGCTCCAGAGGCTCTACACCAAGTTTCTCGCATTGGAATCTGTGGGTCTGCTCACTGGCTTTGTGTTCTATGGCTTCTGGTTTAGTGAGGTGTGAGAGATGGGGGTCTGGCTACTGGGAGTCTCCTCTTCCCCAGGACTGTTCTACAGAATAGGTGGCATCAGCTCTTGCCTGTGCTGGTGTCTGCCACTTTTCCTGGCCATGCAAAGCCTGGGGTCTTGGCATTGACGTTTGTTACCTCCATCCCGCAGGGACTTAGTTACTCTTGTTGTTCTGCTGAGGTGAGGACTGTTGGGACACCTCCCTTCCTACACTAGTCTCCTTCTGCCACCACAGGAAGGGCCCTTGCCCCCACTTCTCTCACTACTGAAGCCCCCCTTCCGGTTCTTCTCTTTCTCCTGAGGTATTATTCTCTGAGTTTATTCAAGGGAGGGATAAGAGCTGTTTTACCTGCACATCATGGCTCCTGGAAGTTCAAGAAGGCGAGTTTCAAACCTTTAGACTGTGGGTTGGAGACCTCTGGGCTAGCTACTCCCACGGCCACAGGCTCTGCCCTCTGACAGACTCCTGTCCTGGGTTGAGAGGCCTGAGGCTCAATCGCAGATATAGCCAGTACTTTGGCCCTGGGCCAGTTCCTGCTCCACAGTTTTGCTCAACCAGTGCTCTCCCAGACCCGTACGTTGGCTGGTTTCCTCTGCTGTTCCAAGTTGGTTTGGTCTGGTGCCGTTCCATGTGCCCAACACTCCTACCCCTGTCAGTCTACTACTGCTTTCTAACTCTCTAAGATCTGCTCAGATTCACTTTCTTAGACCTATCTGACAGAATTTTTGAGAGAGCTCTGGTAGTTCCTTCCTTTCACAGTGCCATCTTGGCTCCGCTCCCCAAATGGACCTATTTTTGCCAATCTTCCAAGTCCTGTCTTGGGCTAAATGGATAACGTAATTGTAGTTGAGTACAAGAACACACCAGTTCAAAGGGGTGGATTGGATGTAGAGGCAGTGGTTAACTATGGGCAGTGGCTGTATTGAGTCTGGGAGCCTGAGATGTGGTTAAAGCCAGATTGTGTAGTTAAATCAGGAGATGCCTGCTGTTTAGTGAAGCCAAAAAGGAAGTTAGAAGGTTGGCACTGGGGGCAACATTAATAAGATTCCATCAGAGAGATATTTTTTAAATGATTGGTCTGCCTGAAAGTCATGATCAATAAAAAACCTAGACATCAATTTTCATGAGATTATCAAGGAAAATTGACCCTATATTCTATAACCATAGATGGATATTGAAATAGAAATTGAAAGAATCCCCTGATCATCTTCTGAAAAAGATTCCCATAAGAAAACTACCAGTAATATTATAGACAAATTCCAGAGTTCACAGGTCAAGGAGAAAATATTACAAGCAGCCAGAAAGAAACAATACAAATGGAGCCACAGTCAGGATAACGCAAGATTTAGCAGCTTCTGCATTAAGGAATGAGGGGCTTGGAATACGATATTCTAGAGGGCAAAGGAGTTAGGATTACAATAAAAAATCACTTACCCAGGAAAACTGAGTATAATCCTTTAGGAGAAAACATGGATATTTAATGAGATAGAAGAATTTCATGGTATCTTAATGAAAAAAGCAAAGCTGAATAGAAAATTTGTCTTTCAAATACAAGAATCAAGAGAAGCATGAAAAGACAAACAGGAAAGGGAAATCATAAGTGACTTAATAAGCTTAACCTGTTTACATTCCTGCATGGGAAGATCACATTTGTAACTCATAAAACCTTTCCCATTATTAGAGTAGTTAGGAGTACAAATAGATAGAGAGTATGTATAGGTGTGAGTCGAACATGTATGGATGATATCTAAAAAAACATAAATTTAAGGGGTGAGAGAGGAATGTACTGGAAGAAAGAAGAAAGGAGAGGTAGAATGGGGTAAATAGGAAAGGAGAGGTAGAATGGGGTAGATTGTCTCACATAAAAGAGGCAAGGAAAAGCTTTTACAATGTAGGGGAAGAGAAGGAAGGTGAGGGGAAGTGAGTGAACCTTACTCTCATCAGAATTGGCTCAGATTGGGAATAATGTACACACTTAATTGGGTATAGAAATCTATCTTACCCTACGGGAAGGGGGGGAGGAATGGGATAAGAGAAGTGAGGCCTGATAGAATGAAGCAGAGATTGGGGGAGGTGGTAGTCAGAAACAAAACACTTTTGAGGAGGGACATAGTGGAAAGGGAAAGATAATAGAATAAACTGAGGGAAGAGAATGGAGGAAAATACAAGTAGCAATAGCTGTGAAAAATATTTTGAGGCAAGGTTCTTGAATTAAGGCCTCATTTCTCAAACATATGGAGAACTTAGGCAAGTTTATAAAAATAAGAGAAACTCCCCAATTGATAATTGATTAAAATATATGATTAGTTTTCAGATGAGGTAATCAAAGCTACCTACATATGAAAATGCTTTCACTATTTATTGGAGAAGTGCAAAATAAAAAAAAAATCCACAATACTACCTCATACCTACGAGACTGGCTAATAGGAAAGAAAAGGTAAATGACAAATGTTGGAGGGGACATGAGAAAAATGAGACATTCATTCATTGTTGATGGAGTTGTGAACTGATTCAATTATTCTGCAGAGCAACTTGGAACTATGACCAAAGAGCTATAAATCTATGCAAAATGTTCAATACCACTACTAGTTCTGTATCTTAAAAGAGATAAGCAGCAAAAAGGAAAAGTTTCTATATTTATGAAAAAAATATATAAGCTCATGTTTGGGGGTGAAGGATTAGAAATTGAGGGGATACTCCAGTTGGGGAATGGCTTAACAAGTTGCGGTACATGACTATGATGGAATATTATTGTACTATAAGAAATGATGAAAACACTTGCATGGGCTAATACCAAGTGAAATGTAATGTGCACAAAGTAACAGCAATATTGTAAGATTATCAGCTGTGAATGACTTAGCTTTGTTCAGCAATACAATGATCAAAGACAACTCTCCATCCCCAGAGAAAGAATTGATAGTGTTTGAATACAGACTGAAGCATACTTCTTTTTTAACTTTCTTTATTTCTCTTGATTTTTTGTCTATGTTTTCTTTCACAACATGACTATTATGGATGTTTTGCATGACTACAGATGTATGAACTATATCAATCTCCTTGGCTTTCAATGAAGGAGGAGGAAGTGAGGGAGAGAATTTGGAACTCAAAGTTTTAAAAACAAATGTTGAAAATTGTTTTCTACATGTAATTGGGGGGAAATTTTAAAAATACAAAAAAAGAAAAAAAGAAAGTAAAGCTAGATATGACAGACCTTTGGAGAAAAGTGAATGGGTACAGAAAGGAATAAAGCTTTTTCTCAGCAGAACATAGTACCTACACATAAATTGACCATGTAATAGGGGATACAAAACACAAAAATCAAATGTAGAAAGGCAGATGCATTAAATGCATTCTTTTCTCATCAGAATGAAATTAAAATCACATTCAATTTAGGACAGTGAAGAGATAAATTAAAAATTCATTGGAAATTATACAATCTAATCCAAAAATGTAAGTGAGTCAAAGAACAAATCATAGAAAAAATCATTTCATTAAAGGGAATGACAACAATGAGAAAACATACCAACATTTGTGGGATGGAGCCAAAGCAGTACTTAGGGGAAATTTTTTTCCTCTAAATTCTTGCATCATCAAAATTGGAAAAGAACAGATCAATGAATTTGGCATGGAACAACAACCAAAAAAGCCTAGAAAGAGATAAACTAAAAATATTCAATTGAACACCAAATTGGAAATCCTGAAATCCAAAGGTGGGATTAATGAGTGAAAGTAAAAAAAAATGTGCTGATAAAAAAAATCCAGAAGCTAGTTTTATGAACAAAAATATAAGCCATTGGTTAATTTAATTAAAAAAAGAAAGATCACCAAATATCCAATATCAAAAATTAAAAGTGCGATCATCACCAATGAAGAAGAAATTAAAGAAGTCGCTAGGTGGTATTTTTTCCCAATTATATTCCATTAAATCTGGCAATCTGAGTGAAATCATTGAATATTTGCAAAAATATAAATTATCCAGGTATTTTTTGTTTTCAGCAAATAATTGTTTTTAAGTGGCTTAGAAAAAATGGGTAAATACAAAGTTTGGGGGAAAATAAAATGCCTTTGGCAACAGTGTATTTAGAAATCCACAGCCTTTCTTCTAACAATCGCAGCATGTGGTTGAGAATGTATACTTTTACATGACTAATTTTTACATCATTAAAATAACTGGCCTATTTAAGTATGTATTTAAGTGGTTCCTTTCTCTTCAGTTTTAGGGAGTTTGTTGAAGGCAGCTGTGATGAATTCACTTATAATCATGGGCATTCCCAGTTAGTAAAACAAATCCTGTCATTTTATCCCTAAAGCTGACCTAATTTGAAATTACTGTAACTGGTCCTCAAAATTTTAAAAAGTGCCAAGAAATTAATGTGTAATGATAAACATAATGGAGATTGAAGTGCACTGAAGCTCTTTAGTCATTTGAGGTTGAGGTAGTACAACGTAACCAAGAAGGCTGTGTCTGTGGTGTTAAAGGAGGCTGGTTAAAAATGTTAAGACAAAGCCATCAGTAACCCAGTTATTGGGTATGCATGATGCAGTTTGACTGGTTTCCTGCCCCCCCACCCCCCACCTAAACCGACTGACTTTTGTAGAATTGTATCAAATGAGAGTTTTTGTTTCTCATAGGCATAATCCAATTCTATGCTGATGAGGTCTTTGCGTATAAGAAGGAAGTAAATAGGAAAGCTGCGTCAATTTTTGCCAATAATAATAGATGAGGAAAATGAATCTTCATACAAAACATGTCAAATGACAAAAGTTATTTTCATACTTAAAGTACAGTGCTGTGTAAAGTGAAAGATAACAAAATACTATTGAAAGTACTTGAAGACATTAAAAAAAACTCAAAGGAAAAATATGTTCTCATTCAGCTTGGTGCAATACTCTTAAAATTTGGAAGGCAAACCCTTAGGTTAAGAGACAACTATAGAATTAAAAATAACTTTTAAATCTAGAATTTCTGAAGCAGCCATTTAGATCAGTCATCTTGCTCTGAAAGAAAACAACATGCTAAAAGGCTAAATTAGAATGAGATGAATAATATAAATTGCACATTAAATATTACTTTACAATTACTGAGCCAGTATTATTAAAAACAGGATGGAAATTATTAAAATCTTAAGTAGAGAATGAATATGCAATGTCATGAGTTTTGCTGGTGCCACAAAAATCTAAATATTTTTTCTTATGGTCACTGCTTTCAGAAATGCTAATTTTAAAATATTGTATATTTCATGGTTTTTATGATGAGATAGTGCTTTATGACTGATTCAGAAGAATGATTTTTGTTTTAATACTAACTGTATTTCATAGTATATGAATTGCAAATTTGAAAACGGAATCACACTTCCAGCAATAGATAGTATTGTTGAATACACTAATAAGGAACAATCTCCTGTTCCAAGAATAATTTTTAAATCCTAAATTAAATTGTTGGTATGGTAGTAATTGCAAATTTGGTTTCTTTTAATAATTTTTAATCCTGTAAAGAATGCTTCTATAAATATCCTTTTAATTAATAGTTAATCATAACATGAAAGGTGTTATGTAGTTGCTGTATCCGAAAAGTTTTCCATACTCTTCACCTACAGATCATGAAAAATTCTTAGAAAATTTTATAGACATTTTATAGTTGTGATGGAGTGCCGTGAAATTAATACTTGCATTCCAAATTGCTGTAGTTTACACTTTTTTATATATCAAACCATGTGTGTACCATTTGTACTGAGAACACCGCGGAATGAGAATTATTCAAAGTCCATTGATTTTAATATGTGTTTTGTTTTGTAAATGAAATTATAGTAATTTCTTACACATTTTTAGAAAATAATTATATAAGAACTTTTGTATCTGCTTCTAGATGCAATGTGTAAATAAAAAATTTCATTCACAAAATTTAAAAAAAAATCCTGATATTTAAAAATAAATTGCCTAACATTACATTTATATTTGTCTCTAGTTAATTCTTGGACTCTTTTCAGTTCAGGAAAAATTGAGCTTACTGAAAAATTTTGGGTAAAGAAACAACAGATTATAGTATATTGTCTCTGATAATTTATAGATGATGAGCCATGAATGAATTTTTCGTGCTATTGAAACAGTTTTCCTTTTCACTTTCATTTAATTTCATTTAATGACCTCTAAGACACCTCACAGTCTCCAGCTCATGGATCATATGTTGTGCAGGACAGGTCCAATGTCTCTGAATAATTGAGAAATAGTTTCAACTAGTTAAAGTATCCAATCTACAATGTAATTGATTGGTTTCAACCCTAAATTTACACATTCATCATGATCGTATTCTTAGATCTCATATTTTCTCATGTTTCTTCCACATCCAGATCACTTTTGGGCCATTTGATGCCATCCTAAGTGACAAGGCTCAATTTCCTTCTCTTTACCAGATGGCCCCCAGGGACTCTTCCCTACATAAAGGTCTGGTCAGACTGATGACTCATTTTGAGTGGACATGGGTAGCTCTGGTGACAGTGGATGATCTGAGAGGTGAAGAATTCCTTCGGGAAATGACATTGGAGATGGCAAATAATGATGTCTGTATGGCTTTCATAGAGAAGATCCCTGTCAGTGAAAGAAGACATTCGGAATCACAGGTGGCATTCATTCCCAGGATCATGGCATCATCATCCAAAGTCATTTTTGTTCATGGTGACACAGATTCATTAATGATTTTGAGATATTCACAAATGTCTCCTATCCCAAATTTCAAGGTTTGGGTCACTACCTCTCACTGGGACATTACCATGAGACCACAATATACTGATGGTTATAATTTTCATGGGGCTCTTACGTTTTCACACCTAACAAGTGACATTCCAGGTTTTAAGGCATTTCTCAGAACTGTGAACCCTACTAAATACTCAGAAGATATTGTACTGAAAGAATTCTGGCAAGCAACATTCACATGTACAGATACACTCAAAAAGCTCAAGCAAGAGACATGTTCACCAAATGCTTCCTTGGAGACCTTGCCTCTGCTTTACTTTGACATGACAATGTCTGACTTAAGTTACAGCCTCTACAACGGTGTGTATGCTGTGGCTTGGACCCTTCATGAAATGTTCTTGATGAAAGCAGAAGAAAGATCCATGATAGAGAGAGAAAGCTGGGTGCCTCATCCTTGGCAGGTAATATTCCTTAAATGTTGTGTGTTTTCCACTGCTAAGCAACAGTAACCTGACCAGGAAATACATTGCTCAGGATCCTCTCAAAGTATATTTAAGGTGGAAATCAGTCCATCAACAAAGATTTACTTAGTGCCTACTACGTATCAGGCACTGTGTTAAGGGCGGAGATACAAAGAAAGGTAAAAGACAGCTTCTCATCTCAAGTAATTTAGTCTAATAGAGGACATAATATGCAAACGAATGTGTCAAAGCAAGATATATGAAGCATAAATTTGTAATAATCAAGAGAGGGAAGGCATTAAAATTGTAAAGAACATCCTACAGAATATGTGGTTTTACCTGAGACTTGAAAGAAATTAGGCAAATTAGGATACATAAATGAGGAGGGAGTACATTCCAGGCATGAAATATAACCACAATCCCTGAATCCAACAAATGATGTGTTTTATTTGAAGGATAAAGAATACCTGTGTCACTGGCTACCATAATATCTTTTGAAAAGTAGGAGACAAGTTATAGGGGACTTTGAAGTAAAAAAAAGAAAGTTTATTACTTGATGCTGGAGGTTATAGTCACTGGAATTTATCGGTGATTAAGTCAGAAAATCATTTTGACAGCTGAGTGGAGAAAAAAATTGTAGCGGGGAGATACTTGTGCTAGGCACATCAACCATCTCACTATTGCAGTAGAACAGGCTTAAAGTGATGAGGGCCTACACCAATGTAGTTGAAATGTCAAAGTAGAGAAGATGGCAAGTATGAGAGATGTTATGAATGTAAAATCAACAGAATTTGGAACAGAATGGATATGAGTGTATAAGACAGAATGGGTAGTCAAGGGTGATATCTTAATTGGGAAACTGGGTGACTAGTGATACTCTCTAAGTACTAAGAAAGTTAAAAGGAAGGGAGGTTTGGAGGGTGAAGAAGATAGTTCCATTTTGAACATGTGGAATTTAAGATGTCTACAGGAAAACCAGTTATTTTAAATGATTTATTGATATTTTCTATTTTTACATCATTATGGTATCCTATAACTCCCTCCCCAAATCCTTTCTTAAATCCATATCATGACAAATAGAATTCTTTTAGAGAGGAAAGGTGAATCAGCACAGTTGATTGATAAATTGAAAAAGTCTGAAAACTAGTGTATAACATCTATAGACTTTTTACTACGTTGAATTAGTAGGTTTGGGATGTGTTCTTACATCTCTTTATTCTGAGTCCTTCTTGATACTTATTTTGTTATATTTACTTTTGATTTTTTTGGGGGGTATCCACTGTTGTTTTCAATTACATTGTTGTGACAACTGTGTATATTGTTTTCTTGGCTCTGCTTATTTCACTCTGTATCACTTCATGACTGCTTCCTTTAATCCATCCTCCCTTTACATCCTTTTCTCTTAATCTCTTCTTCTTCCATTTTCCTTTCGGGTAAGATAGATATCCTTACCCAACATTTTGTATGTATTATTCCCTCTTTAAGCCAATTCCTACGAGATTGAGGTTCAGGTGTTCTCCCACCCATTCTTCCAGAGTAAAATCTCATCTTTGCATGCCTCTTTTAAGTGAGAATATTTTCCCATTCTTCTCTCCATTTCCCCCTTTTCACAGTGTGTCCCTCTTTCCTAACCCTTCATTTTTGAATCATTTCAACATAATCAACTCAAACTCATGCCCTCTATCTATGCAGACTCCTTGTAATTGTTCTACAGTGATAAGAATTTAGGAGTTATATGTATCACCTTCCCTTATAGAAATGTAAACAGTTTGACCTTAGTGAATTTCATATGATTTCTCTTTCATATTTTCCTTTTGAAGCTCTACTTGGATATTGTCTGAATGTCCAATTTTCTATTCAGCTCTGGCCTTTTATCAAGAATGTTTGAAATCCTCTATTCCATGAAATGTCCATTTTATTCCTGAGGTACTATATTCAGTTTTGCTGGGTAAGATATTCTTGGTTGTATTCTTAGCTCCTTTGCCTTACAGAAAATCATATCCCAAGCATCCCCTTTATTATGAAAGTTGCTAAATCTTGTCGGGTTGTGGCTGTGGCTCCCTGATATCTAAACTATTTGTTTCTGGCTAGGTACAATATTTTCTCCTTGATCTGGGAGCTCTGGAATTTGACTGTAATATTCTTGGGCATTTCATTTTTAGATCTCTTTCAGGGTGTGATAAGTTGTTTTACTTTTTCAATTTCTACTTTATCGATTGGTTCTAAGAAATATATTGTTAATTTTCCTAATATTGAACAAAGCCTGGGGTGGAGCCAAGATGGGAGCTGAATAGCAGGGACTTGCATGAGCTCCCCCCCCCCAGGTCCCTCCAAAAACCTCTAAAAATGGCTCTGAACAAATTCTAGAACTGCAGAACCCAGAAAATAGCAGAGGGAAGCAGGGCTCCAGCCCAGAACAGCCTGGATGGTCGCAGGGTAAGGTCTATTGCACACAGAGCTGAGAGTGGAGCAGAGCAAAGCCCAGCATGGGTGGCAGCAGGACCAACCAGACTGGGAGCTGGCAGAACAGGGCCTAGTGCCCTGAATCAGTGAACTGTGGCAGTTCCCAGACTTCTCAACCCTCAAACGCCAAAGACAACAGAGAAGGTTAGTGGGAAAAGCTGCGGGGGACAGAGTGAAAGGAGTTTGCAGTTTGGCCACCACCCTGGGGGTGGCCAGGGTGGTGCAACTACAGAACTACAGCTGCAGTTGCTTCTGGCCCCGGGCCCACCTGGTGGGAGGAATTAAGTGGTGGATCTGAGCAGGAGTGCAGAGCCTGCTTAAAATCTGAGTCCGGTCCATGTTGGTGGTTCTTGGGGGAGGAGGAGTGCTGGTGTGGCAGAGCTGGCTGTATAGAAATATCTCTGAAAACAGCCCAGCCCCTCAAGCTTGGAACAAAGTACTCTATACTCTACAAGCAGTCAGACCCTGATGAAAAACTTAAGGGTAAAAATAATTGTCTGGGACCATGGCCAGGCAGCGAAAATGGACTCTGATTCAGAATCAGACTTTGGAATCTTTCTTTGGTGAGTAAGAAGACCAAAACATACAGCCAGAAGAAGTCAACAAAGACAAAGAGCCTACATCAAAAGCCTCCAAGAAAAATATGAACTGGTCTCAGGCCATAGAAGAGCTCAAAAAGGATTTGGAAAAGCAAGTTAGAGAAGTAGAGGAAAAATTGGGAAGAGAAATGAGAAGGATAGGAGAAAACCATGAAAAACAAGTCAATGACTTGATAAAAGATACTCAAAAAATACTGAAGAAAACAACACCTTAAAAAACTAGACAAATGGCAAAAGAGCTCCAAAAAGCAAATGAGGAGAAGAATGCCTTGAAAGGCAGAATTAGCCAAATGGAAAAGGAGGTCCAAAAGACCACTGAAAAAACTACTACCTTAAACAATAGATTGGAGCAAGTGAAAGCTAGTGACTTTATGAGAAATCAAGATATTATAAAACAGAACCAAAGGAATGAAAAAGTGGAAGACAATGTGAAATATCTCATTGGAAAAACCACTGACCTGGAAAATAGATCCAGGACAGATAATTTAAAAGTTGTTGGACTACCTGAAAGCCATGATCAAAAAAAGAGCCTAGATATCATCTTTAAAGAAATTATCAAGGAAAACTGCCCTGATATTCTAGAGCCAGAG